>ONZH01009704.1:0-321747 GCA_900303285.1 Rhinella marina
ATGTTTTTTCTCTCAGTTATATATACTACAGTGGCAGTGAACAATTCTGTAGTGTGCTGTACAGTAGCGTCAGTCTATAAAATACGTATTTTCTCTCTTACTACAGTCCAGTGAAAAATTTAGTGCTTTGCGGTACAATAGCCGCCATTTAAAGACTACATTTTTTCGCTCAGTTATATGTACTACAGTCCAGTGAAAAATTGAGTGGTTTGCGGTACAATAGCCGCCATTTAAAGACTACGTTTTTTCTCTCAGTTATATATACTACAGTCCAGTGAACAATTCTGTAGTGTGCTGTACAGTAGAGTCAGTCTATAAAATATGTATTTTCTCTCAGTTATATGTACTACAGTCCAGTGAAAAATTGAGTGGTTTGCGGTTCAATAGCCGCCATTTAACAGCTTAACGACCTAGGACGAGAATGCTCGTCCTAATATGGCGTTACTTAACGCCCTAGGACGAGCATTCTCGTCCTAGGGTTAACGCGCTGCTGCTGCCCGCTGCCGCAATCTGCAGCAGGGGCCCGGCTGATACTAACAGCCGGGCCTCTGCTGTATCCGCCAGCACCGGTGATTACACCGATGCCGGCGGATTAACCCCTTGTGTGCCGCGGTCACGCTGACCGCGGCACACAAGGTAATTGCGGCAACTTTTAAAGCCATGTATTGTGCTGCATTCAATCAGGGATCAGACCCTGAAATGTTAAAGTCCCTTACTGGGACATAAGTGAAATGTTAAAAAAAAGTTAAATAAAAGTGTTTTAACAATAAAAAATAATAACGTTTCAATAAAAAAAAAAGCCCCTTCCCCATAAAGAAACACATAAAAATAGAAAAAAATAATAAAAAATATACATATTAGGTATCGCCACGTCCGTAAAAACCTGCTTTATTAAAATATCACATGATCCAGCCCGCCTGGTCAACACGGTAAAAAATAAAAAATAAAAACTGTCTAAAAAAAAGTCATTTTTTGTCACATTTCATCACAAAAAATGTAATACCAAGCGATCAAAAAACCGTATGCCCCCAAAAATAGTACCAATCTAATCGTCATCTCATCCCGCAAAAAATGAGCCCCTACCTGAGACAATCGCCCAAAAAATAAAAAAATGAAAGCTCTCTGACTATGGAGACACTAAAATGTGATTTTTTTTTTGTGCTTCAAAAATATTGTGTAAAACTTAAATAAATAAAAAAAAGTATACATATTAGATATTGCCGCATCCGTAAAAACCTGCTCTACAAAAATATAGCATGATCTCTCCCCTCAGGTGAACACTGTAAAAAATAAAAAATAAAAACTGTCTAAAAAAAGCCATTTTTTGTCACATTTCATCACAAAAAATGTAATACCAAGCGATCAAAAAAGCGTATGCCCCAAAAATAGTACCAATCTAATCGTCATCTCATCATGCAAAAAATGAGCCCCTACCTGAGACAATCGCCCAAAAAATAAAAAAATACAGCTCTCTGACTATGGAGACACTAAAATGTGATTTTTTTTTGTGCTTCAAAAATATTGTGTAAAACTTAAAGGGGTTGTCCGGGTTCAGAGAAGAACCCGGACATACCTGCAATTTCACCCAGGCAGCCCGCCTGAAGAGGACATCGGAGCATCCTATGCTCCGATGCCCTCCTTTGCCCTGCGCTAATTAGCGCAGGGCAAAGGAATTTAGCCAGGTTCCGGTGACGTACCGGTCCCTGCCGGGCAGAGGCTTCCGCCCGGCAGTGAGTCGGTGACGTCATCGGCGCTGATGGACGGGCTTTAGCGCTGCCCTAGCCAGTAAAACGGCTAGGGCAGCGCTAAAGCCGGCCCATTAAGGCCGGTGACGTCACCGAACTCACTGCCGGGCGGAAGTACCCGCCCGGCAGCGAGTATTTATAAACAAAAGAGACCTTGCCCTGCGCGATCTAGCGCAGGGCAAGGAGGGGGCATCGGAGCATGAGATGCTCCGATGTCCTCTTCAGGCGGGCTGCCTGGGTGAAATTGCAGGTATGTCCGGGTTCTTCTCTGAACCCGGACAACCCCTTTAAATAAATAAAAAAAAGTATACATATTAGATATTGCCGCGTCCGTAACGACCTGCTCTATAAAACTATCACACGATTAGAGATGAGCGAGCACTAAAATGCTCGGGTGCTCGTTATTCGAGTCGAACTTTTCCCGATGCTCGGGTGCTCGTTTCGAGTAACGAACCCCATTGAAGTCAATAGGAGAGTCGAGCATTTTTTGCAGGGGACCAAGGCTCTGCCTAGGGAAGGCTGGGTGAAAACCTGGAAACCTCAGAAAATGATGGAAACACCACGGAAATGGACAGGAAACAGCAGGGGCAGCATGCATGGATGCCTCTGAGGCTGCTTAATGCCACCATTACCCCAAATTCTCAGGCAACAGCCTGGTGGTTACCCTCATGGCAATTGTGCTCACCCAGACCAAGAAAGGCAATGCAAACACCCATCACATGTTAGGGAAGCACCCAACTAGGTGCAACGAAGGTCCATCACCGCCTGCAGGTGACACCACTGCTCATGCTGGCACTGCAGCTGACATCAAGTTTAGTATCTGTTCTTATCAGTTGCTGTGGCTGCTGGTGGTATAGTGGTGAGCATAGCTGCTTCCCAAGCAGTTGACCTGGGTTTGATTCCCGTCTATCGCAGGAGGCAATTAAAAGAAGATCTAAAAAAAAAAATCAGTGCAATATCTAATATGTCCCCCTACCCGGGTAAATTGTTTGGAGAGAGGGCCTGTAGGTGGGGGGGAAGGAGGTTTTGCTGGAAGAGCCAGAGGAGTGCCCCCTGGGCTAGCGTGTGTGGTGGTGACAACAGCCAGAATGGATTTTGACAAACTGTCGCATCAACCGGTATGGTATCGATTCTTCTCAGTTTAATACCGTATACGTCCCCTATCTTGGGACCTTATATTTCATGGATTTTTTGACCACGGAAAACGGAAAAAGAGCTTGCTCTGGCCAGGGGAGTGTCTTTCCCACTGCAGCTAAGGGGACGTGTCCATGCTCTGCCTATCACAGGTCAGGAGGGAAATAAAAGAAGAACCAAACAAAAATCTGTACAATATCTAAGACGTCCCCTATCCGGGTAAATTGTTTGTAGAGAGGGCCTGTAGGTGGGGGGCAGGCTGGGGGGAAGGAGGTTTTGCTGGAAGAGCCAGAGGAGTGCCCCCTGGGCTAGCGTGTGTGGTGGTGACAACAGCCAGAATGGATTTTGAAAAACTGTCGCATCAACCGGTATGGTATCGATTCTTCTCAGTTTAATACTGTATACGTCCCCTATCTTGGGACCTTATATTTCATGGATTTTTCGACCACGGAAAACGGAAAAAGAGCTTGCTCTGGCCAGGGGAGTGTCTTTCCCACTGCAGCTAAGGGGACGTGTCCATGCTCTGCCTATCACAGGTCAGGAGGGAAATAAAAGAAGAACCAAACAAAAATCTGTACAATATCTAAGACGTTCCCTATCCGGGTAAATTGTTTGTAGAGAGGGCCTGTAGGTGGGGGGCAGGCTGGGGGGAAGGAGGTTTCGCTGGAAGAGCCAGAGGAGTGCCCCCTGGGCTAGCGTGTGTGGTGGTGACAACAGCCGGGTGTAGTTAGAATGACGACGCAGGACCCCAACTTAAAAATTTAGCATCAACCGGTACAGTCGTAAATTATGAGATTGATCAAGTGTGGTATGTCTTCTATGTATACTACTCAGTTTAATACCGTATATGGCAGCTATCCGGAAAAATAGTTTGGAGAGAGAAAGATAGGACAAAGAAGTAAATTGTTTGGAGAGAGGGCCTGTAGGTGGGAGGCAGGCTAGGGAGAAGGAGGTTTCGCTGGAAGAGCCAGAGGAGTGCCCCCTGGGCTAGCGTGTGTGGTGGTGACAACAGCCGGATGTAGTTAGAATGACGACGCAGGACCCCAACTTAAAAATTTAGCATCAACCGGTACAATTGTCAATTATGAGCTCGATCAAGTGTGGCATGACTTTTAAATGGATATTGCATGTGGTCACGTACTCCCTGGAACCCCATAGTCACCCCTTCCCTGATGTGCTAGCCCAGAACATTCTCTGCCCCAATTCGCAAGACCTTTTGCTGTTTCCGTGTGCTGACCAGTGTTGTCTGAGGAGGTGGTGGACAATGGCGAGACACAGGTGTCAGGGGGTGAGGTAGTTGTATGGGAAGCAAGTTACAGTGGGGACTCCTTGGGGGGACTTTCTCATGATGGGACAGATTCAACTTGGGTGGATCAGGCACAGGAACAGATCAATTTTGTTTTGTGTTTATTTAACTTTTATTTATCAAAAATAACCAGATATTTATTCGTTATCTTCTCTGCGCAGTCTGGCGTTGGGGTTCGTCACTTTGATGGCGAGCTGTGCAGCTCTCTCCACAATGGTCTTTAGGTTCTTAGATGGAGACGTTGTCGGCGATTTCAGCACAGAAGGACTTGTTGCTCATCAACAGAACCTGGACCTCCTTGACATTGTGGACCAGGAATTTGCGGGTGGACCAGGAATTTGCGGAACCCTGTTGGCAGCATGTGTTTGGTCTTCTACTTGCTACCGTATCCAATGTTGGGCAATATAGATACGCAGGTAATATTATTTTTCACACCTATCCCAAAAATAAAATTTACGCAGTTTGCGCAAATAAAACTGGAAACTGGAACTGGAGAGAGGGCCTGTAGGTGGACCTCCGGAAAAATTGATTGGAGAGAGGGCCTGTAGGTGGACCTCCGGAAAAATTGTTTGGAGACAGGGCCTGTAGGTGGACCTCCGGAAAAATTGTTTGGAGAGAGGGCCTGTAGGTGGACCTCCGGAAAAATTGTTTGGAGAGAGGGCCTGTAGGTGGACCTCCGGAAAAATTGTTTGGAGAGAGGGCCTGTAGGTGGACCTCCGGAAAAATTGTTTGGAGAGAGGGCCTGTAGGGGGCCCTCCTGAAAAATTGTGGTAAAAGAGTGCCAGTTGGACCTCTAAAAAATGGCGTTTTTTGGGTCAGCGTTAGGCAAAGACGATATGGTGGAGGAGGAGGAGTAGGAGGAGTAGAGAAGAGGAATCGGATACATAAGTTATTTAAATCTTTAGCTGCTTTCCCCCGGAGGAGATTTGAATTCCGGTGAAATCCAGGCTTTGTTCATTTTAATAAGCGTCAGCCTGTCAGTGTTGTCAGTTGACAGGCGTGTACGCTTATCGGTGATGACGCCACCAGCTGCACTGAATACCCGCTCTGACAGCACGCTAGCGGCAGGGCAGGCCAGCACCTCCAAGGCATACAGCGCCAGTTCAGGCCACGTGTCCAGCTTTGAAACCCAGTAGTTGTATGGAGCAGAGTGATCGCTACAGACGTTGGTATGGTCAGCTAGGTACTCCCTCACCATCTTCCTGTACAGCTCCCCCCTACTCTGCCTAGACTGGGGACAGGTGACAGTGTCTTGCTGGGGTGACATCAAAGTGGCAAAGGCCTTGGAGAGCGTTCCCCTGCCAGTGCTGGACAAGCTGCCTGCTCGCCTCCTTTCCCCCGCTACTTGGCCCACAGAACCATGCCCTCTGCCGCTAGCGGCGTCAGATGGGAAGAATTGTTTCAGCTTGTGCACCAGGGCCTGTTGATATTTATTCACTCTCATACTCCTTTCCTCTGCAGGGATGAGAGTGGAAAGGTTCTGCTTGTGCCGTGGGTCCAGGAGAGTTAACACCCAGTAATCGGTGTTTGAAAAAATTCTTCTAACGCGAGGGTCACGGGATAGGCAGCCTAACATGAAATCTGCCATGTGCGCCAGAGTCCCAACACGCAAGAATTCCCTCTCCTCACTGGCCTGACTCTCCATTTCCTCCTCCTCCTCCTCCAAGTCCTCCTCTTCAGCCCATACACACTCAAGAGTTAAGGACTGAGCACTGGTACCCTCTACTGTCTCGCCGACATTCTCCTCCTCTTCCTCCTCATCCTCATCCCCCTCCTCCGATACGCGCTGAGAAACAGACCGGAGGGTGCTCTGGCTATCAAGCGACGTATCTTCCTCCACTGTCTCTTGTGACAAGCGCAAAGCATCCGACTTGATGCTGAGCAGTGAGTTTTTCAACAGGCAAAGCAGCGGGATGGTGAGGCTGATAATGGCGACATCGCCGCTGACCATCTGTGTTGACTCCTCAAAGTTGCTCAACACCTGGCAGATATCAGACATCCACGTCCACTCCTCATTGTAGACTTGAGGAAACTGACTGACCTGAGTACCAGTTCTGGTGGAAGTTGACATCTGGCAGTCTACAATCGCTCTGCGCTGCTGGTAAACTCTGGATAACATGTTTAATGTTGAATTCCATCTCGTGGGCACGTCGCACAACAGTCGGTGAGCGGGCAGTTGTAGGCGGTGCTGCGCTGCCCTGAGAGTGGCAGCATCTGTGGTCGACTTGCGGAAATGCGCACATATGCGGCGCACCTTGGTGAGCAAATCAGACAGATTGGGGTATGTCTTGAGGAACCGCTGAACTATGAGATTGAACACGTGGGCCAGGCATGGCACATGTGTCAGTCTGCCGAGTTGCAGAGCCGCCACCAGGTTACCCCGTTGTCACACACAACCATGCCTGGCTTGAGGTTCAGCGGTGCCAGCCACAGATCGGTCTGCGCCGTGATGCCCTGTAACAGCTCTTGGGCATTGTGCCTTTTGTCACCTAAGCTCAGCAGTTTGAGCACCGCCTGCTGGCGCTTACCCACGGCACTGCTGCTGCGCCTAGAGCTACCGACTGAAGGCGCCGTGCCCACGGATGGTAATTCGGTGGAGGAGGAGGAGGGGTCGGAGGAGGAGGAGGCATAGTACGTCTGAGAGACCGTGACCGAGGTAGGCCCCGCAATCCTCGGTGTGGGCAGTACATGAGCGGCCCCAGGGTCATTCTCGGTCCCAGCCTCCACCAAGTTAACCCAATGTGCCGTCAGTGAGATATAGTGTCCCTGCCCGGCAGCACTTGTCCATGTGTCCGTGGTTAGGTGGACCTTCTCAGAAACAGCGTTGGTCAGGGCGCGGATTATGTTCTCTGACACGTGCTGGTGTAGGGCTGGGACGGCACATCAGGAAAAATAGTGGCGGCTGGGGACCGAATACCGAGGGGCAGCCACCGCCATGAGATTGCGAAAGGCCTCGGTCTCTACCAGCCTATAGGGCAGCATATCCAGGCTAAGCAATTTGGAGATGTGGACGTTGAGGGCTTGGGCATGTGGGTGGGTGGAACTGTATTTCCTCTTGCGCTCCAGCGTCTGCTGTAAAGACAGCTGAACGCTGCGCTGGGACACATTGGTGGACACTGTGGAGGATCGTGGAGGCGAAGGTGTGGTTTTCCGGCGGGAGGCGCTCGTGCCGGGGTCCTGGGCAGGGGGTTGACTAGCAGAGGCAGCGAGTGACACAGGGGAAGGAGCAGTGGTGTGACCCGCAGGAGGTGGTGAACGGCCTTGGTTCCATTGAGTGGGGTGTTTAGCACTCATATGCCTGCGCATGCTGGTGGTGGTTAGGCTAGTAGTGGTGGCACCCCTGCTGATCCTGGTGTGGCACAGGTTGCACACCACAGTCCGTCGGTCATCCTCACTTTCTTTAAAGAACCTCCAGACTTGCGAACATCTAGGCCTCGCCAAGGGAGCTTCACTACGTGAAACAGTTGCTGCTGATGCACCAGCTCTGGCCCTGCTTCTCCCTCTGGCCACACCACTGCCTCTTACAACCTGTTCTGGTGCAGCACTCGCCTCCACCTCAGAAGCACTGTCTTCACTCGGCATATCAACCCAGCTTGGGTCAGTCACCTCGTCATCCTCCGATTCCTCAGTCTGCTCCCCCCTCGGAATTCCTCCCCTTAGAACAACTTCACCACTGTCTGACAACCGTGTCTCCTCATCGTCCGACACCTCTTTACAAACTTCTTCCACTAACTCAACATTGTCATCATCATCATCATCATCACCCACAGACTGCGACAGTTGGAACACTTGGGCATCGGGAAAGAGGTCAGCAGCAACCTGAGAAGTGGTTTGTGACTCTGGGAAGGGTCCAGAAAACAGTTCCTGAGAGTATGCCGGATCGCATTCCAAATTTTCCTGGGAGGGGGGAGACTGGGGGGAAGGAGGTTGAGGTGGAGGAGCCAGAGGAGTGCTCCCCTGGGTAACGTGGGTGGACTGCCTGGAAGACTGACTGGCGGACAAATTACTTGAAGCATTATCCTCAATCCACGAGATCAGCTGTTCGCACTGTTGTGGTTTCAACAGTCCTCTACCACGTGTCCCTGTAAGTTGAGACATGAAGCTAGGGAGTGTAGCTCTGCGGCGTTCCACAGCTCCCTCATCAGCAGGTACTGTCTCACCCTGCCCAGGACCACGGCCTCTGCCCCCTGCAGTAATTGAATGCCCATGCCCACGCCCTCGTCCTCGACCCTTAGCCCTGGGGTTCAACATTTTCTGTATATAAGTGTATGATATAAAAAAAAAATTAAACGGGCCTGGTGTACTGAAACCCACAAACTTGTTCAGTCTGGTTTAATTAAGTGAGGTACAGAAAGTGTCACCTGGACAGAATATACGGATTGGAGCGAGTGTGCTGAACTGTGACACACAGAAAGGTTACACGCAGCTGTGTGAAATGGATTTGTATCACTCAGCTAAAACAAAAACAAATTTTTTTGGTATATTTTGTTTTGTATTTTTGTTTTAGTTTTTTTTTTTTGGGAACGTGACGTGCAGAAACTATCGTACAGCTGACTGACACCCTAATGACGGTGGCTATTTAGACTGCGACCCAGACAAATGTTGCACAGAGATTTTTAAGATCAAGCTTTACACGTGACAGGTAGCAAATGACTTGGTTGTATTCGGTGACGTACAGAAAGTGTCACCTGGACAGAATATACGGTTTGGAGTGAGTGTGCTGAACTGTGACACACAGAAAGGTTACACGCAGCTGTGTGAAATGGATTTGTATCACTCAGCTAAAACAACAAAAAAACTAATTTTTTTTCTATGTTTTGTTTTAATATTTTTTTTTTAGTTTTATTTTTTTGGGAACGTGACGTGCAGGAACTATCGGAGACCTAACTCACACCCTGTTAACGGTGGCTATTTAGACTGCGACCCAGACAAATGTCGCACAGAGATTTTTAGGATCAAGCTTTACCCGAGACAGGTAGCAAATGACTTGGTTGTATTCGGTGACGTACAGAAAGTGGCACCTGGACAGAATATACGGTTTGGAGTGAGTGTGCTGAACTGTGACACACAGAAAGGTTACACGCAGCTGTGTGAAATGGATTTGTATCACTCAGCTAAAACAACAAAAAAACTAATTTTTTTGGTATATTTTGTTTTGGATTTTTGTTTTTTTGGGAACGTGACGTGCAGAAACTATGGTAGAGCTAACTGACAC
Organism: Rhinella marina; assembly: GCA_900303285.1. Lineage (NCBI taxonomy): Eukaryota > Metazoa > Chordata > Amphibia > Anura > Bufonidae > Rhinella > Rhinella marina. The sequence goes on from ONZH01009704.1 coordinate 9,401, forward strand.
CCTACTGACGGTAGCTATTTAGACTGCGACCCAGACAAATGTCGCACAGAGATTTTTGGGATCAAGCCATACACGTGACAGGCAGCAAATGACTTGGTTGTATTCGGTGACATACAGAAAGTGTCACCTGGACAGAAAATAGTGAGTGTACTGAACTGTGACACACAGAATGGTTCCACACTGCTGTGTGCAATGGATTTGTATCACTGAGATATAACATAAAAAAATAAAAGGGGGTTATACATGGCGATAGCTGCACTACTAGTGCCAGCCAGCCAAGTGACAAAAAAAATGTCTTCTAGCCCTTAAAAGGGCTGTTGGGTTCTTTGTGGGTGATCCCTGCCTAACAGAGAACTAAATGCAGGCCCTAACACTGTCCCTGAAACGCAGCAGCTCTATCACTAACGACATCCAGACGGCATCTGAGCCGAGCACCGCGGCCAGTCGGTAGTATATTCCGGGGTCACCTGATCAGGCCAGCCAACCCCTGCTATCGACATGTAAGGGCCCCACGTGATGCTGGGTGTACCGCAGAGTCTCCTGGCTTGTGATTGGCTGTGTTTTTAGGCACCTAAAAAGCACGATGCGGAAGTTGCCATTTCCTCGAGCATGGCGAGATACTCGTCCGAGCAGCGAGCACTTACGAGTACCCTAATACTCGAACGAGCACCAAACCCGGACGAGTATGCTCGCTCATCTCTACACACGATCTAACCTGTCAGATGAATGTTGTAAATAACAAAAAATAAAAACAATGCCAAAACTGCTAGTTTTTGTTACCTTGCCTCACAAAAAGTGTAATATAGAGCTACTAAAAATCATATGTACCCTAAAATAGCACTAACAAAACTGCCAACTTATCCCGTAGTTTCCAAAATGGGGTCAGTTTTTTGGAGTTTCCTACTCTAGGGGTGCATCAAATGTGACATGGCAACTTAAACTTTTTCCAGTGAAATCTGCCCTGGCGTTCCTTTCCTTCTGTGCCCTGCCGTGTGCCTGTACAGCAGTTTACGATGACAAATGGGGCATTTCTGTAAACTACAGAATCAGGGTAATAATTACTGAGTTTTGTTTGGCAGTTAACCCTTGCTTTATTCTCAGAATAAAATGATTCATATGGAAAATCTGTCAAAAAAGTGAAATTCTGAAATTTTGGCTACATTTTCCTTTAATTCTTGTGGAACACCTAAAGGGTTAATAATGTTTGTAAAATCAGTTTTGAATACCTTGAGGGGTGTAGTTTGTAAAATGGGGTGGTTTCTATGATGGAAGCCTCACAAAGTGACTTCAAACCTGAACTGGTCCTTAAAAAGTGGGTTTTGGAAATTTTGTGAAAAATTTCAAGATTTGCTTCTAAATTTCTAAGCCTTCTAACGTCCCAAAAAAATAAAATGTAATTTTCAAAGTGATCCAAACCTGAAGTAGACACATGGGGAATGTAAAGTCATAACTATTTTTGGAGGCATTACTATGTATTTTAAAAGTAGAGAAATTGACATTTGGAAATTTGCAAATCTTTCTAAATTTTTGGTAAATTTGGTATTTTTTTATAAATAAGAATGAAATATTTTGACTCAAATTTACCACTGCCATGAAGTACAATATGTGACGAGAAAACAATCTCAGAATGCCCTGGATAAGTAAAAGCGTTCTAAAGTTATCACCACATAAATTGAGACATGTCAGATTTGCTAAAAATGGCCTGGTCCTTAAGGTGAAAAATGGCAGGGTCCTTAAGGGGTTAAAGACTACGTTTTTTCTCTCAGTTATATGTACTACAGTCCAGTGAAAAATTCTGTAGTGTGCTGTACAGTAGCGTCAGTCTATAAAATACGTATTTTCTCTCAGTTATATGTACTACAGTCCAGTGAAAAATTGAGTGGTTTGCGGTACAATAGCCGCCATTTAAAGACTACATTTTTCTCTCAGTTATATATACTACAGTGCAGTGAACAATTCTGTCGTGTGCGGTACAGTAGCCGCAGTCTAGTGGTGACACCAACAAGTGACCAAGTTAGTTGAGGTAGCAGGTGAGCCACCCAAAAATTTACCCTGACACAGCATGGCGGTGAACCCAGAGTGACCAAGTTACACTGAGGTAGCAGGTGAAGCACATAAAATTTGACCCTGACACAGCATGGCGGTGACACCACCAATGCCTTGGTCAGACTGAGATTGCAGTCAAATAGCTGTAGGTGAGGCTCCCAAAAATTTGTTTTGGAGTGTCTGAAGTTGATCCTCCAGAAAAATTGTTTTGGAGTGTCTGCAGTTGACCCTCCTGTAAAATTGTTTTTGAGTGTCTGTAGTTGACGCTATTAAAAAATTGATTGGAAAGAGGGCCTGTAGGTGGCCCTCCGTAAACATTGTTTCTAAAGAGCGCCAGTTGGCCCTCAGAAAAATTGCCTGTTGGCTCAGCGTTTGTGTGCGAAGAGAAGAAGGAGGAGGCGGAGGAGAGGATACATAAAGAATCTTTATGTTGAGCTGCTTTCCCCCGGTGGAGATTTGCATTCCGGTGAAATCCAGGCTTTATTCATTTCATTAATCGTCAGCCTGTCAGCGCTGTCAGTTGATAGGCGTGTACGCTTATCAGTGATGACGCCACCAGCTGCACTGAAGACCCGCTCTGACAACACGCTAGCGGCAGGGCAGGCCAGCACCTCCAAGGCGCACAGCGCCAGTTTGGGCCACGTGTCCAGCTTTGCAACCCAGTAGTTGTATGGAGCAGAGTGATCACGCAGGACGTTGGTTTGGTCAGCTAGGTACTCCCTCACCATCTTTCTGAACAGCTCCCCCCTACTGGGGGACGGGTGACATAGTCTTGCTGGGGTGCCATAAAACTGGCAAAGGCCTTGGAGAGTGTTCCCCTACCATTGCTTGACAAGCTGCCTTCTCGCCTCCTCTCCCCCGCTAGTTGGCCCACAGAACTACGTCCTCTGCCGCTAGCGGTGTCAGATGGGAAGGATAGTTTCAGCTTGTGCACCAGGGCCTGTTGATATTGATTCACTCTCATACTCCTTTCCTCTACAGGAATGAGAGTGGAAAAGTTCTGCTTGTACCGGGGGTCCAGCAGGGTGAACACCCAGTAATCGGTGTTGTCAAAAATGCTTCTAACGTGAGGGTCACAGGAAAGGCAGCCTAACATGAAGTCAGCCATGTGCGCAAGAGTCCCAACATGCAAGAATTCCCTCTCCTCAACAGGCTGACTCTCCATTTCCTCCTCCTCCAACTCCTCCTCTTCAGCCCATACACGCTCAACAGATAAGAAGGAATGAGCATAGGTACCCTATTCAGTCTCGCCAACAGTCTCCTCCTCTTCCTCCTCATCCTCCTCCAATACGCGCTGAGAAACAGACCTGAGGGTGGTCTGGCTATCAAGCAACATATCTTCTTCCCCCATCTCCTGTGACAAGCGCAAAGCCTCTGACTTCATGCTGAGCTGTGACTTTTTCAGCAGACAAAGCAGCGGGATGGTGACGCTGATAATGGCGGCATCGCCGCTGACCATCTGTGTTGACTCCTCAAAGTTGCTTAACACCTGACAGATATCAGACATCCACGTCCACTCCTCATTGTAGACTTGAGGACCATTTCTACCAGTTCTCTGACTACCAGTTCTCGTGGAAGTTGTCATCTGGCAGTCTACAATCACTCTGCGCTGCTGGTAAACCCTGGCTAACATGTGTAATGTGGAATTCCATTGTGTGGGCACGTCACACAACAGTCGGTGAGCTGTCAGTTGTAAGCACCGTTGCACTGCCCTGAGAGTGGCAGCATCTGTGGTTGACTTGCGGAAATGCGCACAGATGCGTGGCACCTTGGTGAGCAAATCAAATGAATTGGGGTAGGTCTTGAGGAACCGCTGAACCACAAAATTGAACACATGGGCCAGGCAGGTTTTATATGCAGTGTTTATATGGGTTGTTGTTACTTTGGGAAATAGTATTGGTGTATAATGGCACATGTGTGAGTCTGCCGAGTTGCAGATCCGTCTGCGCCGTGATGCCCTGTAACAGCTCTTGGGCGGTGTGCCTCTTGTCACCTAAGCTCAGCAGTTTCAGCACCGCCTGTTGGCGCTTACCCACGGCAGTGCTGCTGCGCCTAGAGCTACCAACTGAAGGTGCCGTGCTCACAGATTGTATTTGAGAGGAGGAGGGGTTGGAGGAAGAGGCATAATAAGTCTGAGAAACCGTGACCGAGGTAGGCCCCGCAATCCTCGGTGTGGGCAGTACATGAGCGGCCCCAGGGTCAGACTCGGTCCCAGCCTCCATCAAGTTAACCCAATGTGCTGTCAGGGAGACATAGTGTCCCTGGCCGCCAGCACTTGTCCACGTGTCCGTGGTAAGGTGGACCTTCTCAGTAACCGCGTTGGTCAGGGCACGGATGATGTTCTCTGACACGTGCTGGTGTAGGGTTGGGACGGCACATCGGGAAAAATAGTGGCGGCTGGGGACCAAGTACCGAGGGACAGCCACCACCATCAGGTTGCGGAAAGCCTCAGTCTCTACCAGTCTATAGGGCAGCATCTCCAGGCTCAGCAGTTTGAAAATGTGGACGTTTAGGGCTTGTGCATGTGGGAGGGTGGAATTGTATTTGCGTTTGCGCTTGCGCTCCAATGTCTGATGCAAACACAGCTGAAGGCTGCGCTGGGACACATTGGTGTAGAGTGTGGAGGATCGTGGAGGTGAAGGGGTGGTTGTAGTGTGGGAGGCGCTCATGCCGGGGTCCTGGGCGGGGGGTTGACTCGCAAAGCCAGCATGTGACACAGGGGTAGGAGCAGTGGTGTGACCCGCAGGAGGTGAACGGCCTTGGTTCCATTGAGTCGTGTGTTTAGCACTCATATGCCTGCTCATGCTGGTAGTGCTTAGGCTGGTAGTGGTGGCTCCCCTGCTGATCCTGGTGTGGCACAGGTTGCACACCACAGTCCGTCGGTCATCCTAACTTTCTTTAAAAAACCTCCAGACTTGCGAACATCTAGGCCTCGGCATGGGAGCTTCACTCCATGAAACAGTTGCTGATCTACTTGCTCTGGCCCTGCTTCTCCCTCTGGCCACCCCACTACCTCTTCCAACCTGTTCTGGTGCTGCACTTGCCTCCCCCTCAGAAGCACTGTCTTGACTAGGCTTACCAACCCAGCTCGGGTCAGTCACCTCATCTTCCACCAGCTCTTCCTCCGATTCCTCACTCTGCTCCTCCCCCCTCGGACTTACTGCCCTGACAACAACGTCACTGTCTGACAACCGTGTCTCATCATCATCATCATCCGACACCTCTTGACACACTACTTGCACTAAGTCCACACTCTCATCACCCACAGACTGCGAAAGTTTGAAATTTTGGTCATCGGGACAGAGGAACTGCTCCGCTTGCTGCTGAGCAGTGGTTTGTTACTCTGGGAAGGGTCCTAAAAAGAGTTCCTGGGAGTATGCCGGATCTGAATCCATATTTTCCATGGGGGGGCCAGGCTGGGGGGAAGGAGGTTGAGCTGGAGGAGCCAGTGGTCTACTCCCTTGGCTAGCGTGGGTGGACTGCGTGGAAGACTGGGTGGTGGATAAATTACTGGACACATTATCCGCTATCCACATCATCACCTGTTCGCACTCTTGTGGTTTCAATAGTGGTGTACCACGTGACCCTGTAAATTGCAAGATGAAGCTAGGGAGCGAAACTCGGCGTTCCACTGCTCCCTCATCAGTAGGTATCGTGTCACCCTGCCCAGGACCACAGCCTCTGCCCCCCTACATCACTTAGACGCCCATGTCCTCGTCCTTGACCCTTAGCCCTTGGGTTCAACATTTTGTGTAATCACTAAACTGTAGAATTAATATCTGAGGCCAAAAACGTATTCTCTAGACTGCTGCTAGTGTACCGCACAACACAGAATTTTTTACTGGACTGTATTAAAGTATCTGCGAGAAAAAACGCATTCTCTAGACTGCTGCTAGAGTACCGCACAACACAGAATTTTTCACTGGACTGTATTTAATGGATCCTAGAGAAAAAACGTATTCTTTAGACTGCTGCTAGTGTACCGCACAACACAGAATTTTTCACTGGACTGTATTAAATGTATCTGAGAGAAAAAACTTATTCTCTAGACTGCTGATAGTGTACCACACAACACATAATTTTTCCCTGGACTGTATTAAATGTATCTGAGAGAAAAAACGTATTCTTTAGACTGTTGCTAGTGTACCGCACAACACAGAATTTTTCACTGGACTGTATTAAATGGATCTGAGAGAAAAAACGTATTCCCTAGACTGTGGCTAGTGTGCAGCACACAACACAATTTTTCACTGCACTGTAGGATATATAACAGAGAAAAAACGTATATTTTCTAGACTCCGGCTAGTGTGCAGCACACGGCAGAATTTTTCACTGCACTGTAGGATATATAACTGAGAAAAAAAAAGGAAGTCTTTAGACTGCGGCTATTGTACCGCAAACCACTCAATTTTTCACTGCACTGTAGGATATATAACTGAGAGAAAAAACGTATATTTTCTAGACTCCGGCTAGTGTGCAGCACACGACAGAATTTTTCACTGCACTGTAGTATATATAACTGAGAGAAAAAAACGTATATTTTCTAGACTCCGGCTAGTGTACCGCACACCACATAATTTTTCACTGGACTGTAGTATATATAAGTGAGAGAAAAAACACATTTTCTAGACTGCGGCTACTGTACTGCACACCACAGAATTGTTCACTGGACGGTAGTCACCGCCATGCTATGTCAGGCAAAATTTTTGGGTGGTTCAGCTGCTATCTTAGTCTAACCAAGCCACTCTGGGGTTCACCGCCATGCTGTAAACTGCAATCTCAGTCTTAGCAAGTCATCCTGGGGTTCACCCCATGCTGTAAACTGCAATCTCAGTCAAACTTTGTAATTTAGGGGTTCACCACCAAGGTGTGCTAGACTACAATTTTAACGGGTTCACCTGCAATCTCAGTCACAGACTGTCATTCAGGGGTGCACCACCATGCTTTTTTAAACCATTTGTTTGTGAGGGTCACCTCCAGGCTCTCACCCACGATTTTTTGGAGGCTCGCCACTACACTGTTGGCCAAAATTGTCTTGAGGGTCACCGGCGGCCTCTCCCCCACAACTTCAAGGAGGGTTACTACCAGGCCCTGGCACACAAACATTGTCTTGAGGGGCACTAAAAGGCTCTGCACCCACCCACGTGTGGAGACTAATAGGTGGGTGCAGTGTGCGTCTTAGCCCGTCTGGAATTAGGAAAGCTGGGCACTGTGCTTGTAGGTCTTTGTGTCTGCCGTGGACAGGGTGGGTGGGTGGTGGGTGCGTGTTTGCCCGTCTGGGATGGGGAGAGCTGGGCACTGTGCTGGGAGAACTTTGTGTACGCTGTGGACTACTGGGTGGGTGCGGGGAGGGAGACGCTTATGCCTGCGTCGTGGGGTGGGGGATAGGACAGCAGTGCCAGCATGGGCAGTGGTGTCACCCGCAGGCGGTGATGGACCTTCGTTAGGTGCTTTGCTAACATGTGATGGGCATGTGCCTTGCCCATCTTGGTCTGGGTCAGCACAATTGTCTTGAGGGTCACCACCAGGCTGTTGGCCAGAATTTGGCGTAATGGTACGATTAGGCAGCCTCAGAGGCATCCATGCATGCTGCCCCTGCTGTTTCCTGTCCATTTCCGTGGTGTTTCCATCATTTTCTGAGGTTTCCAGGTTTTCACGCAACCTTCCCTGTGCAGAGCTTTGGTCCCCTGCAAAAAATGCTCGAGTCTCCCATTGACTTCAATGGGGTTCGTTATTCGAAACGAGCACCCGAGCATCCGGAAAAATTTGACTCGAATAACGAGCACCCAAGCATTTTAGTGCTCGCTCATCTCTATTTATGATTGATTATATGCTCTAATAAATCATGATTGTAATATCCATCATAAATACCCCATACCGTGATTTCATATATACATTTGGTAATTCATTAATAACAAATATAAAATAAAATTAAAAAAATAGAAATATGTATAAAAAGGTATTTGAACCAGTTTTATATCATCCAAGGGAAGACAAAAATCTGCAAATATATATATGTTCTTCCACAGCAGCACGCCTTGTCAATGTACCACCTGCTTTGTTAGTATCGTCTTTAGTGGATTAATTGCACTCCTGCTACAGTTCACATACAGGATGGATCCCACATAAATATTAGTGATGTAATTCAACAAGTGATGTAATCCGATAAACCATGCTCTCAAAGATGCTATGGTAATTGTAGTTCAATGGATCCCACTTTCAAAACTGCTATGATGATCGCAGAAATGTATTTGTGTGTGGGATAAATACCACACTTAAGTGTTGGTATACAGCTTGCTGGGCAAATATCAATAACTGCCCTATTTACATATGCATCAAATAGCTTCTCAGTGGGTTCATCAGATATGCTTACTGAAGGAAAACGGCAGTCATATAGTCTTTACATTACCCATCCATCAGCGATGCTTAACGAGAAGTTGGAGGCATGTGTTTTTCCGAACTTCGGCGTCCCACGTGGTGTAAGTTGAAAGGTCTTGAAGGAAGGTCCTATTGAGTTAATGATCGAGCGCACTCTGTAACAGATTTGTACTTGTTTTTTCTTCATAGAATAGATTTCAATAGCTAGATCTAGCGACAACAATTATTAGGGTTTATGACGCAAATCAGTTCATCCTGATGCCAAATACCATATGCGTTTCGGAGTATTCGTACTCCTTCCTCAGTGGTTATAGATGAACTGATCTCACTCCTTATTTATAGGTAACTGCTAAATTAGGAGGTGGTGCCTTATAGCGTGGGAAAGACAGGACTGGATTTCATTTTGTACATAATCTTATACATATTAGAGATGAGCGAATCATTCAAAATTTTATTCGCCGAACATTTGCCGAACTATTCATAAGATTTGTATATTCGCCGAATATATTCGTTGAATCTGTGTACAAAATATACGTTATTATGTCGTGTTTAGCGAATATTCGCGCACTAATAAAGAACGTTCAGTTTTAAAAGGTGCGCAATTTCTTTGAACATGTACGCATGAGCGTACAAATTGCGTACGAAAAAGACGGGCTTTGCTGGAGAGGAATGGTGGAGCAGGAGGAACGCTCTGAGTCTGACCCCTGGCTACATATGGATACTGTATCATCAGATGACAGCAGATCATCCGGCTGAGACTGAAATGAGCGTGCCATCCACTCCACTATGTCATCCACTTTCTCCTCCACTACAATTTTGTATTGCGAATACTACAAGTAGAAGCTCTGGCTACAGGTCCTTTGGCACTGCTGCCCTGTGCCACCTTCTCCTTTTTTTTAGAGCTCGAGGTTTGGCTGGAACTGGACCTCTTTTGCTTATCCATTCCAGACATTTTTCACTTCACTATGTGGCCCTGCAGCTGGTCTCTCCCTATCTCTCTCCCTGCCTGATTAATTACTAGCCCTGCACTGGCCCTGCACTTGCCCTGCAGTATCTCTGATGTGTAATATGGATTCCCTGAACAATTACACCCCAATTTCAACAACACAGGTCTCAGTGTCTCAGAACTTCACACACAGTGCTTCTGCTCATCTCAGCAGTGGCAGCAGAAGTGATGCATCACTGGATTACCAAGCCTAAGCCAATCAGAGAAAGCACTGCCCACCAGGTCAGGTGACCGCTTTCTTCCCGGGCTTTTGCACATGAATAACTAAGTAACAGTAAAAGTTCGATTCATACGCAGCAGCGTATAAAGTAACTTATACGTAGCATTAGCGTACAATTTATTGGACAAGTACGTAGTGAATGCGTAGAAAGCCTTAGGAACATTTTCAAATCTTAACGAAGTGAATCACCTAATATTCGGATTCACTTCGCAGCTCAAAATTTCCAAGATTCGATACGAATCAACAAATCGACCAATAGATTCACTCATCTCTAATACATATATATAAAAAAGGCATCCCATAAATACATAGAAATAACATTCCATAGATACACAGAAATAACTCCAATTGTATAGACTATATCATCCATATATATAGGACTATTATTCCTATTTAGATTATTCGACCCCACAAAAAAATGCATTTGCGATTATCATGCATTTTACATCTGTTTTTTGGTATAAGAGGCTAATTAAATGGTTATAAATCTCTATGGGCTATATATTCGCCTATCTACATTGTTTATGTCCTCATTACATTTTTTATCTTTCTTTGTCCTTTATTTTTGTTTTTGTTTTTATTTATATAAATACAATTTTATATGAATTGCATTCATAAATATGTATGTATATCTTCTTATTGTCCTTCAAATAAAAGGAGAGGATCTTGATGGCGAAATATGCAGGATGGGATTAGAAGATGGATGATGGAAGAGGTGGAAGCCTTCCGGGGAGGAGAGATCGCCGTGCTGGTAAACAGACGGGCAGCGATGTCTGGTACACAAAGGTCAGCCACCTCAGGACTACATATTGTAGTTTTGTACGTCCTACATATTGTTTCCGGCATGGACATTCTATTAGATATATCACATCACTGGAATTAGAGGTAAGTGTGTCCTTAATTGTATGTATAAAGGAATTCCGTGTTGAACTAACCTTCGTTGTTTTTTTCGGAAAATTAGTGGTTCTGCAGTTGCAGCACCTGCCGCATCTGTAGAACCCTGCCAAAGAGAGCCAGTTAGATTTGGTTGCATTTTTCTTATTTTTTATTGTTGGTGCCACCTTAAAGGGGTTTTCCGAGTTATATATATTGATGACCTATCCTCAGGATAGGCCATCAATATCAGATCGGTGGGGGTCCGACACCCGGCACCCCCGCCGATCAGCTGTTTGAAGAGGAGGCGCGCGCCGTATCAGTGCTGCCTCCTCTTCACTGTTTACATGCTGGCCGTAACGGGGTAGTGGTGAGTAGGTGTAATTACCACTCACCAGCCCATTCATTTCTATGGGAAGAATCGCTTCCATACAAGTCTATGGAAGCGATTCTTCCCATAGAAATGAATGGGAGGCTTAGGTGTAAATACACATACTCACCACTACCCCGTTATGGCCAGCATGTAAACAATGAAGAGGAGGCAGCACTGATACGGCGCGCGCCTCCTCTTCAAACAGCTGAACGGCGGGGGTGCCGGGTGTCTGACCCCCGCCGATCTGATATTGATGACCTATCCTGAGGATAGGTCATCAATATATATAACTCGGGAAACCCCTTTAAGTGCTAGATTAGGAGCCTTGGTATATGTAACTTGAGGAATCTCAGGTAATAGAGGACCCATGATCTTATCTTTTAATTGATGGTGCCAATGTTTTTAATAATTCTCTCAGTTGTTTTGTATTGAGCATGGAATGGTAGTATAATCCCAAAATTCTCATTTTGTTGTTCATCTTTCTCTGTATGTTCTTTTTCTATATATTCAAAAAAAGATTTCCTATTCATTAGTCTAACTTTTTTAAAGCCGATTCTATTACATTGTTTGGTAATTTTTTGTTGAAAACTGACATTTTAATGCTTTCGCCTCTTGTTCAAATTGTTCGTTTTTTGTACAGTTCCGTTTTATACTTCTAAACTGACTTGCGGGAATATTTGAAAGCCACCTTAGAAGGTAGCAACTACTATATAATATATAACTGTTCCTCATTACAGGTTTTTGATAAGTACTACAGAATACCTTTTTGTTCTCTATTTGTACTTTGATATCTAAGAATTCAATCAGTGTTTGACTGATATTAGACGTAAACTTCAAATTCTTCTCATTATTATTTATATCTTCCAAAAAGATATTAAGGTTTTCCTCCGTATCCCGCCAAATAAAAATTATATCATCAATGTAGCGGCGCCAGACCACCAGCTATTGGTTGGCTTATTTTGTGACAGAATTTTATGCCAGAATTGTGGCACAAACATTTTGGTACAAAATGTTGCACATTAGGCCATGTACCTTTCCAAAAATCACAGAAAAAAGGATAAAAAACAAAAATAAAAACATCCTGTACGATATGATAAATAAATATGCGGATGTCCATGGCTACATTTATGAAAAAGAAACACAGGAAACAAATAATAAAGCACTAATATAATAAAGCAGGAATATGTGCGGGGTCTACTCTCCTGAACATAGATTTCCAACGGCATCCACATATGTATTTATCATATCATGTAGAATGTTTTTATCTTTGTTTTTTATCTTTTTTCTGTGATCTTTGTTTAGTTTGTAGTATACACTTGAGGGAGTGGCACCTTCAAGTGTTAATGTGCTTCTATTATTCTGGGAGTAGCATTCCAGTGCACTTTTGCCCTTCCTATCAAACAGACCCCCTTGATTAGGTGGTACATATAGCTGTGCATGCTCTTCCTCTCATTGGTTGCTGATGCACACAGAGGTAACTAGGAGCAACACACAATATGTGCAGGGTCTGCTGTCCTGAATGTAGATGTCCAACAGCATAGGTAGGTTTAGAGTAAGGCGGGGGTAGGTGGGCACAGATGTGTTTTGATCAAAATATATTGGCTAAGAGTCTCAGATTTTATTATATAAGGATGAGGACTTAGTCCATATATAATGCTTGCATCTATTATATTAGTGCATTATTATTTGTTTCCTGTGATTTCTTTTCATGCACCTTTCCTACAAAGCTAGACCCTTCCTATTAAGCCATGCCCCTTTCAGGTGCATCAGGAAAAAGTTGTAGAATTGCTAGTTGTGGCAAATTGTGCCACATTTTGACAAGTTTGTAAATTTGGGCCAGAGTGTTTGGAAATAGTTTTTCACACCAGGCAACTCCTTTAATAAAAGTGAGTACAGTTATAGTAAAGTGTTTTATACATATGGTTTTAAGATTAGTTACCGCCAATGACAGTTATACATTTGAATTATGAATATGATTTATTGTGTCTTATTACCTCAAGCACCAAATGTCATCCATAAGAGCAGATGATTGTTATAGACTGTCATATACTTCACTTTTAACAACTTATATCCTTAAATATGTGACAAACAGATGATGCTAATGGAATGATGATGTGTGTTATACCAAGACTAAATGTTCTCATAGCTCTGTACATGAGGTAGAAATACAAAACTGAACAAAGTTACAGGTATATAGGGATAATTCATGTTAAGGTTTCTTAAATATTATTTCAAACAACTGCATTAAACTTTATAATGTAGCTGTCTACATGAGGTGGAAATACAAAACTGAACAAAGTTATTAGTGATGAGCGAAGTTATGAAAAATTTGATTTGGCTGCTTCGCTAAATTTCACAAAAAAATCAACTTGTGATGAATTACTTAGTCATGAAGCGCATTCCTTTATAGGTAGCAGGTGCAATGGCAGGGAACTGCAATCGCGCCTCCCTCCATCATAGAACCCCATCAGAAGCCGCATTCATCACTGATCGCGGCCTCTGATGCTACAATTGAGACCTTTCAGGAATTAATCAGGTAAAAAAAATAGATACTCACCTTATTCATTTGCTCGCGGAGAGGCCGTTACAGCCATATTGATTATGTTGTGATTATGTCTTCACGCTGGCCACGGCTATGGTGACATCATCACTGATGACCATGAATTGGACCCTGTTATGAAGATGAGTGAATTTCTTGAAATTTGTTTTGTGTTCGTTTCGGCAATTTTAAAAAAAAAATTGGATTCATAAACAAATCGATTCTATCTGAATCAAATATGCTCCATTTGTCCTGAAATTGATATATAACAATATCTCTTAGGAGATTGTTTCCGATAAGAATGTTGGTCTGGAAGAGGAGTGCAAACCAGTTCCCCTTCCACAAGAAAACTGAGTACCCCTCACCAGCAGAAGTAACATTTTTGCCAGGGTCTAGGTGGAGACTCTTTGTCATCATGGAAACTACTTATTACACATGATGAGCATTGTATGCCAAGTAACACCGCTCTGGGTTTCCGGGAAAAATGTAGGAAAATTAGCATATCTTAATCCTACTGGCATCAAAGAGGATTACCTCTCATTTCCTTTTTGTCAGGAAAGCTAATATGCACATCTTTCCCTGAAGCACAAAGATATGCAAATTAGCTTTCCTGACAAAAATAAAAAAGAGGTAAATCTGTCTGATGCCAACAGAATTAAGATATGCTAATTTGCATATATTTTCTAGAAACTGTTTTGTATTTCTCCCCAGACCCTGGCAATGGCGTCACAGCAGTTACTTCTGCCAAAATCAGGAGATGATCATAAAAGGAGAGAAAGTATAAAAGACAGGACCTCTGAAGGACTTCTAAAGGACTTCTCTTTTTCAAAATCACTTTCACTGAATCAAGAAACCTTAATGTGTAGTCATGAAAAATTTGATTCGCCACAAAGCCAATTTTCCTGGCGGTATAAATTTAAAAAATCATACTTACCTCACCCATGTCGCCGGCCGACATGATGACGTGCGTCATCATGCCCCGCACAATATTTCTTGCTGGATGTTCAAGCAAAATGGCTGCGGCTGCTTCTTTGCACTCAAATGGATTAGGTAAGTATGATTAATTTTTTTTTTTGTTGATCAATCTCTAAATGGCCTTAATATTCATCACAGATGCCAGAATCAGCAATAAACACAGCATCTGAGGGGTTCAACAAAGTGCACTTCGTGACGAAGTAATTAATCACAAAGCAAATTTTTTAGTAAAATTCAGCAAAGCATCCGAATCAAATTTTTTATCTCTATTCCACAGCAACAACCACAACAAAAACTGCAACCAAATACTGCATATACTGCAAGGCAGGGGGGGGGGGGGCTAGGCTAAAACATTCGGGGCCTGGGCCCCTGATGTTTCCTCCCAGGCCCCGAATGTCCTGCCTGCCAGCTAGATACAATTGTATTGCTGTCCTCAGGACGGCAATACAATCAAATCTAAAGCACTGCACCGAGGTGTAGGACCTGTGGTGACATCATAGGTCATGTGATCGGTGCAGTAGCTGAGAAGGACCTTCGATGATGTCACTGGTCACATGTCATCATGTGACCAGTGCAGGAAAGGCTCTGAAAAGAAGTCTAGGGGAAGAAGCTCTGCTGAGGTCTGCTATAAGGAGAGGTAAGTGAAGGGAGAGGCAGAGTAATGCTGGGAGTTTTAGTTATTTACCTGGTACTGTATGTTAAGGCTGAAGAGAGGAATGTTATTTACATGTGACTGAATGTTCAATGGGTGATGCTATTAACATGGGACTGTGTTGAAGGGGGCTGAGGGAGAGAGTGATGTTATTTACATGGAACTGAACGTTGGAGGGGGCTGTGGGAAGGGGTGATGTTATTTTCATGGGACTGGATATTGGAAGGGCTGAAGGGAGGGGAGTGAATTTATTTACATGGGACTCTACGCCGGAGGGAGGGAAAATAATTTTATTTACATGGGACTGTATGGTGGAGGGGCTGAGGAATTATCATTGCTGAGGGCACTAAATGGAGGAATATAACTGGGGGCATTATAACAGTAGGGGGCAGTATAAATACTGGGGCACTTCAGGGCGAGCATTATAACAGGAGGGGGCGATATAAATACTGGGGCTCTGTAGGGGTATTATAAATCCAGGGGACATTCGACATTCTTATTACTACTTATAGATCCACCTTATTTCTACTAAAAGCACTATGGGGGATCTTATTACTACTGATGGGTCTGTAGAGAGCTTAATTACCACTGGGGGCACAATAGTGGGGCCTTATTTCTTAAGAGTGCTCTGTAAGGGCATTATTAATACTGGAGGGCTCTTCTAGTAATGGAGGCATTCTTGTGGAGCATTATCCCTGTTGGGGGCACTGTAGGGACAGTATTACTAATGAGGGTATTCTGGATGGGAATTACTATTGGTGGGACTTTGAGGAGCCTATTACTATGGGGCAGAGGCGTAGCTAGAGGTTCAGCACAGGGGGGGCGAAACATACTTGAGTGGGCCCCCCACTTATTGGCTTCCCAAACGCACTTTTCCAACTTCACAGGCACATACTACTAGTTGTGGTTATAATATTGTATTAGAAAGATGACTATATAAACTGCAAGATCGTCTATGCTGCTAAGTACAGTACAATAGACTTCCTACATACCCTAGTCTAAATACTCAACCACATAATGCAGTAAAATATAGGATTAATAGGAGTAAAAAACAAGGGGACTCCTATGTTAAAGGAAACGTGTCCCCAGTTTTTACATCACTCCCCTGCCCCCATCAGACCTCAGAGATCAGCAGAATGTGCCCCCATCAGACCTCAGATCAGCGTATTGTGCCCCCATCAGACCTCAGATTAGCATATTGTGCCCCATCAGACCTCAGATCAGCCTACTGTGTCCCCATCAGACCTCAGATCAGCGTATTGTGCCCCATCAGACCTCACATCAGCCTACTGTGCCCCCATCAGACCTCAGATTAGCGTATTGTGCCCCATCAGACCTCACATCAGCCTACTGTGCCCCCATCAGACCTCAGATTAGCATACTGTGCCCCCATCAGACCTCACATCAGCCTACTGTGTCCCCATCAGACCTCAGATCAGCGTATTGTGCCCCATCAGACCTCACATCAGCCTACTGTGCCCCCATCAGACCTCAGATTAGCGTATTGTGCCCCATCAGACCTCAGATCAGCCTACTGTGCCCCCATCAGACCTCAGATCAGCGTACTGTGCCCCCATCAGACCTCAGATCAGCGTATTGTGCCCCCATCAGACCTCAGATCAGCATATTGTGCCCCATCAAACCTCAGATCTGCATATTGTGCCCCCATCAGACCTCAGATCAGCGTATTGTGCCCCCATCAGACCTCAGATCAGCCTATTGTGCCCCATCAAACC
The DNA here is from genome assembly GCA_900303285.1 of Rhinella marina. Taxonomy (NCBI): domain Eukaryota; kingdom Metazoa; phylum Chordata; class Amphibia; order Anura; family Bufonidae; genus Rhinella; species Rhinella marina. The sequence continues at coordinate 26,199 of ONZH01009704.1, forward strand.
TCAGATCAGCCTATTGTGCCCCCCATCAGACCTCAGATCAGCGTATTGTGCCCCCATCAGACCTCAGATCAGCTTAATGTGCCCCCATCAGACCTCAGATCAGCGTATTGTGCCCCATCAAACCTTAGATCTGCATATTGTGCCCCCATCAGACCTCAGATCAGCGTATTGTGCCCCCATCAGACCTCAGATCAGCCTATTGTGCCCCATCAAACCTCAGATCAGCCTATTGTGCCCCCCATCAGACCTCAGATCAGCGTATTGTGCCCCCATCAGACCTCAGATCAGCTTAATGTGCCCTCATCAGACCTCAGATCAGCGTATTGTGCCCCATCAAACCTCAGATCTGCATATTGTGCCCCCATCAGACCTCAGATCAGCGTATTGTGCCCCCATCAGACCTCAGATCAGCCCACCCAGCCACATAAGATAAAAATAAAAAACCTCTCTTACCTGTTCTGCGCTGCGGCTGCCCTCCGGTCCGCGCTCCGCTCTCTTCCCTGGCCCGCGCACACTATGACCTGACGCTGCGTGCAGCGTCAGGTCATAGTGCGCGCCGCCAGGGAAGAGAGCAGAGCGCGGACTGGAGGGCAGCCGCAGCGCAGAACAGGTAAGTAAGATTATTTATTTTTATGGGCCCCCTTGAGTCACTGGGCCCGGAGCCGTCGCCCCCCCTGCCCCCCCGGTAGCTACGCCACTGCTATGGGGGTACTGATATTTCTGTAGTATAGTATGTTGGGGTATTGGGGAGCACAGCCAGCAGCAGGATAAGGCTGTGGGGACTCCAGGTTGGGAGAGGAAGAAATGTGAGGAAGCTAAGATGTCTGTGTGTCACACTCTGCAGAGACGAGGCGGCTGAAAGAAGTTGTACGAACCAAATAGAGAAGATGACAGAGAAGATCTACATCAGAGGAGACGTCACCTGGGAGGCCCTGGATGTGAGGTATGTTCTCCTGTATAGTAGGGGTGGGGTCGACATAGAGAATTGTGTCATATTCATTGGGGCTTGGGCTCCGGATCTTTTGAGACCCTAGCAACGCCCCTGCTGCAAGGAGTGAAATCCGCAAGGAGATCGACAGCATAAACTGACATGCTGCAGATTTCAGTCCGCAATGTAGTTCAATTTACGCAGGGTTTTGTTTGTTTTTTGAAATATTGTAAGTCCAGAGTTGGAAGGGCACTCAAAATATCATAGAACTAGATACAAGAGATAATTATAAAAGGAATTTAATATCTATTTATATAAAATCAAAAATAAAACCATACAATTGTGGACAATGCACTTAATCAGTATGTGTGTACAATTACACCTGTATTGGGAATATATCCCAATTTTTGTTCCTCTAAAATATCTCTGTAAAAACGGGTAAGTATTTGTTCACACTACCTTTGCTATAACATACTGCAAATGTAGCATAAAATAAGCAAAATTCGAGCGCAGGGTGCCGGCCTTAACTAAATGCTCACAGTGTTGGATACAGCTGTAACATGATTGTTATTTGACCAATTCCCAAAATATACATGCAGAGTTCAAGCGCATGCAGAGTTCAAGCAAAGCAGAATCACCAAGTGTTATATCTATATACTGAGTCAAGAGAACTTATAGCAATATAAAACGCATCTAAAACGCATGTATAACGCACTACTGCAAAAAAGATTTTTTATTTTTTATTTTATTTTATTTTAACTTATTTTATTTTATGTATTTCATTGATTACATTCATGTCTGTTGAAAATCTGGGTCTAAATTTGATGTTTTATGTCAATAAACAAATAAGAATCCATTACAGGCTTTATATACAACTCAATTAATTGATTGACCAATCTGTGGACATTGAACTGAATATATAAAGCAGCCTAAATATGTCTTCCTTAAACCACTGAGGAAGGAGCCAGTGTTAGCTCCGAAACGCGTTTGGTAAACAAGGAAGAGATAGCAGCATTTGGAGTATATCTAAAGAAGAAACATTAAGCATTTTCCCTTTTCTAAAGATTGAGACTGGATAAATAGGACGTTTATCTTCCAGGACCTGGGAAAAAGTTCGATCTTCCAGGACCTACAGAGTACACGTCACGTGATTGGACACGTGACCGGAGGAGTGATCACATGCTGTAGTCACGTGGGACGCCACGGAGAGACTCGGCATCGTCAAACGTGAATTAACTCCTCCTGAAGTACGCAGCGCCCGAACTCTGCATATATCCCGGGAACTGGTAAAGTAACATCTATATCACAGTGTTATTAATTACCTTTTCAAATATAAAGGTCATCAATTCAAAACCAGCACGCTGCGCTTGAACTCTGCATATATATCTCGGGAACCAGTGAAATAACACTAACGTTACAATCTTACCTATATTATGCTGAGAGTACCACTTTAAAACCAGCACGCTACGCTTGAACTCTGCATATATATCTCGGGAACCAGTGAAATAACACTAACGTTATAATCTTACCCATATTATGCTGAGAGTACCAATTTAAAACCAGCACGCTGCGCTTGAACTCTGCATGTATATTTTGGGAGTTGGTCAAATAACAATCATGTTACAGCTGTATCCAACACTGTGAGCATTTAGTTAAGGCCAGCACCCTGCGCTCGAATTTTGCTTATTTTATGCTACATTTGCAGTATGTTATATCAAAGGTAGTGTGAACAAATACTTACCCGTTTTTACAGAGATATTTTAGAGGAACAAAAATTGGGATATATTCCCAATACAGGAGTAATTGTACACACGTACTGATTAAGTGCATTGTCCACAATTGTATGGTTTTATTTTTGATTTTATATAATTAGATATTAAATTCCTTTTATAATTATCTCTTGTATCTAGTTCTATGATATTTTGAGTGCCCTTCCAACTCTGGACTTACAATATTTCAAATTTAAGGGTGGATGTACCTAGGAAGTGAGCACCATATTCTTGAGTAGATATCTGGATGAGCCACTGGTTTAATATTACAGTTTATTTTTGTTTGTTTTTTGTTTTTTTGTACACATTGGGTGGATGAGATTTCTTAACCCTTACAGTACCAGCGCCGTACATGTACGGCGCTGGGGCGATGCGGGCACATGGCGCCCGCTCGCAGGTGCGGCGGGCGTCATGGCCGGCAAGTCTCTGCTGTTTCTAACAGCAGAGACTTGCCGCTACCTACTGTGTCGGCGGCGTCTTCCGGGGTGACTAGATGCCGTGATCACACGTGATCACGGCATCTAGTTGCGTCTAAACCCGGAAGCGTTCGCTTCCGGGTGGTGTACAGACACCCCGTGTGGCCAATCGGGGTGTCTGTACACCATATGAAAACTGTAATCCTCGCTGGTGAGGATTACAGTTTTCAAAGTGCAATTCTTATTCTGGCCACTAGATGGCAGGCCAGGATAAGAAATGAGCAATTCATGGATTTAACTGCCTCTAGTAAATCCATGATTGCTCATAAAGAAAATTAAAAAGCCACAATATATAAGCTCATATTTGAGCATTCAAATAGTAAAAAAAAAATTTAAAAAAAATGTTAAAAAATATATAAAAAATAAAAAAGATATAAAAGTTCAAATCACCCCCCTTTCCGTATAAGTAAAAAATAAATACCTAAATAACACTAAATATAGACATCATGGGTATCACCGTGACCGAAAACGCCCGTACTTTTAAAATATAAAAATAAAAATCCAATACGGCGAATTGCGTGGCGGAAAAAAGCGTCCAAATTGCGATTTGCCGTTTTTTGTCGCTTTTTTTTTCTAAAAAAAATTAAATAAAAAGTGATCAAAAAGTCATACGCACCCCAGAATGGTATTAATAAAATCTTCAGATTGTCCTGCAAAAAATGAGCCCCCATACAGCTCTGTACACATAAATACCAAAAAGTTATAGGGGTCAAGATATGACAAGGAAAAAAAAAAAAAGGGCAACTTTCTAATTTTTTTTTCACTATCAAAACGCAGGAAAAACTATACATATTAGGTATTGCCGGATTCGTACTGACCAGTAGAATGAAAATAACGGATCAGTTTTAATGCACATCGAACGCTGTAAATAAGAAACCCGTAGAACTGTAGCGGAATAGAGTTTTTTTTGCAATTTCACCTGGTTTGGAATTTTTTTCCCGCTTCCCACTACACCATATGCAATATTAAATGGTGGCGTTGGAAAGTACAACTTGTCCTGCAAAAAACAAGCCCTCATACAGCTATGTGAACAGAAAAATAAAAGAGTTATGGCTGTTTGAAGGCAGGGAGCGCAAAACGAAAATGCATGACCGAAAAAAACTCCGGTACTGAAAGGGTTAAAATCTCATCCACTTTGCTGACAGTATACAATGCTGAGGATTTGAAAATCTCTGACGGCGATTTCACAGCCATTCAGTCACGTGTGGACATAGCCTAAATTCACTTACATTTTATTTTAATTTGTTCTGAATTGTCAGTGCAGAATCCACCCTGAAAATCTCCAGAAAATCTGACACTTCTCAACATGGCATTACTTTCCTTCCATTTAGCAGTTTTGGAATCTGCTTGCTGTCAAGTAAGCATACAGAATTCTCTTTTAGTATCCCTACATACAAGATTTGTCTGGCATGTTTTTACCACTAAAAAACACACATCACAATAACTTCATAGTATTTCTTTTTGCAACATTTTTTATACTACATTTTGTATGTGATTTTGAGGGGTTTTGGAGCATTTTTTGGAAACAGTTTGCCCACTAGCGTTTTCTTCATAGTGTCTTTCCCCTATAAAGAAGGTAATGTCAAAACGCCTAAAAAAACTTCAAGAGTTAGAGAATGCTGTGTGTTCTAAAAGAAACAATAAAGGCAAAAAACTGCACCTGAGGAACAGAAAAGGCAGAAGCAAAAATGCGCTTTTATGTGTGCTACATTTCATGTCTCCTTTAGACTTTCAGCTAACATCTGGAGCCGCTGCATACGTGCAAAAAATACAACGTGCGTGCAAAAAATACTACTAAGGGCTCATGCACACAAACGTATTTTGTGTCTGTTCCCTTTTTTTGCGGCTCATATGCGAAACCATTCATTTCAATGGTGCCGCAAAAAAAACTGAAAGACTGTTACAAAGGATCCATTAAAAAAACAAATTTAACACGGACGTCACACAGATGTAATTCGTTTTTTGTTTTTTTGCAGATCCATGTTTTGCGGACTGCAAAATACATATGGTCGTTTGCGTGAAATGACTCCGTGTGCAACAATGGCATCAAAAGGATGTCATCCATTTTTTTTTTTTTTTGCAGATCCGTGTTTTGCGGACCACAAGATACATACGGTCGTGTGAGCCCTTAGGGTAGATTCACACATAAGTTCTTTGTGACATTTTGTACACTGCTAAAAATGGCACAAAAAAGTATGCAGTATGGAAAAAACTACTGTATAGCATTTTTTATGCCATTTTTTATTGAAATGCCAGAGCAAATTTACGTGTGAAGAAAGCCTTAGGACTCTTTCACACAATCGTGTCCCTTGCAGAAATCACGCTCGTGAGAGGGGGATTGTGTGTTCTGGACTTATAGAAGAGCATGGCATTATCATTAGAGATGAGCGAATCGAAGCTGACGAAGTGGAATTCGTTACGAATTTCATTGAAAATTCGATTCGCTACGAAAGCGAATTTCATGGTGATTCGTGGTAACCCACAATGCGATCACATGCAGACATGTAGCCAATTAGCAGCCAGCCAGGTCCTGTGATGTCACAGCCCTATAAATAGCTCTGCAGCGCTGGAATCCGCCATTTGCAATTGATTTTAGACCAGAGACAGACGTCAGGAGAGATAGGGCAAGTGATAGAAAAACATTGCTAAATAAAAGAAATGAGATCAGGGATAGATAATCTGAATTGCAGGGATAGGAGAGGGACGATTTCTAGACAGAATCCATAGGGGATTATCAGGCAGTGAAATCGCTATTCTGGTACACTGAGCAGCAGTGAGTGGGCATAGGGGTTAACCTGTAATACAGCACTATTGGGCCGTATTGGGGTGCTTTATTCAAAGAAGCACCACTAGTGTCCCTTGTTGCAGTGCAGTAAGAGGGTCAGAGCCTTGTTTGGGGTACATAAAAAAAAAATTAAAAAAAAATTTTTTTAAAAATATATTTTGGGTTGTGTTTGGGGAAAAACATATATAATCCGTGATTGGCAGCTTGTAAATGTGAAAGAAATAGCTGCAGCGTCATTCGCCATACAAACAGACAAGCGCCATATAGTGCTAACTAGAGATGAGCGAGCATACTCGTCCGAGCTTGGTGCTTGTTCGAGTATTACGGTACTCGTAAGTGCTCGCTGCTCGGACGAGTATCTCGCCATGCTCGAGGAAATGGCAACTTCCGCATTGTGCATTTTTGGCGCCTATAAACTCAGCCAATCACAAGCCAGGAGACTCTGCGGTACACCCAGCATCACGTGGGGCCCTTGCATGTCGATAGCAGGGGTTGGCTGGCCTGATCAGGTGACCCTGGAATATACTAGTGACTGGCCGCGATGCTCGGCTCAGATGCGGTCTGGATGTCGTTAGGGATAGAGCTGTACGCCTTGGAGGTGCTGGCCTGCCCTGCCTCTAGCGTGCTGTCAGAGCGGGTATTCAGTGCAGCTCGTGGCGTCATCACCGATAAGCGTACACGCCTGTCAACTGACAGCGCTGACAGGCTGACGCTTATTAAAATGAACAAAGCCTGGATTTCACCAGAATTCAAATCTCCTCCGGGGGAAAGCAGCTAAAGATTTAAATAACTTATGTATCCGATTCCTCTTCTCTACTCCTCCTACTCCTCCTCCTCCTCCTTGTCGTCTTTGCCTAACGCTGACCCAAAAAACGCCATATTTTTAGAGGTCCAACTGGCACTCTTTTACCACAATTTTTCAGGAGGGCCCCCTACAGGCCCTCTCTCCAAACAATTTTTCCAGAGGTCCACCTACAGTCTCTCTCCAAACAATTTACGTCTTTTTCCTATCTTTCTCTCTCTCCACACTTGATCAAGCTCATAATTGACAATTGTACCGGTTAATGCTAAATTTTTAAGTTGGGGTCCTGCGTCATCATTCTAACTACATCCGGCTGTTGTCACCACCACACACGCTAGCCCAGGGGGCACTCCTCTGGCTCTTCCAGCTCAACCTCCTTCCCCCCACCTACAGGCCCTCTCTCCAAACAATTTACCCGGATAGGGGACGTATTAGATATTGTACTGATTTTTTTTGGTTCTTCTTTTTAATTGCCTCCTGCGATAGACGGGAATCGAACCCGGGTCAACTGCTTGGGAAGCAGCTATGCTCACCACTTTACCACCAACAGCCACAGCAAGTGATAAGAACAGATACTAAACTTGATGTCAGCCAACATTTCGACAATCGATAACCCGAAACGGGTCCGCTGTCGAGCCCGGCGTTCGGCCACCCTGAACATTTCACATACTCTGACCGAGTCTGACCCTGGGGCCGCTCATGTACTGCCCACTTGGAGGATGCTTCACCTCCTGCTACCTCAGTCTAACTCGGTCACTCTGTTGTCACCGCCATGCTGCGTCAGGCTAAATTTTTGGGTGGCTCACCTGCTACCTCATGTAACTTGGTCACTTGTTGGTGTCACCGCCATGCTGTACCAGGCTTATGCCTGCATCGTGTGGCTGGGGATAGGAGAGCAGTGCCAGCATGGGCATGGGTGATGGACCTTCGTTGCACCTAGTTGGGTGCTTCCCTATATATTCCCACCATGCCAGCCATGGGTTGTACATTAACTAATAACAGGGAAAACAAATAAAATATTTTACAGAAGGGTCAACTACAGACAATTACCTAAACCTACCTACCTAAACAATTTTTTAGGAGGGTCAACTTCGGACACTCCAAAACAAATTTTTTGGAGGCTCGCCTACAGACATTTGACTGCTACCTCAATCTAACTTGGTCACTTGTTGGTGTCACTACGCTGTCACCATGATGTGTCAGGCTTTTGCCTGCGTCGTGGGGAGGGGGATAGCACAGCAGTGCCAGCATGAGCAGTGGTGTCACCTGCAGGCAGTGATGGACCTTCGTTGCACCTAGTTGGGTGCTTCCCTAACATGTGATGGGCATGTGCCTCGCCTTTCTTGGTCTGGGTGAGCACAATTGCCATGAGGGTAACCACCAGGCTGTTGCCTGAGAATTTGGGGTAATGGTGGGATTAGGCAGCCTCAGAGGCATCCATGCATGCTGCCCCTGCTGTTTCCTGTCCATTTCCGTGGTGTTTCCATCATTTTCTGAGGTTTCCAGGTTTTCACCCAGCCTTCCCTAGGCAGAGCCTTGGTCCCCTGCAAAAAATGCTCGAGTCTCCCATTGACTTCAATGGGGTTCGTTATTCGAAACGAGCACCCGAGCATCGGGAAAAGTTCGACTCGAATAACGAGCACCCGAGCATTTTAGTGCTCGCTCATCTCTAGTGCTAACCTCTTCAGTGAATTGCCAAAAAAAAAGCCGTGTTTGTAGGGTTGTTCATTTTAAATAACTATTTGCGGCGTTATTCGCCATACAAACAGACAAGCGCCATATAGTGTTAACTTCTACAGTGTAGTGAATTGCCAAAAAAACAGTGAAACGGTGTTTGTGGGGTTGTTCATTTTAAATAACTATTTGCGGTGTTATTCACCATACAAACAGACAAGCACCATATAGTGCTAACTTCTTCAGTGAAGTTGAATTGCCACAAAAAAAAAAAGCCGTGTTTGTGGGGTTGTTCATTTTAAATAACTATTTGCAGCGTCAGTCGCCATAGAAAAAGAAAATCGTCATATAGTGTGTAGTGCTGTGCAGTAACCCATTGTACTGCAGTTCAGCAACCCATTGTTAACCCACTCTGTGGGTGACGGTATTTTTTAAAGAAATAGTTGAGCAGTTGTGCAAGGCAGTGAGCAAAGTGTATTTTTTGGGGGGATTCTTAATTTCCTTTTATTTTGAATTTTTTATCAAACAGTATGTCAGACAGGCCCTTCACAGGGGAGGCACAAATGTTTCTGGAATAGGCACAGGTCGCAGCAGAGGAAGGGGACGTGGCATTAGGGGTCACTCGACGAGGCCACAGCTACCGGTGTCATCTAGTGGTCGTGTGTTGACCACCAACCCAGATGTTCTTGAATGGTTGACTCAGTCTTCCACTTCCTCCCAGATGACATCTGAAACCCCCAGCCAAGAGTCGGTGGGTTCGTCAGACACAACCCATAGTTGGCATGGGCCCGGAGCAGCTCCAGTGCCCTCACCTGTCCTCGACCTGCCTCTGTCCTTTTTGGTTCCCTCAGCCATAGAAGTACTATATGCTATGGGCTCTGCGCCACTATACAGCGAGGACGAACTACTTGAGGACAGTCAGCAGCTACTGGGAAGCCAAGAGGTGGGGCAGAAATCCGCTCCTTCCAGTAGGCGGTCAAGTACTGATGAGGAGAGTGCAGTGGGAGGTGATGTTGAGAGCGGTCAGGCTTTGTACACCGAGACAGTTGAGGAGGACATTAGCGACGTGCAAACTGTAGTTGATGATGATGTAGCAGATCGCACTTGGGAGCCGGGTGAAGCAAGGGCTTCATCATCATTATCATCATCTGCAGACGAGGCTGACAGCTTGCGCGTCAGGCAGCGGTGCAGGCAGCAAGTCGGTAGTGTGGCCGTTAGTCAGCGGAGTGGCAGCAGTGCGAGGTCGGGAGCCAAACGGGCATGGGGTAGACCGCACTCTTCGCAGGTGCTTTCCGGCCTGGAAAAGAGCGGCGCAGGGGCTCAGCCAGGCAGCGGAGGTACCACTCAGTCAGTGCGGAGTGTTGGTGGTAAAATCGCCTACTCGGCGGTGTGGAAGTTTTTTGTTAAGACGCCTGAGGAGGTGAACATGGCTATATGTAGAATCTGTAGTCAGAAAGTGAAGCGTGGCCAGGGTGCTAATGTTGGCACCACGGCCCTGCGTCAACATATGCAGCATCACCACAAAGCGGCCTGGGAGAACCATGGCTCAGATGTAGCGTTCCAGTCGGCAGCAGCAACAGCAGCATCACCCAGTGGCACACATCCCATTTCAGGCAGTCAAGGCTCCAGCACCTCTGCTGAAGGGAGCTGTCTGTCATTATCTACTGCTCCAGATGCTCCTGCTCCTCCTCCTCTTATTCCTCGCCACTCATTACAGCAGCAGACGTTCACCGAGGCGATTGCAAAGAGACAGGAGTACGCGTCCAGCCATCCTACAGCGCAGAAGCTGACCGTGCTCCTGTCCAAGTTGCTCGTGCTGCAGTCCCTCCCTTTTCAACTGGTGGACTCTGCACCGTTCAGAGAACTGATGGCTTGTGTCGAGCCAAGGTGGAGAGTCCCAAGCCGTCATTTCTTTGCCGATAAGTCAGTCCCAGCCCTGCACAAATATGTAGAAGAGAAGGTGGCCCAGTCCTTGAGCCTGTCGGTGTCTGCCAAAGTGCACGGCAGCGCCGACGTGTGGAGTTATAACTACGGTCAAGGCCAGTACATGTCCTTTACGGCCCACTGGGTCAATGTGCTTCCTGCCCAGCCACACAAGCAACTTGAACAGGTGACGCCACTTTCTCCTCCTCGTTGTCAAACTGCTGATCCTGCGCTAATGTCCGGCTCCTTCTCCATCACCTCAGTCTCCACTGCAGGGCCAAGTCATAGTGCTCCTCCAGCGTACCACATGTGCAGGGCACAGCAGTGTCACGCAGTTCTACACCTGGTTTGCCTGGGCGAACAAAGTCACACAGGGGAGGAACTGCTCCGGGTCATGAAAGAAGAAATCGATTGCTGGCTTTCTCCGCGACAACTAAAAATCGGAACCATGGTGACAAATAACGGAAAGAACATGGTGTCAAACGGTTCCTCAAGTCTTATACCCAACTGCAAAACATTCTAAAAATGGCCAGGAAACTTTGCATGCACTTCAGCCATTCCTACACCGCCAAGCACACCCTCCTTGAGCTGCAGCGGCAGATTGGCGTCCCCCAACATAGGCTGATATGTGACGTTTCCACCGTTGGAATTCTACCCTCCATATGTTGGACCAACTGTACGAACAGAGAAAGGCCATAAACGATTTCTTAATGATCCAAGCGGACAGGAGTACTTCTCTGTGTAATTTTGATGTCAGCCAGTGGCAGCTCATGCGTGACACCTGCCGCTTGCTCAGACCCTTTGAGGAGGCCACGTTATTTGTCAGTCGTCAGGACTACGGTATGAACAACGTCATTCCACTGCTTCATGTCCTGGAACAGATGCTGCAAAATCTTTCTGGTCAGGGGACTGGAGACGTGGAGACTACATCTCACGGCCACATGAGTCCAGTGGGGCTGAACTGGAGGAGGAGGAAGACATTGGAGCACAAGCATTTAGTGGTTTTTCTACCCAGGTGACAGAAGAGGAGGAGCAGGAGCAGCCAGAGGAGGTAGAGGGAGATGAGAAAGATGAGGCAGATGACCCAGAGACAGCTTGAGTCTGGAGTCGCTGATGAGCAGCTTTCTTTACCCACCAAGTGCGGAAAGTACTCACCAGCAGCAGGTAGACCAGGAGCAGACCCTGAACCAGCAGGTGGTGGCCTACTTGGACAGCACCCTGCCACCCCACATTGAAGATTCGCTGGACTACTGGGCAGCCAAACTGGATTTGTGGCTGCAACTGGCCGAGTTTGCACTGGAGAAGCTGTCCTGCCCGGCTAGTAGTGTGGCATTAGAGCGGGTGTTCAGTGCAGCGGGGGCCATAGTTACCCCAAGGAGAACTCGATGAATCAGGCGTGGATCAGCCAGGATTTCCACCCACCAACGCCTGATGCATCAGTTTAGATCAGCCATGATGCGTCACCCAAACCTTGACAAATGAGACTGTACTCTTCAGGCTACCTGCCTCAGCCACTCTTATGATGCTGCCACCCGCCTGATGCCACACATCTGCCAGCTGCTCCTTCTACTACCCAGCATTTTTACCAGTGACTGGTATTGCCACCCACCTCTCCACTCTGTCACTGACCCAATATGTAGCCTTCTGATGCTGCTGCCACCTCAACAATCAGGTCTCCTCATGCTGCTGCACTCTCTGGCCTGATGCTGCTGCTGCCGCCTCCACACGCTGTGTCCTAGCTGCCGCTACCTCCAAATTATGTGATTGTGCCACTCTGTGGCCTACTCATGCTGCTGCCGCCTCCACACGCTGTGTCCTAGCTGCCGCTACCTCCAAATTATGTAATTGTGCCACTCTGTGGCCTACTCATTCTGCTGTCGCCGCCTCCACGTGCTGTGTCCTAGCTGCCGCTACCTCCAAATTATGTGATTGTGACACTCTGTGGCCTACTCATGCTGCTGCCGCCTCCACACGCTGTCTCCTAGCTGCTGCTACCTCCAAATTATGTAATTGTGCCACTCTACGGTATGTTGCTTTTAAATTTTTATGACTGCTGCTGCCTCTCCCAGGGTATGTCACCGTACCAGTCTGTCTCATTAAAATTAGTACGACTCCTGCGGCCTCTCCCACTCTGTGTCCTTGAAATGTATTCGACTGCTGCCTTTTGCAGATGCTGTTACTGTGCCACTCTGTGGCCTTGAAATGTATTCGACTGCTGCCTCTTGCAGATGCTGTTACTGTGCCACTCTATGGCCTTGAAATGTATTCAACTGCTGCCTCTTGCAGATGCTGTTACTGTGCCACTCTGTGGCCTTGAAATGTATTCGACTGCTGCCTCTTGTAGATGCTGTTACGGTGCCACTCTGTGGCCTTGAAATGTATTTGACTGCTGCCTCTTGCAGATGCTGTTACGGTGCCACTCGTTGGCCTAGTAAATTTTTCCAACTGCGGCTGCATCTTGCAGCTGCTGTTATGGTGCCACTCGTTGGCCTAGTAAATTTTTCCAACTGCGGCTGCATCTTGCAGCTGCTGTTATGGTGCCACTCGTTGGCCTAGTAAATTTGTCCGACTGCTGCTGCCTCTTGCAGCTGCTGTTACGGTGCCACTCATTGGCCTAGTAAATTTGTCCGACTGCTGCTGCCTCTTGCAGCTGCTGTTACGGTGCCACTCGTTGGCCTACTAAATTTGTCCGACTGCTGCTGCCTCTTGCAGCTGCTGTTACGGTGCCACTCGTTGGCCTAGTAAATTGATTACAATTTTTTGGACCTTCTGCTCGGCAGCAGCATGTCACTCGTAAATTTTTGGTACGTTCTGTAGTCCTATTCCATTATTCATAGCTCAAGTATACAGGAAACCCTGTTTGTTTTGAACACTCAAATTTTTAAAAGTAAACGATTCCGGCCCCCAGGACACCCAGCGATGAGCATGGGGGAGGCGAGAGGCAGGGGCTCCTACAGGTGGTAGCTCAGCTCCCTGCAGACCGCCAGCTCGATCTCAAGATGGAACTCTGAGCTTTCTTGGCGTATTGCATCAATACTGACATTTTACCACAGTTGAGGCAAAGCTGGAGCCTTCACTGCACCTCCTCTGTCTTACGTTCCCGTCCGTTGGCATAACCAGCCCCGATACTGATAAGAACATATACTACAGTTGATCTTAACCAAAAGGCCGAGAATTCTTTTTTACGGTCTGCTCTTCAGGGTATGTCACCATGCCACTCTCCGGCCTGATGCTGCTGCCGCCGCCGACTCCACATGCCGTCTCCTAGCTGCTGCTACGTCATAATTATGTAATTGTGCCACTCTGTGGCCTCCAAATTGTACTACAACTTCCACTGCTGCTGCCACTTCCAGGGTCTGTCATTCTGCCACTCTGTGGCCTACTCATGCTGCTGCCACCTGGCCACACTGTCATCGTGCCACTCTATAGTCTGCTGATGCTGCTGCCACTGCCATCTCCACGCTGTCTGGGGGGGGCTCTGCTTGTATAAGTGTGTAATAGAACAGGTTCTATCGAAATGTATGTGGAATCAGTGAATTGGTGTACAAGGCGTGCACTTTTGGCGCTCTAGGAGGATCTTGGGCCTCTGCACGATTCTTTATAGCTGGCGCTAACATTGACCTGTAAGGCTGAGTTCAGACTTGAGTTATTTGGTGAGTTTTGGCCCCTTAACTGCCCAAATACATAAAAGTGTGCAGCGATTCTAAGAGCGACACCTGTTATGTGCGTGTCACACTGGCTCACAGTATTCTTTCACTACCACAGTAGACTCCCTATGCATTTTACTGGAAGGCACAGTGTTCTACACCACTATCCAGGCTCTCTGCAGCCCGGAAGTAGCTGTTTTTTAACGCGATTCGCCACAAATTTATTTGGATCGAAGCGAATCTTTTCGGAAAATTCGGCGTACCAGCCGAATCGAATTTTTGAAAAATTCGTTCATCTCTAATTATCATGATTGATAATGCTGTGTTCCTCTGCATGCCCTTTATGTAATGGAATCATACTGACATAAAGCTGTTCTCACATAAAGCGGTCAGTATGATTCCATTACAGAAAGATCACACAGAGGCACACAGCATTATCAATCATGATAATACCATGTGCTTCCTAAGTCCAGAACACACGATCCCCCTCTCACACGGAGCGTGATTTCTGCAAGGGACACGCTCATATGAACATGCCCTTATAGAGGTTTTATGGTTTCAATATTTTATTGATCACTTAGGAGCACATTTATCATGCCAGTGGTGCTATTAAAAAGTCAGAAATTATGGCGAACTCATATTTGCAGCATAAAGTCTCATTCACACGTCAGTGTTTTCAAGTGTGCTGTAAGTGTTTTCTATGGACAGCACACGTCCCCATTCATTTTATTGTGTGTATTCACAAATCGTTTTTTTATCATGGTTCGTGGGTCTGTGTTTTTAGCATGGATGTATGCTCTATTTTGTTCGTGTTTACCGATCGATCATGTCCATTATAGTTTATGGGTCTGTAAAAAATACGGATACCATCCATGTTTAATTCTTGTTTCACGGATCATTAGTAAGGGATGCTTTGGAAATTATTTTTCTGCAGCACAGTGTCTGTGAAACACAGATGACACACGGACATTGTGTAAATATGGTAAGAAAGTATAAGAGTAGAGCATAGATGTGTTACCAGATCCAAGCCTAGAACATAAATACAGTAAAATAGCCAATTTAGTGGGCATCAGCCTGTCCCCTTGCACATTATCGTGTTCCTGAGCAACCCAACAACACCTTGTGCTCAAGAATATTTACTAACTTAGTCTCTAAGGGCTTGTTCAAATGGCTGTTGACCGGGCGTGCCCATGCTGCGGATCGCAATGGGGTCCGCAATCCTCATCCGACTGTCCTCACTGCAAAAAAATTTTCTATTGGAATGGACAGAAACACCACAGAAGCACCGCATCTCAAGTGAATGGGTCCGCGATCCGTGATGTGGGGTGCACATGGCCGGTACCCATGTATTGCAGACCCGCCGTATGAGGGTCGCAATACAGCCACAGCCGCACAACGGCCGTGTGAATGAGCCCTAAGGGTGTTGACACACATTCAGGTTTTTATGCAGTTTTAAAGATAAAATCAGGTCTGGATAATACTGTACAAGGAGAGAAAGTATAATGGACAGATACAACGTATCCTATATTTTTAAATCTATTCCTGGTTTTGGGTTCAAAAACATTATCAAAAAACCTAAACACGTGGCAACACCTATATTGAAGACAGACACAATATAGGCAGGATGTGCTTTACTTTGCAGAAGGTTCCCAATTCTGCTGCATCTAATGGTCTCCATTAATACTGCATTTGATTGGCTGCCAAGGTGCCATCCTGCACTGTATGCCCTCACAGCACTACCAACATCTAAAAGGGGATTGTGCTGGAATTCAGCCAATAAACAATTCTGGGATTGGGTTGTCATTTTAATAACAAGATTAAGACAATCTGGATGGATCCCAGTCCATGACATAATCATAATTTATTGCAGCAGATTGAAAGTGCAACGGTATTATTTTCATTCCTGTCCTTTCTATTCTTTCTTGGCAAAGTGGTTAACATGTATTTTAAAGACCAAGCGTGAGACATCTGATCGCTAGATAATTTATCAACAGCAAGTTTGGATCACTAAAAATAAATCTCCTTCCCATTACTTCAATAGTTACATCTGTTAGTTACACCCACTAATTCCTTCTGTCATACCATACTTCAATCAGTTCTCTGTGTTCCTCATATTTAAGATGATAAACCCCAGCTTAAGATATGGTATTTATAGAACCCTTACTAGTTTCACCTCTGTAGTAGATGAATACATATACCTCAAATAGAGAACAAAATACACCCATGATGCTTAACTAAATGGTTTCTGGAATGGTAATCATAGTTATTACATGATTCAGATATCAGATAATATCTAAGGGAATGGCCACACATGCAGGATAAAGCTTTTGAAGCTAGGAGAAAGTATTAAAGGGGTATTCTCATCTTAGACAATGGGGGCATGTTGTTAAGATATGCCCCCATTGTCTTATAGGTGCGGGTCCCACCGCTGGGACCCGCACCTATATCCAGAACAGAGCGGGGAGCACTGCGCCTGGAGGACCCCGGGTTTCCGGGGGTCCGGCCACCACCAGGCGCAGCTCCCTGCTGCGCTCATAGAAATGAATGGGAGCGCAGCGCCAGTGCTCATTTGACATCTTTAGGGAAAAAAACATAGGAGGTCATTTATCAAACTGGTGTAAAGTAGAACTGTTTTTTTTTTTCTGTATACTATGTTTTTATGCCATTTTTAGGTGTGTGAACTATGGAGCACATTTATCAAACTGGTGTAAATAGAACTGGCTAAGTTGCCCATAGCAACCAATCAGATCCCACCTTTCATTTTGGACAGCTCCTTTGGAAAATGAAAGGAGGAATCTGATTGGTTGTAATGGGCAACTTAGCCAGTTCTATTTACACCAGTTTGATAAATGTGCCCCATAGTTCACACCCCTAAAAATGGCATAAAAACATAGTATACGGAAAAAATAACAGCAGATCAAATACATAGAGGTAGGCGGGACCAGCCTAGGAAGTGTGCACAACCTATGCAGTAGTACAGTTGCATTATACTTGAAAGTAAAAGGCAGAACAGAGGAACAGCCTGCCAAAAGACATTGTAACCATCATAGCTGGATATTACCTGAACCTGCTGGAGCCCATTGACTATAATGGGACTTGTTGGGAATCTGGCCTGTTTCTGGCATTAGTGCCTGGATTTGGCTGGACTAAAAATGCTGCTTGCAGCTCTATTTGTCTGGTTGAATCCCAACACTAATGCCAAAAACAAACAAGATCCTTGCCGAGTCCCATTACAGTCAATGGGGCCTGGGGATGCTCTGGCCTTTTCTAGCTATGCTGGATACAGTGTCTTCCGACAGGCTGTTCTTCTGCCGGAACAGCCTACTGGAAGAATTTACCGATAGTGTGACGCTTGCCTTTCCTGTCATCAATATTAGGATTTTCTCTGACTAAAAACCTCAATACTGCATTTCAATATGCATAATGTACTGGTATCTATCATCTATCATAACTCTAATATAGATATACACTCTATGAAATGAATCCCACTGAAGGTAGCTCAGGATGGTAGTGGTGGTAGTCCTGTAATATCCTGCTGAAAGCATTCCATTTCCTATATAGTATACTATACATAGCTGAGTATATTGCCCTGCATAGAAAGGTGGTACTCCCAGCCTCCACTGAAGTAGTCTTCACTTGAAATCTGAAGCATATAATGGTACAGTAAGGCCCCACAATCACTTATGAGTGCCCTAGTACAATTAGCTTCTCACATATTGAGATGTTCACTACACCAGCACATGCACAAGATTTCCTGACCACGCATTAAGGCCTCGTTCACATGCACCCATTGATTTAAATGTGTCTGCTCAGATTTCAGCATTTTTTTTACTGAGCGTGGGTCAGTAAAAAAATCACCGGGATATGCACTACTTTGATCCGTGATGCAGACCAAGAGCGCCCATTGAAGTCTATGGGTTCATGAAAATCACTGACACACATCCGTGTTGTGTCCATGTTGCATCCGTTTCTCACTGATGACTAATAGGAGATTTAATTTTTCAGCTGAGCAACGTCAGTGAATTACGGATGACACACGGATGGTAAAAACGGACACACGGATCAACCACGGATCCTTCACGAACAGCTTCACGGATAAAACACGTATGCTTTTTTTACGGATGTGACACTGACACGGAAATGTGAACGAGGCCTAATGCAGTGAGGATGCCTGGCCCTGTCAACCTCACTGAGAGGGGGAGTGGCAACAGAGAGAAGCAGAGGTGAAGTGCTCCAAGCAGCTAAACTAGCCCCTTAGTGCTTCGAGCACCTTATTTACATATAACAATATAGTAAGAATTTCTCTGCATTGGTAATACTGATTGAAGAGAGAAAGGGCTCGTTTTAGTCACCATGATCAACCTTACCGGGCAGTGTGACTGGTTTAATAGGGGTGATCATGGTGACATATGCTCTTTATGCTTTGTTCCACTTCCAGAGATACAATTGTTATCATTATAGTTCACTTGAATGTGGAAGATGTAGGATCACTTTTCTTTATTGTAATTTTGTTTGTTGTTGGGAGCCGATGAAATGAGGGGTTCTCAGTACTCAAAATACAAGTATAGGGAAAGCTATTAGGTTTGCAGATAAATTCTTATTATTACTAGCCACTAAAATGACAAGAGTGCCAATTTGGGACATAGATCAAAAAGCCCTTGTATTCACAGCTCCCTAGAGCTATCAGAGCACTCAACAGACATTCCAAATGTAATGAAAAGGCCTCAGAAGAAAAAAAAACTCCATTTGCAAACTGCTTAATTTTTTTACCTTGATGTTCTTTTTTATCCATTCAGATTTTTTAAAGCATTTCTGTCTTTGTAGATATACAATGTAATAAAATGTTACAAATCACTATGCCAGGGTTCATGTATGACTAATGCACACATCACCGAAAAGCCACATGTCTAGAAACTCCTTCTTACAATAAACACAATTAGCCAGTGACATATTATATTATCAATATTTTAGTAGTAGGTAGAAACAGCACCGCTTTTACCTGTAATAGGTTATACAATGTCCACCACCTCCTTTGTTTGGGTGCACGCAGATCCAGGTCCTGGCTTTGGGATCCCGCAATATGTAGTATAATTGGAAGTAATCCGCAGCACTCCAAATAGTTGAATTCACTTGTAGTTTATTTGAATCTGTACATCTGCTATATGGGATTCAAATAAACTACAAGTGAATTCAACTATTTGGAGTGCTGCGGATTACTTCCAATTATACTACATATTATATTATCAGAGATAATGGAACAATTTCCACCAACATGCTTTTGTCAATATAAGACTAAAGGCCCTTTTAGACGGGCCGATGTGTCTCCCTGCCCGAGCGCCGATCAGCGATATTGGCGCTCGGGCAGGGAGCCTTTACACGGCCCGATGAATCGAGCGCCGGGCCGCACGAGTGATCGCTGTATCACTCGTGCGGCCGGGAAGCTCCATACTGTCAGGCGCACATCGCCTGTTTACACAGGCCGATGTGCGCCCGACAGATTGGATCTTTTGTAGAAACCAAAAGATCCAATCAGCCGTCGAACGAGCGTTTTGCTCGTTCGTCGGCTGATTAGGGCCACTTTTACACGGGCCGATTATCGGCACTAGCATTCCTAGGAACGATTTTTCGGCCGATAATCGGCCCGTGTAAAAGGACCTTAAGGCCTCATGCAAACAAACTTTTTTCTCCTCCATGTACAGATATTAGTGACTGACAGCTATCTCTGTATACACACTTACACAGAGAATGCTATCAATCACTGATAACACCTCCCCCGTGGAGAGTTATCAGTGACTGACAGCTATCTATGTATACCCCCTTACACATAGAATGCTATCAATCACTGATAATACCTCTCCCCTGTGTACAGCTATCAGTGACTGATCAAAATCTCTGTATACACACTTATACAGAGAATGCTATGAATCACTGATAACACCTCCCTGTGTACAACTATCTGTGACTGACAGCTATCTATGTATACACACTTACACAGAGAATGCGATCAATCACTTATAACACCTCCCTGTGTACAGCTATCAGTGACTGACATCTATCTATGTATATACACTTACAAAGAGAATGCGATCAATCACTGATAACACCTCCCCCATGTATAGCGATCAGTGACTGACATCTATCTCTGTACACACACTCACACAGAAAATGCTATCAATCAATAATAACACCTCCTTATGTACAACTATCAGTGACTAACAGCTATCTGTATACACACTTACACAGAGAATGCTATCATTCACTGATAACACCTCCCTGTGTACAACTATCAGTGACTGACATCTATCTATGTATACACACTTACACAGAAAATGTTATCAATCACTGATGGCATCTCCCCTATGTACAGCTATCTGAATGACAGATACCTATGTTTACACACTTACCATTCTACTTGTGAAAGCAGTGTGTCCCTGCACAATCTTCCACTTTTAGCATCAATTGAAAAATGGTACACCATGCAAGGACACACCCCAACTGGTAACACCCAGTTGTCAATTTATTATTCTATATATTCTAGTAGAAATATAGAGGAATAGCATGACAACCAGTAATAATACATGCTACAGAATAGTTATTTTATATGAAAACTATTTATTTACTAAAATAGACATTTCAGAAGAGATGACAAATCCTTTTTAATTACTGTCTTGTCTATCTTGTGTAAAATAATCTGCATGTTAAGTGTAATCATTAACCCCTCTGGTTGTGCAATTAGTTTGTTCTTTTATACATTTTTCCCAAATTATCAGCAAATGTTTTTTCCTTTTTGAGAAATCGACAGGCTGTGCATAAGAGACAGGGAAATGCAGTGTCCCAGATCAATGCTAAAAAGCTAATTTGGTGCTGAAAGAGTTAATGATTTGTATTATGCTCTGTATGTGATCCCAAAGGCTTTGTATGTGTAGCACACCTTAGTTTATTATGCCATCGGCAGAGGAAGGCTAGCCCTGAGCGTGTGGCTGGATTGTATTAGTCAGTTCAGTCTGGCTCTGTCTGTGAGAGATGCAGATGCCTATGAGTCTGTATGAGGTTTAAGTCAGAATGGAGCAGTTTTCTCCAAATAACATGTTGTATTTTCGTTCCGGCACAGGGGTTAACATGCTGCGGACAGATCCGCGGCCCGCCCCCATTGCAGTGAATGGGGCCGGAGCGCGGTTCCGGCCCCACACGTGCACCCGCCAGATCCGTGCTGCCGCTAGTGTGAAACTAGCCTAACTGCTGAACACAAGTCAGCAGAACATCTTATACATAAATGTTAGATGGATGGCCAGTTCTGCCAAAATCGGGGCAGGTCTGATGTGTATGACCATCTTTAATATCTTATACTACACCTTAGAAATGTTTAGGCTGCATTGTGACATAATCTGTTTCTCCATGTCTTTTTCATTTATAATGAGCATTTAATTCAGAAAATTATTCATATAATCCATATTTATAAATATAAAGAATAATAGTCCAAAATGAATTTTTCTGTAATAAAAACATCAGGATAGTGACAAGACCATTGCCACTTTGTTAAAACGCAATGAAAAGCAAAAAACGGAAGTAAAATCAAAAATGAAATTTTTGCAGGTAGACTTTATACCAGGTTCAGCACAGATGCCCTTCTACAACACTATCATTATTATTTCAAGCATGGTCCCATGTTTGTTTTATACTATATCTGTATGCCCTCTGTAGAGAAAAAAAAGAAATGCTTCAGCAACTGGACACCAAGACAATATGAAATTAGAGAGGGGAATTAAATCAATAGCCAGTCCACAAGGAGACAGCATGTTCTCTCCTCTGAGCTGTTAGCAGGTGCTGGGTGCATACTGATAAGCTGATAAAAGGCTTATTCAATAGACTGGTAGCAAACACATGCTTTGTTAGAGATGACTTTTTAAGTCACTATACATCAAACAGAGAGTGTCAGCCTTTGAGGATAAACCTATGATGACTCATGGTGCTCTTTGAACTCATACTAAGGCCCTGGGACTAGGAAAAAAGTGGCTGTATTTTTCTCTAGACTCAAGAAGGATTGAGAGCTTCAAAGCAAAGAACTATCACAAGCAAGGGGAATGCATCGATTGAAGGAATCAGTGTGAAATAGTCTTTAATAATTACCAGAAAGCTGGAATCGACCAGTCTTTTGCTGAGCTATATTTTATCTTTATTGGATTAACTGTGACACAGTAGGTTATGTCAAAGGGAATCTACATGAATGCTGAAAGTAAATGTGGTGTGAATAATGGATAGCTGGCATCAGATGCAGCAGCATGCAACATTTTTTCTTTACCTATGCAATTATCACATGTAAAGATTTACAAAAAAAAAAAGAAAAAAAAGAAATGATCTTCTTATAGTCTGGGGACTTTGTAAACTAATAGTGTTGTCCAAGGAGTTTTTGCCACTTTTTAAATTACGTTAAAACAAAAAAGTAATTTGTTTTCTAGAGGATGTTTTACACCAAGGGAAACCAAGCGTGGAAGAGAAGGATTGAATAAAATCATTATCAATAATAATTCAAGTATCTAAAAAAAGAAAACAGCCCTTTAGGCATATTTCATATAAATGGTAATGAAATATCAGTGTTTAGAGTGTGCTGGAGAAAATTAGTTACAATGCACAAGAAAAAGTTATTCTTGTCAGTTTTGCTGGAGATATTATAAATACTATATTTCCATGTGTCACGCTGCGACGAGAGGATGTGAAAATGAGTACTGACTTTGAAGCAGAGCTTGCATAATTATGTATCACTGGTCAATGTCAATAATCAATGCGTTTGTACAGTGTATTCCATAGATCTAATGAGGAAGTTTGGCACTTCTCTCTAACCTGTGATGCTCTGACACTGTATAAGGTAGCAGGGAGACCACCCCCATCCCCCCCCCCCTCAATCACTGCTGATACGGAGACTGGAGATAGTCATGATAGATAAGGAAGCCAGATAGACTGAGCCAGACAGACAACCCCTTCATACATGTCAGCCAGGGCCGATTGTAGCTTTTCTGCTGCCTGAGGCGAAAAATGAAATGCCCCCCCCCCCCCCTCCTTCCCCCTCCCTCAGTGCTTTGTGTCCAGGGGCAGGGGAGCACTTAGTATTTCTGCTGCCTGAGGTAAAAATTGAAACGTCACCCACATGCTAAATTCTCAACCTAATCCATTCCCTCCATATCAGCGGGGGTGTCAGCTGTTTGAAGTGAAAGCAGCGCTATGAGAGCTGTATTCTCTGTTCTGTTCACCTGCTCACCGCAGCATTTGCAGTGATGAGCAGGTAAACAGCAGAGAGGGCAGCGCTTATGTGGAAAAAAAAAGCAGACAACCCGTTTAAAGACATACTTGGAAAACATTACATACAGCGCTACAGAACATACGGGAGAATACAGCGCCACATATGTACCTCTTACATCTAGTGACATCTCTTCTGATATAGATATTCTCTTTCCTCATCTTCTCCATTCAGACCAGACCACCATGATGATTTATTTCAGCCATATCGTCTCTCTGCAGAGTTTGACAAACAGACATCTTAGTTTCCTACTTTACCATCATCCTCTCACCTTCTTAACACCCCATCCTGCCACCTCTAATCTAATACTTTAGACCTCTATGTCAGACCCCATATCAGACTTCAGATCAGACCCCATTATACCTCCATGTCAGAAACTCCTCATCTCAGACCAACCCCCCCATGTATCAGACCTCAGACCAGACCCCCATCAGACCTCCCAGACCCCCATATCAGACCTCAGACCAAACCTTCAGAACCCCATATAAGACCCCCATTAGACCTGCAGACTCTTATATCAGACCCCCATTAGCCATCCAGACCTCAGATCACACCTCCAGACCCCCATTAGACCTCCAGAGCCCCATATGAGGCCCCCATTAGATCTCTAGACCCCCATTAGACCTCCAGACCCCATATCAGACTCCCTTTAGACCTCCAGGCCCCCATTTGACTTCCAGACTCCCATATCAGATCTCAGACTAGACCCCATATTAGACCCCCCTTACAGATCCAGACCCTCATATCAGACTCCCATTAGACTTCCAGACCCACATATCATATCTCAGACCAGACCTCCAGATCCCCATTAGACCTCCGGAGCCCCATATCAGATCCCATTAGATCTCCAGACCCCTATATCAGTCCTCCACTAGACCTCCAGGCCCCTATTAGACCCACATATAAGACCTCAGACCCCCATTAGACCTCAGATCCCCCATATCGGACCCCCATAAGAATTACAGACCCCCACTCAGACCCCCATTTCAGACCTCAGACCCCCCATGCAGCCAGGACATAGCAGCGTGGGACCTGAGAAGAACAAGCAGGAGGAGGGGTAAGTACAGCGCTCACAGCGCTTCACTCCCCCGCCTCCTGCATACTAGTGAGTGCTTCCATAATGGAAGCGCTCACTAGTATTGCCTTTATAAGATGCAGTGCATCTTATAAAAGGAAAGTACAGTGCCACTGGCAAGGGGGGCATCGACCACAGGCTGTGCCAATGCCGCCCCTTCAAAGCCAGCATAAGATGCCGCCTGAGGCCTCTTGCCTCATGGCAAAAGTGGGCCTGCTGTCAGCTACACACAAGGAGGGGGAAAAAAACTCCCAGACACCTGAGACTGTGTCAGAGAAATTCAGCTTAACGGAGGAGTTACCAACTTCAAGGACTACATGACATCAGGTTATCCATGAAGTTTTAAAAATTAAAGTACATTAGTAAGTTTCTTTATTTTACATTTGCAAACTACTGTACTGACATGTTTTTCTAGTGTCAAACAACCCCTTTGATAAACTACTAAAGAGAGTAAAGATGAGCCAAGTTCAGAAAAATTTGATTCGGCCAATTTGCCAAACTTCAACAAGAAATTTGATTTGTTATGGATTAATCACAAATCGCTATAAATCAGGTAGTTAATCCTTTCCTGACCACCGACGAGGGATTCTGGACCTTATGGAGGGATCTACATAGGTTAAAATTTCGTTGCACTGCAAAGTGATGTAGCATTTGTTGTAGCTGTCAGATTTGTCGTGGCTGTCAGAGTTATGCAGGATAAAATGTTCACTAACAGAACGGGTTAGCTAGGAATGATGAATGGGTCCAGTTGGTGGAGTGATTTGTCTGGTAATACCATCGTAGTTCTGACCATAAATGATTGCAATAATAACGCGGACTAATTTTTTTCGCTAAAAGAACGTATTAGCTACAATTAAATTGTGTCAAGTTGGTGGAGCGATTTGTGTGGATCTTTAACTGTGGCCTAATACTGAAGGTATGTAACGCAACAGCTAACAGAAGCCATTCACTATGATAAATTTTGGTCCACTGCACAATTGAACAGGGCGAAATATTTGACCATGGCCTAATACTGACACTGTGTAACGCAATAGCTAAGAGAATGCATTTGTTATGATAAATTTGCCTCCACTGTTCATTTGAACAAGATAAAATTTTTAACCGTGTCCTAAACGGATGGATGGCTAACAGTGGATTGGCTGACTGCATGGCATTATAGGTCATATCATGTTCCTGGGCTTCTTACTTTCACTTTTTAACACGTGCAGCCGCTATTTTAGGAAAAAACGATTTGTACTATACCTACTATATATGAAAATTTAAGCTTTTTGCTCAAGGCTTCCATATTTCATGTATAGTAGGTATAGTACCACTTTAATCCAGAATAATCCTTAATCCCTAGCTCTTTTGTTTGCATGTATAACAGTATAAATTCATAGATTTTTCTCTCAACCTAAGTGTAATGCTCTCTGGAACATTAGTTTAACTCTATCTCCACATACCTTCTCTCAGTTTAATGCTAGACAAATTGTATTAATATTTCAGCCAGAGATAAGGAATTGTATGGTTTTATTGCTGCCATTTTTTTTCTTTATTTTCGTTATTAAGGATAAATCAATCAGTTTGGACCAAACCGAGTCGGACAGGGGCAGCTCATGTTGTTCATGCTGCAGTTATTCCTCATCCATCTCATATGTATTTTTGAAGAGATACTTACTCTCATGCAACAGGTGGCCCTGTAGCTGTTGGGGACAAACCATAAGAAACTCGCATGGGGGATGAGGTGCTGCCACTTGAGGCAGAGGAAGCGGGGTCAGAGTTGGATTAGAAAGAGGATGATAATGATGATGATGACGGTGACACCAGATACAACACCTAATAGTCTCAGCGGAAGGTGGAGGTAGAAAGAACTGGCTCCTCGGGCACGTTGTCCAGAATGGTGACCTGTACCCTTGCTACTAAGGCCAAATGGGGGAATGTTTTCCTCTGGCAGAAAGGGAGGACAAATTATGTTATTACCAAGAAACACTGTGTATGGAGCTTGCTTCAGTTTATGGCGAGCAGACGTCTGCCGCCAGCACGTCTGAAAGGGAGACCCCCCTCCGCCCCCTGCAGAGTCACTCCCCTCCTGCCACCATGAGCAACAGAAGGCACAGCAACAGTAGCAGCAGCAATTTCAGTCTCCTCAACATGCTGGAGCAGTTTTTCCATGTGCCACGTCCGGCTGAGACCAGTCAGCAACCAGACAGTTCCTGCTTCTATTCAGGTCTAACTAAACTATGGCCAGTCTCTGTTGTGTACCCAGTTCCCTGACCCCATGGATTTCTGGGCAGGCAGACTGGAACAGTGGCCTGATCTGGCACAACATGCTCTCTATCTTCTTTCTTGTCTGGCCTCCAGTGTTATCTCGGAGAGGGTTTTCAGCACTGCGGGAGGCGTGTTGACACCCAAACGGACCAAGTTGTACTCAACCTGTGTCCAAAATGAACAAATCCTGGAATCAGAAAGATTTTCACACTCTTCCAGCTGATCCCAATATATAGACTTCATTCACCTCCCCTTGCTGATGTGCCCTATCTTGCAATGGTTGCTGACTGTCTGCCTATTATCACGTTCTATATGGCTGCTGTGGCCTGCTTCAAGCTACCAATGCCACTCAATCATCAGTTTACGTGTATCTACTCGTTGAACTTTTAAAATTCTGCATATCATTGCTTATAGATCAAAAAAATAAAAAAAAATTAAAATTTGGGGGTATGGAGGTGGTTACATTTCTTTAAAGGGGTTGTCTGGCCTTTTACTATTGATGACCTATCCTCAGGATCAGAGGATAGGTCATCAATAGTAAAAGATTGGTCAATCTCTTTAAGGCACAGCATAAATGTACATGATTACTGCATCAATTCTACCATTTTTTCACAGTCCAGGCAATGTTAGGGCCTGCATCTTGCCACTAATTTCTGAGGGTCAGTTTCCCTGTACATACTTTCCACATGGTTGAAATTTTAAAATTTTCTTGGGAGGGGAGTTTAAACACATTTAAGTCACAGCACAGATTACTGCATCAATACCACCATTTTCTCACAGCCTAGGTAATGCTGGGGCCTGCATCATGCCACTGCCACTAATGCCTGAAAGTCAGTTTTCATGTATTCACTTTCCACATGGTTTAAATTTAAATTTTTAGTTTTGCAGAGGGGTTAGCACAGTTGAAATTTTAAAATTCTTTTAGAGGATGGTTTACACGGCTGATTTTTTCTTTTCTTTTTTTTGGGGGGGGTTAAATTTCACGAGGCGGCATATGTATGTGATTACTGTATTAATACAGAAATTTTCTCACAGTCCAGGCAGGCTGATTGCAATCAACAGACCTCTCCTTACTGCGGGTGCCCCATCTGTCCATTCTTGCTGTCTGTCTTTATGCCTACCTACCATCACGTTCTGTATAGCTTCTGTTGCGGCCTGTATCATACCTCTAATGCCAACCCTCATGTTCGCTGAAACCAATTTCTTTTTTATCTCAAAACACCATGGGTCAGAACTTTAGCAAAAATTCTGAGAACCGGACCAGAAACGAATCTTGACTGGTTTGCTCATGTCTAGTTGTTCTCAGTCCATTGCCAATCCAGCACTGAGTCAGACCTAACCTTTTAGGTAGCTGGCTCAAAGATATCAATCTCTGTCTACTTGAGTCTTTAGATCAAGGCCAAATTGCAAAGGTCATGTACAAGCGAAAATCTTCTTAAACAAGGTCTCCAGAGATGCGAATTTACTAAAATTTGTATTTGGTCTGATTCGCCCAAATCTGCCAAGAAATTAAATTTGGGTATGAATTGATTCTATAAAGTGGTTTTGACTCCAGATCAGTCATTTGTATGTCGATACTCACCTCTGTTTCCCCACTGTGTGCCCACAAACAGCTGTGAATTGCATTGAGAGGAATTCCGGAGTGTTCCCCATTATGTGCGCATGCACAGGAGTCCTCTCAATGCATTTTATGGCAAGTATTGCCATGCAAATTACTGATCAAGAGTTAGGTGTTCTATACATGTATTACTGTACTTATTAAGGCTTGCCGGAGGAGACAGATTCCCTTAAGTAACAATATGTATAACATTAAACTGGTTCTTCAATTTACAATCTGAAATAAGAACCCTGCCATACTAGAAAAAAAAGAAGACAAACCACACGTTACTGGAAAAATCTAATTAACAAGAAGTGTTGTACCGAACATTTTTTTTTCTTTTAGAACACTCCACAAGTGAATTTGCTAAATTAGTTTTCACACTTTAAATGAGCTAAATTCATTAGCAGATTTCCAGTGCTCTGGCAACAGTATCTATACATATTACATCTATATGGAGGTCATGCTTGTTTATGATTTTGTATGCAGAGATGAGGAATGGAAATCATATTTAATCGCTGCATCGTAATATAACTATTTAACACAGCGGCTGCATTTAATTGCAAGTAATAGGAATGTGATGATCATACTAAATGAAATAACCAGGGCACTATTTTGAGGTTTCAGAAAATGATATGATAATCATTTTTATAGCAGGAGCAGAGTATGCTTCGATCTTGTGTAGGAAAAAAAGCAGCAAAGGTTATTGTTCAGTGAACTGCAGTTTGCACTGTCATTTGCTGCAGCAGTTCTTAATTGTGCCTCATTATAGCAAGACGATCATTACTCTGCTTGTCTGTCTGATTTAGGGACCACTAAAAGTGTCTTGTAACAAGCAGCCGAGCTGTCTCCTATGCAGCAGTCCTTTGGCTCTCACCCTCATTACTTAGAATCTGTCCAATTATTTGTCATTAAAGCAATAAAAAAGAACGGCAGCAGAAAATGTAGGAGGTAATTGCTGGAGTCCTGCCGAGGAAAAAAAAAGCAAACTGTTTTCAAGGCACTGGGAAGGTGACATCGTTAATTAAGTGTTAGAGAATATGCAAATCCGTCACATTCTCAAGAGACTGTAATAAAATTGAGAAAACATTATTATACACTCGGTGTAAAGACAAAGTTATCGTCACGCTGGGTGGTTCAGTCATTTTGTAGCTGTTATAAAAGCAAATAAACCAACATGTATGAAGGTTTCTAAAAAGGTTTCAACCAAAATTTGTTTTCTTTACAAGCACTAATTGAGGTATTGCTATGTATGCAGCATTTTAATCACCATGTCTGTCCATTACCAGCAGCCAGCTGTAATATTACACTGTAAAGTTTAATTATAGTATTGTTTCAACTCAAAAAGACAAGTAAACCTAAGCTAAGTAAAATCTAAGTTTACTAAAATGTCAAATACATTTAAAGTGACAGGCTAGCTACTCTGTGTTAAAAAGCCACACAGCACAAATTGT
Source organism: Rhinella marina (assembly GCA_900303285.1). Taxonomy (NCBI): domain Eukaryota; kingdom Metazoa; phylum Chordata; class Amphibia; order Anura; family Bufonidae; genus Rhinella; species Rhinella marina. The sequence goes on from ONZH01009704.1 coordinate 55,868, forward strand.
GTCAGCAATAAATGTAAATATCCTCAGTGAAAGAGGTGGCCGTTCTAGCTTAACAGAAGACACCAGAGCAGGACATGCTCATTAGGGTAGGCTCACATATGTGGCAAACAACTCCGAAAGAGGAACAGACTACTAGCTCTACTGTATTCAGGATAGCCGGATATGTACACCACTGGATCACCACTGACTTTAACGGAATCCAACGGGATCCAGCTTTTGGTCAGACAAATACTGCTGATACGGTAACTCCAATAGTCTGTTCCTCTGCTAAAACATATTGGAGTTGGTTGCGGCATATGTTAACCTACTGTTAGACAAATGGTTAATGGTTAAACAAAAATCAATTATTAGTTGAAGGACATTTACGGCAATGCAGCCATACACATTTTAGTTCATATTGGCCTTTATAGTCATTGAAGAGGTCCAACTTATTTCCAAACAATGATGTGTTATCAGTGGACTAAAATGGTTGTTAATTTTTAAATGTTACCACAGACAATGATTTAATTACTACTGCCAATGAATGAGTTTTGGAGGAAACTGTATTTTTGATCTACTTTAAAGGGAACCTGTCACCTCAAAAAGGCATATAAAACCGCCAATATTACCTTATAATAGCCCCCATGCTGTTCATAATCATATGTTTCCTCCGGTACTCTGATGCTGAATAGATTAGAAAAACGATCTTTTAAGCGCCATGAGCGCTATCTTGCTGGTCAGCTTCAAGTCAAGGGAGCAGCGGCTTCCTTGCTTCAAGTCAAGGTAAACCCGCCCCCTAACCGTTCCCTCTCTTCTTTGATTGATAGCCTGGAGTGCGGCCGCGATCGCAGAAGTCTAGCTCATGCGCGGTGCGCTCCTTGGTAAGACGTGATCCTGTCTACAGCTGCCACTGTTAGCCGGGCTTCAGTGGCGCACTGCGCATGCGCCAGTCAGTGCCGGCACCACTGAAACCCAACTAACAGCAGCAGCCGTAGACAGGATCGCGTCTTACCAAGGAGCGCACCGCGCATGCGCTAGACTTCTGCGATCCCGGCCGCACTCCAGGCTATCAATCAAAGAAGAGAGGGGACGGTTAGGGGGCGGGTTTACCTTGACTTGAAGCAAGGAAGCCGCTGCCCCCTTGACTTGAAGCTGACCAGCAAGATAGCGCTCATGGCGCTTAAAAGATCGTTTTTCTAATCTATTCAGCATCAGAGTACCAGATCAAACATATGATTATGAACAGCATGGGGGCTATTATAAGGTAATACTGGTGGTTTTATATGCCTTTTTGAGGTGACAGGTTCCATTTAAACTAATGTGTATGTCAACCTTAAGAGCGTCCTAATCATTGTTTAGAATTATATCAGTGGACATGACAGAGTTATGCCAAATTATCTATTTAAAGGGAACCTGTCATGTTGAACATGTTATATGAGTCGAAGGTATCATGTTATAGAACAGGAGGAGCTGAGCAGATTGATATATAGTTTTACTGGTATGGTAAGATTCAGTATGTCTTGTATTTCATTGATTTAAATTCCTGCTCATTCTGGGCCATTCTTCAGTAGAATCAATTAGAACTTTACCATTAATATCCAGTTAGTTGATTGGTGGTGTTTTTGACATTTCCAGACATGTGGAGATAAAAAAAGCTATTTCCTTTTCTGTATACATAGATTGACTTCCTTGATGCATGGGACTTATCTAATGATCTCCTTGGGAGTTCATTGCTGTAAATCATCACTGATACATGAGCACTAATCTATCTGCTCAAATTTCAGCTTATTCAATGTCTGCCACTTCAAAAGACTCATTATGGGTTCAGTAGAGACTCTAAAGGAATGTAATTGGTCCTCCAGCTTCTTGATTTTATAGATGGTGGTAGGGCCCATACTGTATATCTCTATAACACAAGTATTCAGTTTGAAGCCTCCTGATTACAAGCAATTTCTTAGGAATTGTGAGAATAATATGATTCACCCTTTCAAGGTACATGGGTGCTAGAGATGACTAGCATTTTACAGTGTCTCTGTGCATGATATATACTTTTAGTGCTTTCCACATTATCCCATTTTACCAGCATGCATTAAAACTTTAAAATGTATGTAAGCAGACTCATCTTCCTCACTCTTGATAAAGAACTTTGAAGTATAGCTCCTTTGTGCTACCTTTCTTTGGATTGTTGCTTATGCCTGTGTGGCCTTATTAAATTTTCCTGAATCATTTGCAAAATGCCAAAAAGTTTGACTATACAAGGGTTGGCTCCTAGCATTTCACGATGGGACATGGTGCTGAATCTATCTGTAATTGTTATACTCAGGTGGGTGGTTCCTTAACTGATCAGACGCGTGGCAATAGTTTCATTTTGTTGTTCACTCCCTTGTCCTTCTGATCCTGATTCAGATAAGGTGAAGGTCATCAGTAGAGTTCTAACTCTAATTTTCTTAGGCTACTTTCACACTAGCGTTTTAAAATTCCGGTATTGAGTTCCGTCATAGGGGCTCAATACAGGAATAAAACGCTTCAGTTTTGTCCCCATTCATTGTCAATGGGGACAAAACTGAACTGAAGACAACGGAATGCTCCTGAAAGCATTCCGTTCCGTCTTCAGACCGGAGAACAAACCGCAGCATGCTGCGGTTTTCTCTCCGGTCCAGGCATCCGCACCAAGACGGATCCGGAATGACCCCCAATGCAAGTCAATGGGGGTGGATCCGTCTGGTGTGACCATAATGGTAACCGGATCCGCCCTCCATTGACTTTCAATGGAGTCCATTACGGATCCGGCTACACATAGACACATACAGACACAGACATACACATAAACATAAACATACACACACATATAGACATACAAACACACATACATACTTACATGCACCCCGGCAGGTCTTCGGAGCGTCAGAGGGACAGGACGGCGCGCACAGATGACGATTCCACCAGGCACCCAGCAGAGGGCGCTGTGGGGAATCGTGACCTGTGTGAGCCGTCCTGTCCCTCTGACGCTCCGAAGACCTGCCGGGGTGCATGTAAGTATGTATGTGTGTTTGTTTGTCTATATGTGTGTGTATGTTTATGTTTATGTGTATGTATGTACTGTGTGACATGTGTGGGGCCGGAGCGCGGTTCCGGCTCCACACATGTCACTGCGGCAGGCCTGATCCGGCAGCACCCTTCACCTGCCGGATCAGGCCTGCCGCCAGTGTGAAAGTAGCCTTAGCCCTTAGGTTTGGGAGAACGCAGTGGAATTTTTGTTTCCTTTTTACTTAGTTTAGTAACTGGCATGGGAGTGGAGAAGGGGATTGGGGCATTGGAGAGTGGGGTGTTGGCAACTTGAGGTGCTGTTTTTCTCATGATTGCATTCCTTTTCTTGTCTTTTAATTTTTGTTTTTGTTTCATACATTATACCGTTATACAATCTGTCTTGACAGTGCATATATAATGCAAATGCACTGGGTGAGTAGCTTTCTCTTAGGAGCAATGCACAAAGCAGTTAGGAGTAAAAATATAAGAGGAAGGAAAGTAAAAATATTCAACTTGATTGCAAATTCCCTTTAAGCTCAACTTATACATTAAGTATGTCATCTCCAGCTGATACATTGTAATTTTAGCTGCATATGATTTTCGGAACAATTTTGCTGTGAAAATGTAAACATTTCTCATATATATGCATGTATGCTGCAAACAGAAACATCTGCTCAAATATAAATGATTGTTCATAATTAGCAAAAAAAACAGTAATTTCTGTGGAAAATTGCAATTTTAGCTTCTTCCTTCTGTTCATCGAATTAAGGAAAACTGTTATTCCGGTGAAACTAAAAATTAATATACCAGAAAGCAGGAAGTCAATAACGATTTCCTCAGTAAAATGACAGAACTTGCATTGCTAAGCCGGTACATTGTATAGTTGTATGTATACTATTGCTTGATTATAACCAACTGAAAGAAACAATAACAACCACTCTCTGAACATTATCTTTTTTTTTTTTAAATGACATGCTGATATGGTGACTAGTATTGGTTGACTGCTTCCAAATAGCTTTTTACATTTCTCTGCTGTCAGCAACCCTGGATTGAGCCCAACAGCTGTCACTGGTACAGACTGGTTGCTAAGGATACTAGCTGCAGATGTTCAAATGGGGTTGTTAGGCACCACATACCTAACAACCAATTGATCTCAGTCTACATTTATGTTCATCTTTTATTGCCTCATTGTATTACAATTTGGTTGAAACTCCCCATAAGGTATATTTCTAATGAAAGAGCACATCAGTCAAAAAAATAAAATCTTGACTATGCACCTGAACCCTTCAGTGCAATAACTGTATTTACTCCATGGATGTCATCCTAAAAAAATTCCAGGGCTACATTGCCTGATGAAGTAACAAGCAGTAGTGCTGGGCAGTTTACACAATACTTGCTGGCAGTGTCGGACTGGGATTCCTTGGGTCCACAAGAAAAAAATTATGCTCAAGGCCCAACCCCTAGGTCACCAATAAGGTCTAATAGGTTTCCATCAGAGAAATAGACCCTAGTGGCAAGTGATTGGCTCCTAGTGGCAAGTCATTGGACCTGTGGGTACCACTATGGTATTAGAGCCTGGTTGGGTTGAGTGAAGTGTGCTTCAGATCATAGTCATTTCATTCAGATCTCCATACAGCATTCAAACAAAGTTTTGAACGAAGCAACTTCAGATCTATGATCAGAGGCACGCTTCGCTCAACTCTAGAGCCTGGGCCTATCAGAGGATCCTCTGCTATATGGTGGGCCAGTCCAACCCTGCTTGCTGGTATAGTTCATGCAGGAAAAAAGTTACAGAAATTGAGGTCCTAGTTACAAACAGGTTTAAACCAGTTATTAGCAAATAAAACTATATTACTCTAACACTGCAATTATTTTTATAACATATTATATTTAGTAAAACTATTTTATGTTCACCCAAGACAGAGCAAGTAATCAATGTCGGTAATATTTATAATAATTGTTTTCTCAGGGGGCATTGCTAGGGTCTTAAACAAGAATGGATACATGCACCAAGACCAAAGAAGGGACAAATTATAGGATCATCACTCCATATTATCCCCACATAGTGAGTAACACCACAATACTGTTACTCAATAAATAACGCTATACAAAGACCATTATTACCACTATGGAGTGAAGATATAGTGGTAAATATCAGTTCTACAATGACATTTTGCAGGTCATATAAGTACAGTACATTTAAATCCAGTGACATCTTCCCTGATGGTAGTCATTTACTATCGCTTTTGTGCTCCATATGGCACAGACCACAATGACAACTTCTCTCAACCACGTCTCTTTGACTCTTCACTTCTCCTTCATCCTCCCCAATTATTTCCCATCCTGCTGCTTCCACTTTCCTGTGCCTGCAGCTTCCCCAAGTTCTCACATTAATAGACCTGATGTGTAGTAAAGTGCCTCAAAATACTGTATTTCTAGTGTCATTACTTTGGTTACCCAAAAATAGTAGTGTCAAAAAGAAATTGCCCATATGGTAGTAGCTATCCACACAGGATATCTGTTGTTATACCCCACACAGTGACCCAAAACAGTTATTGTAAACTATTTTTATAGTAAATGTGTCATCCACTCAGTTATAATATACCATTAGAGCCCCTTGACAGTAATAATTTTCCTTTACTACCCTAGGCCAGGCACGGTATCCCATAACAGAAGCAGCTTGTGGCACTCATAGTGTTGAAAGCCACAGTCCCTCCATAACAAAGCCAGCCAAACCCCCTAAGAGTGACAGACACATTGCCACCATAACAGGGCTCACAGAAGGGCCACCATAACTGTTTCAACCACAGAGACGTCATAACTGTTCAAGCCACAGGGTCATCAGATGCAGGACACAAAAACTTGGCCAGTAACATTGGCCCCCATATAAGTAGGAGCCATATCCCCCCATTTTACTGCAAGCCACATTTGCTCTATATTAGTGTCACTGTCAACTATAGTCTGCAACCTCAATTCCTCCTTTAACGTGCCACACACACAGCTTCTTCATTTTTGATACTTAAAGCATGTGGCTGTCAGTCCAGACATATATTGTAAGTAAGTGAGTGTTTAGGTGGTTAGGCAGGCAAGTTGGTCGGTTGATATCACTTACCCCTTCAGCTAACACAGTCGTACATACACACCTGTGTAGTGAAACTGTGCGTGCAAATATACTGCACAGAGGTACATATGTGCAGAGCTGAGGACGCACTGAAGTGTGTTATTATATCCTCCAGACAGTTGGTGGACTTAGCACTTAGTAAATTGCCTCAAAATGCTGCCTTAGTAAATTGCTACCTATTGTAGCTTATTACTTTACCGTAATGAGGACATACAAATTGGTAGGATGCTTTTTAAAAGTGGCATGCTACACCCCTCCATCTAAAAAATGTGCCAACATGTTAAACTGCACACTGGAACAGAATGGCCCATAGTCTCATCGCACTTACAAGAAAGAATTCCCATCTATGATGACAAATAATAAATAATGTTACCTTTATTTTAAATGTCAGTTTTTCTTTTTTGGGGGTCTTACAACGTTTGCAGGATAATAGCATATTTCATGAAAAAATAGTGTTCATGTCACTGCATTGGAATAGCAAGAGAGATAGTATTCCTGGCAATATTCCTAGTGATTTACTGTTGTTTGGGGTGAATGAATAGGTATTAAGTGGTGAAGCGTAGCAGGTTGAAGGAGCTGCTGGAGTGAGACAGAGGCAGAGAGATGCAGAGAGACACTTTTGCAGCAAGCTAGCAATTGTTGTATCTCACCACAATGCTGGATTCATAACTATGCTGTTCATAACTGATGTATTTAGAAAATGGCTCAGTATGTCTAAAATAACAAAAGAAATAATACTCTCTGTACAAACCCCTCTTGCTCCAGATCCAGTGTTCCCTGGGTACTCTGCTTCCTGCTCCCACTTGACACAGACATGTGGCCACTGCAGCAATCCATGACCACAGAGGTGATCTGGGAAGCATCATGGGTGATGAAGCCAGTTACAGAGAAATTGGTTGAGTACCAACCTTTATAGCGGATTGTCATGCTATATGTCAAGCCTGTCAACTTGTGAGTACAGTAAAGTGAACAGGACAACCACAGATTTTAGTGGAGTTCACCACGTCTTTGTGATTTTTTCCTCCACCTGTGCCAAATCCCTCAACCTTTAGGAAAGAACACTGGTAAATATATTGCAAAATGGGTCAACACTCGGGAGGTAAATTAGTCTTATGTGCTATGTCATGGAAGTAGAGGAAGTGGATAGTGTACTCATACCACAGCAGGGAGGTTGAAATATTTCTGCTCATTGGTCCTTGGTCACAAAGTGGTGAGCTAACTATTCATAGTTTCATTGCATTAGCAGGTTTATGTTTTAAATTGGACTTGGGATGTTTAGTTTTGTTTTTGGCTGAGCTCCGAGGAATTTATATATTTTTAATGTATATTTTTTAATTATGTTTTAAACTCCATATGAGTTTTAAGTCACTTAGCACCAAGTTAATTCATTTGACTTTTCACTTTATTGTACGTTTTTGTTGAAGCGTATGTTTCTGTGAGCTCTGATACTATATTGTATATAAAATTCTAGCTGCCTGCAGCAACTACTAGGAGGAATGTTATAAATATGGACTTGATGGACATTATTAATCTCTTATACCGTATGCCAGGGGCGTTGCTAGGGTCTCAAAAGATCCGGGGCCCAAGCCCCAATAAATATGGCACTCAGTCAGTTTATTATGGGCCCCAGCTTCCATCATCATACTGTAATCGCGTTGTGGATGCACTGATGATGACAAAGGGACCCCTCTCTGTATAACCACTTAGATGTCACAGTTGCTATTGACCACAGTATCTAAGAGTTTTAATATACAGTTGAAATCTGCCGTGAATGGTAAACCCCTTGCTATACAGTATATTTAAGGTGCTTGGTGCTAGTTTCTTTAAGTCTCTATACATTAAAAGAGAACCAGATATTTCTTTTCTATTTAACAGCAATGGACAGATGCAAGATATGCAAAAAACTTGGTACCAAGTCTTACCATATGATTTCATTATTGATCTGGAATCAGTGGCGTAGCTACAACTGACTGGGACCACCCGCCCCCCCCCATGACCCTCTTGGCATCGCATTTGTGCATATGTCACAGTGGGTTCACATCACGGTTTTCTTATCTATATCATACCATATACAAATACGTAGCAAACCACGTTTTTGTATCCCGCAGAGTCCAGTAAAAAATACATACTTTAACATATATGTTTTTTTTAACTGTATGGTGAACGGAGGCCACTGTACTGTCTGAGGCATCTGTTAATGTATAAATTAAACTGATGGCAAAAATGTGATGTGAACCCAGCCTTAGTGCCAGAATAAGCACCAGTACAACAGCGGAGAAGTGGGACAGAGAGGGAAAGCCGCCATGTTCTGACAGCTGCCCGGTTCTGGGGTGGTGCAGGGGTGAGGACTGCGTTACCCACGGATGATTTATCTATTGGGAAATACATATAGACTAGATAACACCTCCATACAGTGGCCGAAAGGGTATAACAGGGCACAGTACAGGGAATGACTAGGGGCACTGTACAGGGTATAGTAAGAGGGCACAATGCAGGGTATAAGTACGGGGTGGGGGGCACAGTTACATGACCCTGTGACGTTAGAAGGTCCTTATGGTGCATGCGTTTAGACACCACCATAATGAGAGGCAGAGGTGTGAGACAGGGGCCAGGGGCCTTGGATGGACAGGAGGGGTGGACACAGCAAGTAGGTGGAAGGGACTCTGAGGGGGATTCATACAAGAAGTAGGAGGCAAGAGGTCTGTGCAGGGCAGCAAAAGGAGAAAGGAGGGTGGAACAGGAGCTCTCCATACATGATGGAGGACAGGAAGAAGGGGGGGGGGGGCAGGAGTCATGGAGGCAAACTGCTTCATGAGGAGGTAAAGCAACTAAACAGCATGAAGCTGCTGGTCTACAGCATCCAGCAGCAGTTGGAAAAGTTTCCTGACCCACAGAGAAGAGACAGTCACAGTGCAGACTAACTTACAGACTGCATGCGTCTCTTCACACTGCTGCTCTGCTGGGATCTCTCTCCTTCTCAGGCAGCACGTCCATTTGCATATAGGTAGTGATGAGCGAACTTCTGTCTTCAAATTCGCCATACAAGGTTCGGGTTATCTAAGAATTCCGTTATGTATTTCGCTACCAAGAACCATACATTATAGTCCGTCATAACGGAATCCTTAACAAAATTCTTAGATAACTCAAACCTTGTACTCCAAACTTGAAAACAGAAGTTTGCTCAGCATTACCTATGTGCTAAATATCATCACTCCCCTCCCTTCAGCCCCTCCAACATACAGTCCCATGTACATATCACTATCTACAGACTATTCCAATGTACAGTCCCATGTAAATTACGGTACATCACCCTCTAAATACAGCCTCCTCAGGTTGAGGTAAAAAGTGAATTGCTATATGGATTCTGTTACCATGGACCATAACGTAATTCTGAGGAGGAATGCATAACGGAATGCCTTTGGAGACATTCTGTTATTTATTCCGTCATAAAAGAAGCCTATAGCCTGCATAACAGATCCGTCCGGTCTCCATTATGCTGGAGCCCTCTCCTGCTCTGTCCCCCGGAATACACCACATGCCCCTCCCCCCTCCTCACAGATTTACACCCCATAAAGCCCCCCTCAGATCTGCCCCATGTCCCCAGAATACGCCACATGCCCCCCCTCACAGATTTCCCCCCCTCAAAATCCCATGGCCCCCAGAATACACCCATATCTGTACTATAACCCCCTATAATTGCCCCAGACTCCACTCCACTTGAACCCCACTGCCCCTGAGTACTCACCTGCCCCCTCATATACAGTATGAGTTTCATTTGCTGCCCCTTACCTGCTCCCCATGAAGCTCTGTGTCCTCCAGGAAGGCAGCCCCTCCTCCTCCAACAAGCTCCTGCAGTCGGGATTGGTCATGTGACCATGAAGAAGCATGTGACCAGTGACGTCACAGACCTCCTTCAAGCAACTCCATTCTAGCCACTACGGAGGACAAACCAAGTCCTCCACAGCCTAAGCCCCCCCCAGCCCCCGCCCCCCCCCCCCCCGGTTAAGGTTAGTACAAAGTGGGGGAAGGAGGCAGAGGTGGGTGGGTGTATGTGTTGACGCTCCCTTGCTCCAGTCTGATGCTGCAGCTCTGCTGCTGCTCCCGGGCCCCTTCTGCCCTCGGGCCCCGAAGCAGTGGCTTCCCCTGCTTCCCCTATTGCTACGCCCCTGTCTGGAATGTAGATAGAGCAAGGTTCTGTTGGTGCTGGCTTCAGATGACCAGTGTGGATTAATTCTTGGAAGGTCTACAATATTTAATATAAGATGGTGGGCCAAGGTCCATCATGTCATTTGACACTGTAAAACCGTTTGGCAGGGAGAAGTGGCCTTTCTTGTGTCAGGTTCTCAAGAAATATGGCTCTGGGGCTAGGTTATCTTTGGGGTCATCTAATGGCAATTGTCTATGCTGTGAAGATACGAGATGAGCAGCACCTGAAAATACTGGAAGCCTGTGCTAGCATTTCTTCTGCGGTGTTGCTATCAGTGTGTGAAGAGTGGGAGAAGAGGGATGCATTGACAATCCAACACAATGGGCAGCACTTTGAACACATTTTATAAGTGGTCAGAAACTTGTAAATAACTCATGAAAGAATAAAGTTACCTTAAAACCAAGCACACCATTGGTTTTCTTGTGAAGTTCTCAATAAGTTTGATGTGTCACATGACACTCTTCCCATTGAAAAAACTAAAGTTGGATCCAAAATGGCCGACTTCAAAATGGCCCCCATGGTCACCACCCATCTTGAAAAGTTTCCCCCCTCCCATAAACTAATGTGCCACAAACAGGAAGTTAATATCACCAACCATTCCCATTTTATTTAGGTGTATCCATATAAATGGCCCACCCTGTAGATCATAACAACTTAAAGGGGTATTCTCATCTTAGACAATGGGGGCATATCGCTAGGATATGCCCCCATTGTCTTATAGGTGCGGGTCCCACCGCTGGGACCCGCACCTATATCCAGAACGGAGCGGGGAGCGATGCGCCTGGAGGACCCCAGGTTTCCGGGGGTCCAGCCACCACCAGGCGCAGCTCCCCGCGCCGCTCATAGAAATGAATGGGAGCCGGGCCGTGCATGCGCGGTGCGCTCCCATTCATTTCTATGGAGCCGACGGAAGTAGCCGAGCCAGCGCTCGGCTATTTTCGGCGGCCCCATAGAAATGAATGGAGGGCGGCTGCGCATGCGCAGTGCGCCCTCATTCACTTCGGGGGCTCCGTTCTGGAAATAGGTGCGGGTCCCAGCGGTGGGACCCGCACCTATAAGACAATGGGGGCATATCCTAGCGATATGCCCCCATTGTCTAAAATGAGAATAACCCTTTAATTACAGATTAATAACAGATTAAAATTTGATTAAAACGTCCACTGTCTATGGCAGGATAAGTATTACAAAAATGGTGGCAATACCTGAAAGTTTTTATATTTTCAGTAATAACTTGTTTGGTTGGGGGAGAGAACATTTAAAGCATTGAAAAGCCTGGTTCAGAGAGGTGTAGCAAGACGAGAATTTGGCTGTCCCATCTCACAATGAAGGAAAGAGATGGAAGATCAGTACTAGATTTAACGTTGTATTTTTGGCAGGGCAATTGTAAAACCTTCACTGTGTGAAATATGTGATATAGTTTTTTCTAGCAAATTTTATGTAAGTGTTGGAGTCTGGTAAATTAAAACAAACCAACATCAAATATAATCCTTTAGTAGAATTGGTGACTAAATTATGGGCAAAAGTAAAAAAAAATAATAATAACTTCAGATTATGGGATGCTTTAACTTTTACTCTCTTAATTTTCAGTGTTAGTGTCCATGAGGTCAAATAATATGGGCTACCAAAAAGTGCTTATTAAAGATATTTTCAACTATGACACGCTGTTAAGGCAATAGGTAACACAAAAACATTTTCAGATGGACAGTTATTCTGACTTTGTAGAGAGGCTGCTGTCTAAGATGGAGTCTGTGAGGAGATATGGCCGTCCAGATCTGTAAGACCCTCTGTTAAGCACCTTTAGACGCGGTCAGATAGCTTCAGCTTCTCTGTAAGGACACGTGGCAGGTATTCAGGTGAAGATTTATTCAAGCCAAACCCTTGTAAATGTGCATTACAGTGGTGTAAAAAACATGATGGCTGTACTAGCTGAGAGACAGAAGGACCTGAACAGGAAGAAGGCGCCAGAGCAGAGGAGCAGGAAGAAGAGAACACAGGAGCAAACTACATGCAATGCAATGCAGATTAATGCATGACAATGAGGAAATAACAGTATGACCCAGAAGTGGGGCATGGCAACAGTCGTGTCTAAATTTGTAACCTTATGCACAGTTTAAAGGGTTGGTTGCAAAAATAAATAGGAATCAATTAAATACTGTTGATAAAGAGAGATTAACCCTATGAAACTAGTCATACCATTTGGTCTACTTGGTTGGGTTCACCCCATTTAACCCTTACACTCCCAGCGTACATGTACGGCGCTGGGGCGATGCGGGCACATGGCGCCCGCTCGCAAGTGCGGCGGGCGTCATGGCCGGCAAGTCTCTGCTGTTTCTAATAGCAGAGACTTGCCGCTACTTACCGCCATTGGCGGCGTCTTCCTGGGCGTTTAGATGCCGTGTAGCCAATCGGGGTGTCTGTACACCATATGAAAACTGTAATCCTCGCTGGTGAGGATTACAGTTTTCAAAGTGCAATAGATGGCAGGCCAGGATAAGAAATGAGCAATTCTTGGATTTCTGAGTCTAGAAAATCCCTGATTGCTCATAAAGAAAAAAAAAAGCCACAATATATAAGCCCATATTTGAGCTTTCAAATAGTAAAAAAAAAATTTTAAAAAAATGTTAAAAAATATATAAAAAATAAAAAAGATATAAAAGTTGAAATCACCCCCCCTTTCCGTATAATAAAAAAAAAAAATACCTAAATAACAATAAATATAGACATCATGGGTATCACCGTGACCGAAAACGCCCGTACTTTTAAAATATAAAAAAAATTCCAATACGGCGAATTGTGTGGCGGAAAAAAGCGTCCAAATGGCGATTTGCCGTTTTTTGTCCTTTTTTATTTCTAAAAAAAATTAAATAAAAAGTGATAAAAAAGTCATACACACCCCAGAATGGTATCAATAAAAACTTCAGATCGTCCCACAAAAAATGAGCCCCCATACAGCTCTGTACACATAAATACCAAAAAGTTATAGGGGTCAAGATGTGACAAGGAAAAAAAAAAAAAGGGCAACTTTCTAATTATTTTATCACTATGAAAACGCAGGAAAAACTATACATATTAGGTATTGCCGGATTCGTACTGACCAGTAGAATGAAATTAATGGATCATTTTTAATGCACATCGAACGCTGTAAATAAGAAACCCGTAGAACTGTAGCGTAATAGCGTTTTCTTTGCAATTTCACCCGGTTTGGAATTTTTTTCCCGCTTCCCACTACACCATATGCAATATTAAATGGTGGCGTTGGAAAGTACAACTTGTCCCGCAAAAAACAAGCCCTCATACAGCTATGTGAACAGAAAAATAAAAGCGTTATGGCTGTTTGAAGGCAGGGAGCGCAAAACGAAAATGCATGACCGAAAAAACCTCCGGGAGTGAAAGGGTTAAAAAACGATATCTTGATGGCAAAAAATCCATTGCACCATTCCAGAGAAAACAGAACTTGATTCCATATGTAAAACAGGCTTTTAGTGCACCAAGGGGCAGGCCCTAACTTCTTGATGCCCCTCAGCTCCTCTGCTTTCATGCATTTACCATGTCCATCCCAACCCCTCAGTGCACTTAAGCTCTAACAGGGATTCAGTACAAGCAAACAATGAATCTATATGGGGCCAAATGATTGCAGTAGCAGTTATTTATCCAAATAAAGAGGGGATTATTGCTGTATGTAAATGCAGCTTTCATCTCTGCTCACAATCAGGCAATTATCAGGATTCAGGAATATTCCATTTGTTCCTCATAATTGCATTGACCCATGCAAAAGGGCCCAGAATGGATAATTGACTAGTCATACCGTAGCACAAATATAATGCATATGTGATCTAACAGTATGAAGATAATGTCCTGTCCATATTAACATCACAATATAACAAAAAATATATATTGATGTCAACAAGTAAATATAATGTACACTGTGATGTCACAGTATAGGGATATGCAATGACATAATAGGAATAATCTACAGCAAAATTTTGAAAGCAGCCCCATTCAGTTTTTTATACTATCCTTCATGCTATCCTTCCACCTACTGCAGTCATTATTAACTGCATTTTATCACTGCCTAGACATTAGCACTAAGGATGAGCGAACTTTTGAAAAGTTTGGTTCGCTTCGGCGAACTTTCGTGAAGTTCGGATTCGTACGAACCGAACCTAAAACGAACCTTGCTATAACGGCTGGATAATTGCTGCTACAATAATGGGAGTCAGATAGGGTATAGTTTCGTTTACTTGCAGTTGCTATTACAATGAAAAAAGTGGAAAAAATCCAAGTGACTTCAACAACGGCGACACAAAATATACGCATATTTGAGAATTTACACTAATGCGTACGCTAATGCGAACATTCCCGCACAAATAACGAACATACAGTGTAGCGTTGTCAAAGGTACGCTACTTAACTGAATATGTACGCATTAGCGTACTCATACACTGCGTCTGCGAACATTCCTACTCAAGTAACGAACATACAGTCTAGCGTTGTCAAAGTTACCCTACTTAACTGAATATGTACGCATTAGCGTACTCATACACTGCGTCTGCGAACATTCCTACTCAAGTAACGAACATACAGTCTAGCGTTGTCAAAGGTACGCTACTTAACTGAATATGTACGCATTAGCATATGCATACACTGCGTCTGCGAACATTCCTACTCAAGTAACGACATACAGTCGTTACGAATCTGGTTCGTTACAGTTCGGTTCGCTCAAAATAACGGCAACGCAAAATATCCGCATATTTGAGAATGTACACTAATGCGTACGCTAATGCGTGTACACATTAGTGAACATTCTCAAATATGCGTATATTTAGGGTATGGAATATGGCATATTCCATACCCTAAATATACGCATATTTGAGAATGTTCGCTAATGTGTACGCATTTTATGAATTCATACGCATTAGCGTACGCATTAGCGTACATTCTCAATAAATATGCGTATATTTTGCGTCGCCGTTATTTTAACCAGATTCGTTACGAACTTTCTCAAAATTCGGTTCGGTTCGCTCATCCCTAATTAGCACACTTAGTTCTTGTAACCTCTATCAGCTGTTATGCTTGTGACCCTGGCGATTACGCCCATGAATTAGGGAGAGTGCAGCTTCTCCATGGAGTAGGCCAGGGTAGTTAAAGGGTTATTCTCATTTTAGACAATGGGGGCATATCGCTAGGATATGCCCCCATTGTCTTATAGGTGCGGGTCCCACCGCTGGGACCCGCACCTATATCGAGAACGGAGCCCCCGAAGTGAATGAGGGCGCACTGCGCATGCGCAGCCGCCCTCCATTCATTTCTATGGGGCCGCCGAAAATAGCCGAGCGCTGGCTCGGCTACTTCCGTCGGCTCCATAGAAATGAATGGGAGCCGACCGCGCATGCACGGCCCGGCTCCCATTCATTCCTATGAGCGGCGCGGGGAGCTGCGCCTGGTGGTGGCCGGACCCCCGGAAACCTGAGGTCCTCCAGGCGCAGCTCTCCCCGCTCCGTTCTGGCTATAGGTGCGGGTCCCAGCGGTGGGACCCGCACCTATAAGACAATGGGGGCATATTAAAGGGCATATCCTTTAATTCTTTTCAACTCTGAAATCAGTTCAGGGCAACATGCATAATTCATTATTAATGGAATCAAATCAAATCAAATTCTACAGACAAAAGAGAAAAGCGATCTGGATTGGACATCTGAATAATCTTATTATATGACCAACAGTTCGAGGCGCACAGATCCTGTGTGGGCAGAATCGTACACAATTAACAGTGTAGAATATTAACTTCCATCCCAGTGAACTGCTGTTACAAGGTCATTAACTATGTTAGACAGAGAACAGGAATCACAAGTAAATTCAGATCATATTTTTTTTTGTTCTAGTAAAGGCAAATAGACATGATGCCACAGCTATTGCATGCTGCTATTTAGAAGCTTTAATTTAACAAAATAACATAAAAACTAACAACAATTGGAGAGAATCAAGAGAGGAAACACAATAAAGAGTCTCCTAAAATGTACAGTGCATTCGGAAAGTCTTCAAACCCTTTCATTTTTTCACAGTTTGTTATGTTGTGGACTTTTTATTAAAATAAAAATAAAAATGTCCTATCATTCTACACACAATACACCATAATGACAAAGTGAAAACAAAATGTTTGAAATCTTTGCTTATTTATTGAAAAGAAAAAATTAAAATCTTGCATTGACATAAGTATTCATGCCCTTTACTCTGTACTTAGGTGAAGCATCTTTGGCAGCAATTACAGCCTCTAGTATTCTTGGGTATGATGCCACAAGGTTTGCACACTTGGATTTTTATGCCGTGTTTGTCTGCTGATCTCACTGCTCTTAAGCTGTATCAGGTTGGATGGGGATCATCGGTGAACAGCAATTTTCAGGCCTTTCAAGAGATGTTTGAATGGGTTTCAGGGTTCTACAATAGCTGGGTCACTCAAATTTATTCACAGAGTTGTCCCTAAGCCACTACTTGGCTTGTCTTGGCTGTCTGCTTAGGGTCATTGTCTTGTTGGAAGGTGAACCTTCAGCCCAGTCTAAGGTCCAGAGAACTCTGGATCAGGTTTTAATAAAGTATATTTCTGTACTTTGCTCCATTCGGCTTCCCCTCAAACCTGACAAGTCTACCAGTCCCAGCTGCTGAAAAACACCCCCACAGCATGATGCTGCCACAATGCTTAACTGTAAAGATGGTATTGAGCAGGTAATGAGGCAGATGGTATTGGGCAGATTATGTGGAGTGCCTGGTTTTCTTTGGATATGAAGCTTAGAAATTAGGCCAAAAAGTTTAAAACTGGTTTAATTAGACCAGAGAATCTTGTTTCTCAGTCAGAGTCCTTTAGGTGAATTTTTGCAAACTCCAGGTATCCTTTCATGTATCTGTTACAGAGTAGAGGCTTCTTTATGGTTCCTCTGCCATAAAGCACAGATTGGTGGAGTACTATAGTGATGGTTGACCTTCTGGAAGCTTCTCTCATCTGCATACAGGATCTGTAGAGCTTGGCCAGTATCACCATTGGGATCTTGGTCACCTCTCTTACTTAGTCTGTTGGGGCTGTGCTCTTAGGATCTTTCAGTGCAGCAGAATAAAAGCAGAACTTTCTGTCCTTGAGCTCTGTAAGCAGTTCTTTCCACCTCATGATTTGTTTTTTGCTCTGCTATACATTGTCAGCTGTAAAACCTTACATAGGCAGGGGTGTGTCTTTCCAAATCACGTCCAATAAACTGAATTTTCCACAGGCAGACTCCAATCATGGTGTAGAAACATCTCAAAAATTATCAAAAGTAATGGGAGCCCTCCAGAGCTTAATTTCAACTTTCATAGTAAATGGTTTTAAAATATGTATGTCCATGCAAATTTTAGTTTTTCCTTTTTAATAAATTAACAAAAAATTTTAAAATTCTGTTTTCACTTTCTTATTACGGGGTATTAAGTGCAGATTAATGGATGAATACTTTTTTTTTTATTTTAGCATAAGACCACAGAATTACAAAATGTGAAAAAAGTGAAAGGGTCTGAAGACTTTCTGAGTGCATTAGTAACATAGTTTGTAAGGCCAAAAAAAGACATCTGTCCATCCAGTTCAGCCTGTTTTCCTACAAGTTGATCCAGGGGAAGGCAAAAGAACCCCTGTGAGGTAGAAGCCAATTTTCCTCACTTTAGGGGGACAAATTCCTTCCCGACTCCAGTCAGGCAATCAGAATAACTCCCTGGATCATCGACCCATCTCTAGTAACTATAACCTATAATATTATTACCCTCCAGAAATACATCCAGGCCCTTCTTGAACTCTCTTAGTGAACTTACCATCACCACCTCCTCAGGCAGAGAGTTCCATAGTCTCACTGCTCTTACCGTAAAGAATCCTTTTCTATGTTTATGTACAAACCTTCTTTCCTCCAGACGCAGAGGATGTCCCCTCGTCACAGTCCTCGGGATAAATAGATGATGGGAGAGATCTCTGTACTGACCTCTGATATATTTATACATAGTTATTAGATCTCCCCTCAGTCGTCTTTTTTCTAAAGTGAATAACCCTAATTTTCATAATCTTTCTGGGTACTGTAGTCCACCCATTCCAGTTATTACTTTAGTTGCCCTCCTCTGAACCCTCTCCAGCTCTGCTATGTCTGCCTTGTTCACAGGAGCCCAGAACTGTACACAGTACTCCATATGTGGTCTGACTAGTGATTTGTAAAGTGGCAGGACTATGTTCTCATCACGGGCATCTATGCCTCTTTTGATGCAACCCATTATCTTATTGGCCTTGGCAGCAGCTGTCTGACACTGGTTTCTGCAGCTTAGTTTGCTGTTCACTAAAATTCCTAGGTCCTTTTCCATGTCAGAGTTACCCAATGCTTTACCATTTAGCATGTACTGGTGACTTGCATTATTCCTTCCCATATGCATAACCTTACATTTGTCAGTGTTAAACCTCATCTGCCACTATTCTGCCCAAGCCTCCAGTCTATCCAGATCCTGCTGTAGCAGTGCACTGTCCTCCTCTGTGTTAATTACTTTACACAGTTTAGTGTCATCTGCAAAAATTGATATTTACTGTGCAAGCTTTCTACAAGATCATTAATAAATATATTGAAGAGAATAGGACCCAATACAGACCCCTGTGGTACCCCACTAGTGACAGTGACCCAATCTGAGTATGTACCGTTAATAACCACCCTCTGTTTTCTATCACTAAGCCAGTTACTTACCCACATACAGACATTTTCTCCCAGGCGAAGCATTCTCATTTTGTATACTAACCTTTTATGTGGTACCGTGTCAAACGCTTTGGAGAAGTCCAAATATACGACATCCATTGAGTCGCCGCGGTCAAGTCTAGAACTTACCTCCTCATAGAAACTGATTAAATTGGTTTGACATGACCGATCCCTCATGAAGCCATGCTGATATGGAGTTATTTGCTTATTTTCATTGAGGTACTCCAAGATAGCATCTCTCAGAAAACCTTCAAACAGTTTACCCACAACAGAAGTTAAACTTACCAGCCTATAGTTTCCGGGCTCTGTTTTTGGACCCTTTTTGAATATTGGCACCACATTTGCTATGCGCCAATCCTGTGGAACACTCCCCGTCAGTATAGAGTCCTTAAATATCAGAAATAAGGGTCTGTTGATTACATTACTTAATTCTCTTAGCATGCGGGGGTGTATGCCATCCGGTCCTGGCGATTTGTCTATTTTAATATTTTTAAGACGTTGCTGCACCTCTTCCTGGGTCAGAGAGGACACTTTTAAAGGGGAATTTACTTTTATACTCTGCATTTCATCTGACATTTTATTTTCCTCAGTGAATACAGTGGAGAAAAAGTTATTTAGTAGCTTCGCTTTCTCCTCATCGCTCTCTGCTACTCCCCCCTCATTACTCTGTAAGGGGCCGACACCTTCAGGTTTATACTTTTTAGTATTTATATAATTGAAGAACATTTTAGGGTTAGTTTTACTCTCTTTGGCGATTAATCTCTCGGTCTCTAGTTTGGCTGTTTTTATGTGTCTTTTACATATTCTATTTTTTTCCTTATAGTTTTTCAATGCTTCCTCACTCCCCTCCTGTTTTAGTGATTTAAATGCTTTTCTTTTTGTCATTTATTGCTTTCTTTACAGTTCTATTTATCCACATTGGTTTTTTCTTGTTTCTTATTATTTTATTCCTATATGGTATGTACCTCTCACAATTAGATATTAGGATGCTTTTAAAAATATCCTATTTTGTGGCTGTATTAGTTAGTTAGGCCTATGGCCTCTTTTAGTTGGCTAAATTTAGCTTTTTTGAAGTTTGGTATTTTTGTTCCTCCCTGAAGAAACGCTCTTTTGAATGACAATTGGAAGGTTATTATGTTATGGTCACTGTTTCCCAGGTGTCCCCCAACCTGCACACCTGTTGTTCTGTCAGGTCTATTGGTTAATACTAAGTCCAGTATGGCTGTCCCTCTAGTGGGGTCCTGAACCAGTTGGGAAAGGTAATTGTCTTTGGTTATTTCCAAGAACCTGTTTCCTTTATGAGATGTTCAGGTTTCAGTTTCCCAGTCTATATCTGGGTAGTTAAAGTCCCCCATAATAACGACCTCATTATGATTTGCCG
Organism: Rhinella marina; assembly: GCA_900303285.1. NCBI lineage: Eukaryota > Metazoa > Chordata > Amphibia > Anura > Bufonidae > Rhinella > Rhinella marina. The sequence goes on from ONZH01009704.1 coordinate 76,318, forward strand.
CCTCGTCTATTTCATTTAGAAGTAGATTTTCTGTGGTCTCTGATATATTGGGTGGTTTATAATAAACCCCTATTAGTAGTATCTTCCCCTCCTATAATGTAGTTACCCTCCCCCCCAGTCCCTAGTTTAAACACTCCTCCAGCCTTCTAGCCATCTTCTCCCCCAAAACAGCTGCCCCTTCCCCATTGAGGTGCAGCCCATCCCTACGGTAGAGCCTGTAGCCGACAGAGAAGTCGGCCCAGTTCTCCAGGAACCCAAACCCCTCCTTCCTACACCAGTTCTTGAGCCACTTGTTTACCTCCCTAATCTCCCGCTGCCTTTCTTGTGTGGCTCGTGGTACAGGCAGTATTTCGGAAAACACTACCTTGGAGGTCCTTGCCCTAAGCTTATGCCCTAGATCCCTAAAATCATTTTTAAGGACGCTCCCCCTACCTCTGACTTTGTCATTGGTACCGATATGGACCATGACTGCTGGATCTTCTCCAGCCCCTCCCAGTAATCTGTCAACCCAATCCATGATGTGCCGAACTCGAGCGCCTGGAAGGCAGCACACCATCCGATGATCCCGATCTTTGTGACAGATTGCCCTCTCTGTACCCCTAATAATTGAATCTCCCACTACCAGCACCTGTCTGGCCTGCCCTGCTCTCCTGGCCCCCTGCTTACTGGATTACTTGTGTACAATGCAAACATTATTCCAGAATTTCAAGTGGCCTTGCAGTCTGGTGCGGCCTGCAACACAGGACACAGGTTGTTCCTGCTGCTGGAAGGCAAGGGCTAGGTGAGGGATGCGGTGCCCATGCCCACTCAAAATAATGGGACGGCAGGAGTGCCGCCATGACAGTATGTTACACATTTCCCAATATTTTGAAGTATTGTAAAGTGAATTCAAAATCACAATGTGAATAGAGAGAGAGTGTCCTGTTCTGAAGAGTGGAATGTATTATAGAGGTGGGATATACCACAAATGCTGAGATGGGAAAAACACCCTTTAAATTCTGGTTCATGCTTTTGTGTGCCATTTGTCAGATGTTCTATTTTACATCAAATATTGAACCAAACAGGTTTTACATTTAAATATTAAATGTTATTACTTCTGTGTCCTTCACAGATTGGACATAAAAGGTCAGGGGCTTATGTGCACTAAAGGTTTTATTTCAGCCATCTATCAAATTTTGTCTTGCTCTCTCCAAGACCAATTTGTTAGACTTCTCTATATGTACAAATGGGAATATTTTTGGGTGCGGACCCTTCCTCTTAACACGTGGTGTCGCATTTGGCACAGAGTGGTGTCCTCTTCCATATGTGTATATTATCGGGAGAACCAACATAAAATACTCATGTTCTGGTATCACACGCCTGCGGTGCTACCTAGATTTAACTCCTCTATACTCCTCCATATACGTTAGAGATGCGGTGCGTCGGGCAGAACGCTCCCTCTACATTTTCTGGTGCTGTCCTTTAATCCGCACCTTTTGGTTGAAGGTCAGGATGCTTGTACATAAAATCTTGTCCAAAACCATACCACTGGAACCTGCATGCTACATGCTTAAAGGCTATGTACACCTTTGGGGACAATTTTTTTTATTACATTGTACTCATTTTGAGCTAAAAATAATTTTTTAAATTGGTCTTTATAAAAAAAATATGGCTTCTTTTTTTTGTGTACAAAGCTTACATGCTGCAGTGGCAGCCTATATATTAGGCTACTTTCACACTAGCGTTTTTAAATTCCGGTATTGAGTTCCGTCAAAGGGGCTCAATACCGGAAAAAAACGCTTCAGTTTTGTCCCCATTCATTGTCAATGGGGACAAAACTGAACTGAAGACAACGGAATGCTCCTGAAAGCATTCCGTTCCGTCTTCAGACCGGAGAACAAACCGCAGCATGCTGCGGTTTGCTCTCCGGTCCAGGCATCCGCACCAAGACGGATCCGGAATGACCCCCAATGGAAGTCAATGGGGACGGATCCGTTTGGTGTGGACACACCAGTAATCCGGATCTGTCCTCCATTGATTTCCAATGGGGGGTCATTCCGGATCCGGCATACATACACACAGACTACATACAAACAAACATACAGACATACATACAAACATACAGACATACATACATACTCACATACTCCCAGGACGCCGGCAGCAGGTCTTCACGCGCCTCCTGCACGCTGCGATGACGTTTCCCCACTGCGCCAGCAGAGGGCGCTGTGGGGAATCGTCATCACTGCGCGCAGGAGGCGCGTGAAGACGTTCTGCCGGCGTCCCGGGAGTATGTGAGTATGTATGTATGTCTGTATGTTTGTATGTATGTCTGTATGTTTGTTTGTATGTAGTCTGTGTGTTGTTTTAATGTGTGTCATGTATAGCGTTAGCACGGATCCGTCGGCACCCTTTAGGTGCCGGATCCGTGCTAACGCTAGTGTGAAAGTAGCCTTATCTGTCTTTTTTTCTGTCATTTGGGGAGCTGATGGGTTCCTTATCTCTGCTATCTGACATTATAATCTTATTGATAAGAATGTGGCTTAAATAAGTGTTTACGACCTCTTAGTAGTTTAGAGATAAGGTTTATTAAATGAAGTGAAATTGAAAATACCAGTCACATAGATAGAAAAACAGTTGACCCTTTGTGACAGAACAGCTCAATATTTTTAATAAAGGCCAATTGAAAAAATAATTTTTACCCAAAAATAAGTAACATGCAATCATAAAAAAAAATGCCTTTGAAGGTGTACTGTACATAGCCTTTAATGTCTTCCATAGTACCATGGGCAAGTTACATACTATATTAATAAGCAATGTTTTTACAGCTCGGAAGTGTTTAATAGTATTTGCGGGTCAGAGATGTCAGGAGTATGGAGTGCCTACCAGCCCTGTTGTCTGACAGGGTTGATCACTTCTATAAAGTTTGGGAAGAAAGAGATGCTTATGTTAGGAGACAACCTTTATATGAAATATAAGGCTAGCGGTATTAATACTCTCTCACACACAATCTGCTATGGTTTCTAGTGCTACTTCCCCCTCCCACCCTCTTGTCCCCCTGTCTCATGTATGTAATGTTGTACCTACTATAGTTATAACTGATTGATGTCTGTGCCGACCTATCTGATGGGCTAAGGTTCTGTGCAACCCTTCTTTCTCCTTTTTTACTTGTGCCTACATTACATGCATGTTTGGATTTTGCTATTATTAATATTATTATTATTATTATTATTATTAATGGGTCTTTTTGTTGGACCTTTCTTTTTGTGCTTAAAATCTTTTTCAATAAAATACACAATTATTTAAAAAAAAACTTCTATTTTCATCCTAACACACTGATCCAGTTAGATGTACTGGAGCTTGAACAAATTAAGATTGTGTTTGTTATATGTCACTTTTATGTTTTATTTGAAAAACGTAATGGCTTCTTTATAAGATGCAAGCGTGATACAGGGGACTTAAAGAAATAACTCATACTTTCTACTATTATATTGTTAGTTACATAGTGAGTAATTTCAAGAACATATTTATTTTTGGCTAAACTCTGATGCCCTCTAGTGGAGGATATTTATACTGATGTAGAAAAGGTTGGTACTGCATTTCTGCATTTCTTGTTTCTATGGTTGAATGAAATTTATAGTAAAAATATTGCTTTATATATTTTTATAAATCATGTTTTCAAACAATTACGTAGTGGTATTTTAGAAATGTTGACAGGTAGGTAGGTATAGTAGGTTTGCTTCTGCTGCAATTTCTTTTTCCCAATGCTTTCTTTTTTACAACATGAAGGTTGTGAAATATTAAGGTTATAATATCGGCCACTATATATAAGCACAACAGGTATACACAATCAAAGCTTGACAAGCATCACCCCCCATCACCTGCTTGGAAAATATGGATCAGACCATTGAATTTTACCAGCTCCTTCTTATTGTTCCCAGAGATGTGTGATGTCAGAGATCGATATAGATTATCCATATTTAAGTAACATATATCTAAGTAACATGCAGGTTAGCTTAGAAGGAAGTTAGCTTTTGTCACTCTGGCGGTCCGTGCCCAACGCGGTCTTTCTGTCCCAGGAGCCTGGCGTAGACATTGCTTTTCTCTCCCTGTGTGAATTAGGATCAGTGTGAACTTTCCTTCAGCACTGAGAGAGTTAATGCTGTCCCAATGCCACTGTCCAGGTGCTGGTTTAATTGCTGAACCGTCTCCCTATTTAGCTAGTAACCAGTGTAGGTGATCTCGTCTGAACATCCGTGTACCGAACATTGTTTGACTTCTGATTCTGCTCTTTGCTGCCTGTCCTGACCTTGGAGCTGAGACCTGGAGTATGCTTGCACTGAGCCTGCCCTGACCTTAGAACTGCTATTTGGAATATGCAAGTACTCAGCCTACCCTGACTATTGGACTGTGTTCAGACTACGTTTTTTGCCTATGTGCTTGGTGCTTTACACCAGTGTCTCTGACCCCCATCGTTCAGCAGCCAACTAAAGAGGTAGGGCAAATAATGGGAACAGTGACACCAGATTTACTTCTGCAAAGGGCCTGTAAATGGTCCAAGTAGAGACAGGGGTGTGTAAGTGCCACCTGTGTCTGAAGGGTGGACAACGAAACTGTGGGAGCTGCTCGTTCTTGTTGGTAGATTAAGCAATTCTATCTAATGATAGTAATCCTGTTCCCCATATTTGCATGCCCTCGCACTGCTCCCAAAACCTCCTAACAATTAGGTCAGAATGGCCTAGATGGTGGGCAATTCATCAAAGTCACCATCCTGCTTCTCTCAGTCCAATGATACACTCCTCTCAAATTCTGTCAACTGTGCCCATGTCTGTAAGTGCATCATAGATGCATGTTTAGCAGTCAATGATCTCTCTCTACCAACAATGGTGTAGTCTGCAGCAGTTTTCTTTCTATCAAAGACACCAGATACCTGACAGACCCCATAGTATGACATTAGTATTTGTGTAGCCTGTGAAGATACTGCTCAATGCCAGTTATTTTAGTTATTTTTAGTTCCAGTGTATACCAGATTACTCTGCATTTTGTTAATATTATTGTTCTTGAGTGGGCTTGTTTACCTGATTACTCTTTGCCTTCTTCTTGTTTGCTACTGTCTTTGTCCATGGACTTTTTAGTGATAATTCTTCTGCCTGTGTGTGTCTAGCTTGTTTCTCATGTCTCAGCTACACTTGCTTCTGTTATTGCTATTGGATACCGTTTTTACTTTCATGTTTGACCGCTCTGTTTCTGACGCTGGTTAGTACGACTATTCGACTTGTCCACTCCACCTGCTAGCAAGCTACCCGGTAAACGCAAGAAAAGATTCTCCACCTGAGTGGGATCACTCTTCTCGGGGTCGCTATTCCACTGTAGGCAGGGCCCCTGTACTAATAGACTTATTGTAGAGCAGGAACCGGGTAGCTAATGCCTAGTCTCGAAATGGATGTGCAGTTTTCTGGATAGATTAGCTTTATTCCTTTAACTCCATCACATACTGTAATTGATATTTTTGAAAGTTTCTGCACTGTACAATCTACTCCTATATGTCTTCAGGTGACATTACATATTGAAAATCATATTCTTCTATAGGTAAATACTTATTGGCAAGGAAAATACGTTTGGATCCGATCTTGAGATCTTTCAAGTACTTTAAAAGATTAATATACATATATTTTAACCCTTAGCATACCAGCGCCGTACATGTACGGCGCAAAAAGCTGGGACCCTGAGCGAAATCACTCGGTGACCGGGGTACAATGGCTGCTCTGCACGGCAGGCAGCCATCTTTCCTGAAGGCACAGGGAGATTTTACCGCCCCCCTGCAGCCCCGATCGCTGCAATTGGCCGGTTTCTGCAGACCGGCCAATCACAGCTCCGGATGGCTTTCATCCATTCACGGAGCTGCAGGGGGGGCTGTCCGATGGTGATTGGTGCTGAATAGGTCAGCACCGGTCACATCGGAGGTGAGGCAAGGGACACCAGTGTTTGGCGTCCCCTGCCAGCGCTGCCATTGGCTGGTACAACGCTCCAGCCAATGGCAGCGCTATAGCAGCACAGGAAAGGGCAGAACCTTCCTGCATGCAGCCATTCTAGCTTGTGACTGCATGCAGAGAGGTTCTGTGCTTCTCTGTGCTGCTTGTTGGCTTGCTGGGACTTGCTTTTCACCTGCTCCTGTAAAGAAGAAGAAAAGAAGCAAAGAAGAAGAAAAGAAGAAGAAGTTACAGATCCCTAAAGCACCCTCCATCCCTGTCCCTGTCCCCTCCCGTCCCCCCCTCCCTACCGGCACACCCCTCCTGTCCTTTTTTTTACGGACGTCACTTGGTCCGTGCGTTTTTTGCTCTCTTTTTTTTTTTTAACAATTTTTCAGCTCCGCACCACTTTTTCTGCATGCGAGCTGTGACCGCCAAGCGCTTTTCAGTGCATACCTGCCTGATCAGCACCTGGGGATCATTTTTTGTGCTTTTTTTTTTTTCTCTTTTTTTTTCCAAAAAAGAAGAAAGTACAGTTAGGGTTTTATATAAATATATATAGAGCTCCATATCTCTATATATATATAGATAAGTTAATAAGTTAAAGTTAATAAGTTATAAGTTAATTTTTAGCCAGTGTTCAGTTTTTTCATACTGTAGTGAGGTTTTTTTACTACAATTTTTGCACGCACACACGATCTGTGTGCGTGTGTGCTGTATCATCAGCATCTCTACATTTTTTTTTTGTTTTGTTTTCGTTTTTTGCATATCTTGTGTGAAAAAAGAACCGCAGGTGCTACATTAGCACATTTTTTTGAGTAACTCCAGTTACTGATAGTTAGATATATATTATAAATATATATATATATAATTTCAGTTAGTGTCAGTTTATGTTTTTGCACGAACGCACTGTATCTGCGTATGTGCTGTTTGCAGACGACTGTAGTGAATTTTTTCACTACAGTTTCTGCACCCACACACGATCTGTGTGCGTGTGTGCTGTATCAGCAGCATCTGCACATTTTTTTTTGTTTTTTACATATCTTGTGTGAAAAAAGAACCGCAGGTAGTGGTAGTTAGATTTCAGTTAGTGTCAGTTTAGGAATTTGCACGAACGCATCATCTGCGTACGTGCATTTTGCAACCACTGAGCACCAATCAGTAGTGTCCATTACTGATCGCGTCTGCTCATTTTTCACTGCTCTTTTTTTTTTGCAGTAAATACTTTTTTTTTTTACAGAATCCTTTTTTTTTTAACAGAAAAGACCTTTTTTTACTCCCCACTCCATTTTTTTTTAATTTATTTCACAACCGCAAAAAAAACCTTCACATGTAAAAACACTACATACACACCCCTCACACTAAATAAAGTTTTAAACGTTTCACCAATCACACCCCAATAAAATAAAAATGTCCCAATCATCCCAACGAGTGTACTCGGCAGAAGAGGCATACGCCATCCTTGCCTCTGATATCGAGTCGGCCACTGAAGAAGAAGAGGATGCCACTTTCCTCTACTCCTCTAGCCCCTCATCATCATCATCATCATCCGCTGATGAGGGACCCTCTAGAAGGCACCCCAGAACGACCGCTGAGGCAGCCCCCCAGAGTGAACCCTTATGGACCCCACCCCCTGAGAATTATCATCCCCAAATTCCGGATTTTGAGGCCAGGTCCGGAATTCAGATAGACTGTGCAGGGTTCACAGAAATTGATTTTTTTTTAAATCTTTTTCTCTGAAAATTTTATTAATTTGATGGTAACCCAAACAAATTTACACGCCCAGCAATTTATTTCCCAGAACCCTACATCACCATACGCTAGAATCCAAGGTTGGACCCCAATAAATGCAGCAGAGATGATGATCTTTTGGTGACTTGTGCTGCATATGGGGCTTGTTAAAAAAACAAAGATTAATCAGTATTGGAGTGCGGATGTCTTGTACCATACCCCAATTTACAGTAATACCATGGCCCGGAATCGATTCCAAATAATACTTAAATTTTTGCATTACAACGATAATGCACAATGCCTATCCCCAGAATGACCCTGCATATGACCGTCTGTTCAAAATTAGACCTGTCCTTGACCACTTCAATACAACGTTTTCAGAAGTGTACACCCCCAAACAAAATGTATGCATAGACGAAACCCTATTACTTTTCAAAGGGAGGGTAAGATTCCGCCAGTACCTGCCCAGCAAGGGGCAAGGTATGGCATAAAAATGTATAAACTCTGTGAGAGTACCTCCGGATTCACTCACAAGTTCCGGGTTTATGAAGCAAGGGACATCCGAATTGAACCCCCAGAATGCCTCCCCCGGACTAGGAGTTAGTGGGAAACTAGTGTGGGACTTGCTGCACCCACTGCTAGATAAGGGTTACCATCTCTACATAGATAATTACTACACGAGTCTACCACTGTTCCAGTCCCTAACTTCCAGACGTACTGTGGCGTGCGGCACAGTACGCAAAAATCAGAGAGGCCTCCCTAGATCTCTTGTAGGGCAACCATTGAGTAAGGGTGAAAGTAGGGCTCTCCTCAATGAGAACACGTTGGTGGTTAAGTACAAGGACAAGAAGGATGTCTTTGTACTGACCAGTATTCACCCCAACACCAGCTCCCCTGCCCGTGTATGTGGTACCACTACCACTGTCCCCAAACCAGACTGCATTCTGGATTACAACAAGAACATGGGAGGGGTTGATCTTTCAGATCAAGTTCTAAAACCCTACAGTGCCACACGAAAAACAAAAGTGTGGTACAAAAAGCTGGCTGTGCACCTCGTACAGGTGGCGCTGTACAATGCATTCATGCTTTTTAGATCTACAGGCCAGACAAGAACATTCCTCCAATTTCAAGATGTGGTGATTAAGGCCCTAATTCTTCCAAACCAAGCAGAAGAGGCCCCCAGTACTTCTGCAAGTTACAGTGCCCGGGTTGTACTAGATCAACATTTCCCTGGTGAAGTCCCCCAAACAGCAAGGAAGCGAAGGACCCAAAAAAGATACAGGGTATGTTCAAAAAGGGGGATTAGGAAGGACACTATATACCACTGCTAAACCTGCCCTGAAAAACCTGGCCTGTGCATCAGTGATTGTTTCAGAATCTACCACTCATCCATGGATTATTAATTTCATCCTTGATGTACCCTGAAATTTTTTCACTTTGTACCTCAGATATATTCCGAATAGATTACATATCCACTTTTCACCATCACTACCTATTCATTTCTGTGAGACACCAGTTTGGTAAAAAGTACCCTTTCTACCACTTAAAATGTTCGGGGGGGTGCTCTTTCCAAAATGGGGTCACTTCTCGGGGTTTTTAGTTGCTGGGGACCTCAGGAAATTTTTAAACGTGACATGGCAATTAAAAAACCAATTCTGGCCTACAAAATCCATATTTTGCAGTTTGCCTCTGGAGGCCTGCTGTGCGCCCATACAGCAGGCTACAAGCAAATATGGGGTGTTTCTATAATGGGGAGAAAATGGGGAATGCATAATGGGGTGCATTTTCTCCTTTAACCCCTTGTGAATGTGAAAAATTGGGGTCTGCTAGTAATTTTTCATTTTCACAAATGTGTGCTTTGAAATGCTTTTACAAGTGTTTCTGCCTTCTGTGAGACACCAGTTTGGTAAAAAGTACCTTTTCTACCACTTAAAATGTTCGTACGGGGGTGCTCTTTCCAAAATGGGGTCACTTCTTGGAGTTTTTTAGTTGCTGGGGACCTCAGGAAATTTTTAAACGTGACATGGCAATTAAAAAACCATGTCTGTTAATTCTAGCCTGCAAAATCCATATTTTGCTCTTTGCCTCTAGATGCTTGCTGTGCGCCCATACAGCGGGCTACGAACACATATGAGGTGTTTCTATAATGGGGAGAAAATGGGGGACACATACTGGGGTGTATTTTCTCCTCTAACCACTTGTGAATATGAAAAATTGGGGTCTGCTAGTAATTTTTTTATTTTCACAAATGTGTGCTTTGAAATGCTTTTACAAGTGTTTCTGACTACTGTGAGACACCAGTTTGCTGAAAAGTCCCTTTTATACCACTTAAAATGTTCATACGGGGGTTCTCTTTCCAAAATGGTGTCACTTCTTGGGGCTTTTAATTTCTGGGGACTTCAGGAATTATTTAAATGCGACATGTCTGTTAATTCTGGCCTGCAAAATCCATATTTTGCAGTTTGCCTCTAGAGGCCTGCTGTGCGCCAATACAGCGGGCTACGAGCACATATGGGGTGTTTCCTGAATGGGGAGAAAATGGGGGACACATACTGGGGTGCATTTTCTCCTTTAACCACTTGTGAATATGAAAAATTGGGGTCTGCTAGTAATTTTTCATTTTCACAAATGTGTGCTTTGAAATGCTTTTACAAGTGTTTCTGACTACTGTGAGACACCAGTTTGCTGAAAAGTACCCTTTCTACCACTTAAAATGTTCGTATGGGGGTGCTCTTTCCAAAATGGGGTCACTTCTTGGGGTTTTTAGTTGCTGGGGACCTCAGGAAATTTTTAAATGTGACATGGCAATCAAAAAACCATGTCTGTTAATTCTGGCCTGCAAAATCCATATTTTGCTGTTTGCCTCTAGAGGCCTGCTGTGCGCCCATACAGCGGGCTACGAGCACATATCGGGTGTTTCCTGAATGGGGAGAAAATGGGGGACACAAACTGGGGTGCATTTTCTCCTTTAACCACTTGTGAATATGAAAAATTGGGGTCTGCTAGTAATTTTTCATTTTCACAAATGTGTGCTTTGAAATGCTTTTACAAGTGTTTCTGACTACTGTGAGACACCAGTTTGCTGAAAAGTACTCTTTCTACCACTTAAAATGTTCGTACGGGGGTGCTCTTTCCAAAATGGGGTCATTTTTGGGGAGTTTCCACTGTAGGGCCAGCTCAGGGTGTCTTCATGTGCGACATAGCTCCCAATTATTATTCCAGCTAATTCCGCTCTCCAAAAGCCATATGGTGCTCCCTCCACTCTGAAGCCTGCTGTGCACCAGTACATTGGGCTACAAGGACATATGGGGTGTTGCCGTATTCGGGGGGAAATGGTGACCAAAATGTGGGGTGCATTTTGTCCCGTTACCCTTTGTGAAAGTGAAAAATGTGGGTGTTAAGCAACTTTTTTGACAAAAAATAGCAATTTTTCATTTTCACTGCCGTGTGTATCCTAATTCTAGCAAGTACCTTTGAGCTCAAAGTGCTCACTACACACCTTGAAAGATTCCTTGAGGGGTGCTCTTTTCAAAATGGGGTCACTTTTGGGGGGTTTCCACTGTAGGGACAGCTCAGGGTGTCTTCATGTGCGACATAGCTCCCAATTATTATTCCAGCTAATTCCACTCTCCAAAAGCCATATGGTCCTCCTTCCACTCTGAAGCCTGCTGTGCGGCCATACATTAGTTTTTGTGCACATATGGGGTGTTTCTGTAAACTCCAGAATCAGGGTAATAGATTTTGAGTTTTGTTTTGCTGTTAACCCTTGATGTGTTTCATGAAAAATGGATTAAAATTTAAAATCTGCTCAAAAAAGTGAAATTTTGAAATATCAGTCCAATTTTCCGTCAATTCTCATGGAACACATAAAGGGTTAACAAAGTTAGTAAAATCAGTTTTGAATAGCTTTAAGGGTGTAGTTTCTAAAATGGGGTGATTTATGGGGACTTTCCACAATATAAGCCCCACAAAGTGACTTCATAACTGAACTGGTCCTTAAAAAAGTGGGTTTTGGAAATCTTCTTAAAATTTTAAGATTTGATTCTAAACTTCGAAGCCTTATAACGTCCCAAAAAACTAAAATGTTATTTTCAAAATGATGCCAACATAATGCAACATATGATATATGGGGAATGTAAAATAATAACTATTTTTGGAGGTAGTACTATGTATTTTGAAAGTAGAGAAATTGAAATTTGAAAATGTTTCCAAATTTTTGGTAAATTTGGTAATTTTTTATAAATAAAAATGAAATATTTTGCCCCAAACTTACTACTGTCGTGAAGCACAATATGTGATGAGAAAACCAAAGTTATTACCACATAAAGTGACACATGTCAGATTAGCAAAAATCAGCCTGGGATTTAAGGTGAAAAGTGGCTCGGTACTGAAAGGGTTAATATATATATAAGTAAACAATTGTAAACAGTGCTGAACCAATGAAAATAATTCTTGTTTTACTTCTACTGTAAGATCATAAACAAACTATGCACTGCATTTTGACGTACCCTGCTCCGCATGTGGGTAACTCGACAGGTCGGGATCAAGGTATTTTGCCAACCTAGGCAGAGTGGGAAAATTGTGCCCCTTCCCACAGAATCAATTCAAAATGACTTCACTTTCTAAAAAGTGATTTACATTTTTTTAAAGAATCAGTCATCAGCAGAACAAATGCTAATACAGTGATTTTGCCACTGATTTGAGTTGTTCACTTTCCTTTTCTTCTTCATTTGGTCCAGACCATCATGATGATTTCTCCTGAAAACTACAGTGACTACAGTCTACTACACAGACATATTTGTCCAGAGGTTTTTAGCACCCCTGCCACACCAAAATATACCAGTATAAATAACTGACACATGGGAGATAGGGTCCTGTTATAGATTTTCATTAGATTTCAGGAGATTCAGGTTACACCTCTGACTTTGGCTAATTGTTTCTGCAGTCTATCCCAACCATCTTTAGCAAATAAACTTCTTATCCAGCTGCCCCTTTTAACACTGCTATCTGGTAGCTTCCACCAATACTGTGCCCGCTACTGACCCATGTGCACTGCACCTTACCGACAGTGCTGCTCAATGCCCCCATATACTGTTCTGCCAAACAATAATAAGTGCCAAGGATGCATATATAGAACTAGAAAATGACGGGCCGCAAAGCAAACAACCCCAGGCAAACTCCAAAATATAGTCAAACCCCATATCAGAACCTAAATTTAATTGAGTTATTCAGCCATGTATATCATATATGTTATAAAATAATAAAATTGTGATACCTTACTAAACCCCACCACTCACATGTCCTAGTCAAGAAGGACTTGGAAGTACAGAAAAAATAAGGACATGGCAAGCAGTGAAAGGAGAGCAGCAGGAGGATCAGAAAGATATCACTTGAAAGCTCACTTTGAGGCCTCCATCACAGATTTTGTCAAAAATAGCAGAGTGAAAAGTCCTGCTATCTGGACTTTTTTCCGTTAAAAAATCATTCTCTCAAACTGAAACCAAATGTATCCCAATACAGTCAATGACATCTATTTGGCTAGTTTTCAGTTACGTGTCAAATCTGGCACTTCTGTTATTTTCATTGTTCTGCTTCTTATAAATTTTGCATGACTAGACCAGCTATAACACCCCAGAATTAATACAGACCCATGCCCAGACCTAAAAATTAAAACAACCCCCAGACCAGACCCAAAAATTAATACAGACCCCCAGACCCAAACCAAAAATTAATACAGACCACGTATCAGCACTAGTGTTGAGCGAGCATGCTCGGCCGAATATGATATTCGTTCGAGCATTGCGTGTGCTCGAGCGCCATGCTCGAGTCCCCTCCCCGCACGCTAATTAGCCAATTAGCGTGCAGGGAGGTACTGGCATTCACTGTAATGTCGTAGCCATCTTGGCTACTGGCATTATAGTGATTGGCTGGCCGGGAACGCGTCATTGGGTGCTATATAGCACCCGGTGACATGTGACCGGGCTCAGACCGAGTCAGGGAGAGCTGCTGCAAAGAGGGACAGATAGTGTAGGGATAGAAATTGGCTAGGCAGGGCTAGTATTTCTGTTGAAAAGACCCAAAAGCCCTTGTGATATCTGGCTACAATATATTTTTAATTTTTTGGGGGTTAAAAATTGCGCAAGGTGGCCTGACCTTAACACCACCTGTGCAGCTTGTGCATTCTAATCCTTTCTGTATCCTATATACCTGACATCCATTGTAATTTAATTTGGGGGTTATTCTTGTCATTCTGTAAAAGTGGCGTAATACTCGGACAACATCGTTCCCAGCAGCGACTTCGGTGTCCAAGATGAATCCAGACATCGTCCCCATGCTGTTCCCCAACCATTTCAGTGGTGTTTCCACCATTTTCTCACCTTTCCCTATGAACCAGATACCCTCCCCTCTTCAGAGCAGGGGGTGCCTGGTTTAGTGCTCGGGTTCTCCCATTGACTTCCATTCCTACTCGGGTGCCCGGCCGAGCACTCGAGCGCCACCTAGTGTTCAGCCAGAGCACCCGAGCATTACGGTGCTCGATCAACACTAATCAGCACCCAAATTCATAGAAACCCCAGATAAGACCCCAAATTCATAGAAACCCCAGATAAAACCCCACATTTATACAGCCTCCAGATGAGACCTGAACTCAGTTCCCCAATTTATACAGAGCCCAGATCAGACCCCAAATTAACCCCCAAATTTATACAGACCATGGGTCAGCACCCAAATTCAGACCCCTGATCAGCCCCCCAAGTTCATAAAGACACCAGATCAGCCTTTATACAGACCATAGATAACTCCCCAAATTCACACACACAGATCGATCACATTCCTAATTTTTACAGAACCCAGAACAGACCCCAAATTCATACAGACCCCAGATCAGCCTCTAAACTCACACAGACCTCAGATCAGCCAATGAATTCATACACACCCCTGATCAGAATGCAAATTTATACACACTGCAGATCAGAATCTAAATTCACAGGAACGGTCATTCCCCATAATCTGCTTGATTCTCAGGCAGTGTAATTGCAACTTAACTCTAAATCACCCATATTGTAACTATGCTATGATAAAAGAACAATGTTTACTTTACAAAAAACGGTCTTGATTTCTCTTTGTAAAGTCAGAATGGATCATTACAGACTCTGCAAATAGAGGTATCAGAGGTATCTGAAATCCAAGGCTCAATGGGATAGTTGAAGTAGAATAAACAGACCCTGAATGGACTTGACATAAAATGTCCTTGTCTATACTTTTGATAACCTGGTGAGATTCCCACTGACACCAAGATTACTTGTATTGACCTGGAAAGTTGAGAGATATATGTAAGCTAATCTAAAACAACTCAGCAAGACATAGACTACTTACTCACTGACCTGAAATAATTGCAGTTTCAAGCCTTGGCAGGCTAATTAACAGAGCCTTCCCCACATAGCTGTGGGGTAGGTAGAAACATACAGTATATTGCTTTTTGAGCACATAGCACGAAGGGGACTGGACTGTACTGTACTAAAATCGATTACTGCTCAAAATTAATATTCCAGCTAATCTGAATACTGTAATTTTTAAGTTTATATTTCAATTTTAAAACATAGCAATAAAGCAAAATAAACTCCATAATTCTACCTCCCTCCCCAACCCTTCCCATTCAGTTTTTCAGATACATAAAGGTAACTTACCGTATTTTTCGTTTTATAAAACACACTTTTTTTCCCCCAAAAGTGGGGGGGGGGGGAATGGCTGTGCGTCTTATAAAGCGGATATTAGTGAGCGCTTCCATTATGGAAGCGCTCACTAGTATGTATTAGGTGCCAGGAGCTGTGAGCAAAGCGCTGCAAGCACTTGTGGTACTCACCGGTCTTCCTTCTTGGGGCCAGCACTTCACTGTCCTGACCGCATACAGCATCAGGACGTAGTGCGTGCACTATGACCTGATGCTGCACGTAGTCAGATGACAGAGCAGTGCAGGCTGGGAAGAACAGGGAGCACGACTTCTGCCGGAGGTGGAGAGGAGTCGCGGTGCAGGACAGGTAAGAGGAGGCTTTTATTTTAATCTGATCTGAGGTCTGATGGGGTCTGATGAAAAATATTTCCTCCTCTTAAACCTGGGGTGCGTCTTATAAAGCGAAAAATACTGTAGATCCACTGAATCCACTTTATCTCAGAATAATAAATAGAAAAAAAATTATAATTTTCACATCTACTATGTATAAATTTAATCTCTCACGCCATTCCATTTTTTTTTTAACAATTCACATTTCCACCACATGTGGCATAGGGAACCTCTTTCCCCACAGCCTCTAAAACAATTTGGATTAGAATAAGGAAATATTCTATTCAATCTAGTAGGTGTTTAACATGGCAGGTGTAATAACTTCACAGAAGATGACAGTTGCCTACTACTTCGATATCAGTTTTCACTGACTCCATTATCTGAAGACCACTCAAATTTAAGGTCTCTTTGCCATTTAAGAAAAAAATAATTCTAGTGAAGATTCTTTAATACCACACACACACGACATACACAGATTTCTTAAAAAATGCTAAATTTATAATAACCTAAAATATTGATCGTAAGGAGTTTCCCAATAATCACTTTATTCCAACCTTTCTTTCGCCACCTATGAAAGCATCCTATTTCTAAACCTGGTGCAAACAATGGATTACCAAATATATCCATGGTAACAGATATCTCAAATATACAGCAATATTTTCTATTTCATATTTTTAATAATTTTTGGTAATTTTCCATATGACTATTAAAGAGGTTGTCTCTTCACAGACAATGTGGGAATATCGCTAAGTTATGCCCCCATTGTCTTATAGGTCCAGGTCCCACTGCTGGGCCCCGCACCTATATCGAGAACGGAGCCTTGAAAGCAGTGGAGGGTGTACTGCGCAGCAGCCTTCCATTCATTTTCTATGGGGCCGCCAAAAATAGCCTAGCTCTGGCTCGGCTATTTCCTTAGAGGCCATAGAAGTGAATGGGAGTGGTGGCCGGCCATGAGTGCACCCCTATTCACTTCTATGGGGAGTATGCTCTGTGGTGGTCGGACCGGGGTCCTCCACCGAGCGGGCTCTGTTCCTGCTGGGACCCGCACCTATCAGTCAATGGGGGCATATCCTAGCGATATGCCTCCATGGTCTGAGATGAGACAACCCCTTCAATATTTTTTAAAAAATTGGAAATCTTGCAGATTTCACTGTAGCTAGTAACCCAAATTACAGACTGATACTTCTTGTTCTGTAAAAGTCACTTTTCAGAAGTTATCTTATTGGAGGATTACAATGATAGGAAATACCTATACATAGATAACAAAGGATGCACTGCTCACAATAGGTGATACTCACAGGTCACCTCCTCCCCCTCCCTGCACAATGACCCCTATACAGGTTACTGTGCATGTCCAGGACACTCTTAATCTCAAGTCTACAGTATATGTTCCTATGGTCCATGTGGCTGCTGTTTATGGTCAATATGGCTGCTGTTAAGCATATCTATCTATACATATATAAACAGATGAGGGGAAAAAAGAATACTGCGTGATTTATATGAGTAAAAAAAAATTAGGTGATACATTCCCTTTAAGGTGAAACCATCAAAATATAGGGAAGATTCACTATATCATTAAAGCAAGCCCTTTTTAAAGACATATTTGGGGTCATTTGATATATGCCAGGTCTAAAAAAGCAGGTGTGGCGTGGGCAGGGAAGGGGACAGACCAGTAGGCCTGTCTCATTTATAATTTTCTACACCTGTTTTAGGCATAGAAAATGGTCCAAATTTAAGCCAGCAAAGACCAGCCGTGGATGCGCCGAAGTTATGTAGAGGCCAGCTCCTCTAACTCCGGAGGATCCACCTCCAGTACTAAAGGATCATTAAGAACATTGTCCAAAATGCTGGTCTTAATAAATGACCCCCATTTATTTTTCATATTTTAGTACGGTATAAACTTTTTCACCACATTCTCACTAAGAGGAGATCATTGGTTTCAGAGCAAAGCAATATGCCTCTGTGCATTGTAGAATATATTTTCAACAGTTATATCATAGGCACCCAGTGACAACTTATTCAACCGTGTAGAATGAGCAGAATTAATAATCGCAATAAGCTTGGACCAATATCCATGTAATGGTGAATTCCCACAAACAATCTACAGTGAGTTAAAAATTTTAAATTAAAGGCTGAATATGGAGGGTGGGTTCACACAGAGTTTTTCTTTTTTTAAGGAGCTTTTGAGACATATTAGCCTGCATGTGTTTTAGGAAAAGTAGATCAAGCAGGAAGGAAAAGTAGAAATATTTTCTTTATATTTCTAATTCTTCTCAAATCCACTTCTGGCTTTGGCTGAAAAACCTGTATCAAAACCTACCTCACAAACTTTTCCAAAAAACTTTGTGTGAACCTACCCTAAGGGTACGGCCACACATTCAGGTTTCCTGATGTAGTTTTGAGAGCCAAAAAAAGGAGTGAATTCAAAAAAGAGAAGTCATTTGTGTCCTTTATATTCTTTTCCTTTTATGGTCATCTTCTGATTTTGGCTTCCAAAACTGCATCAGGAAATCTGAATGTGTGGTCGTACTGTAACAGCCTAAAAAATCTGACAGAAACGTAAAGACCTCTAGCCCTAGGTATTTAAACTGGTGCACAAATGTGAACAGCACAACATCACAAAAGTTACCTCACAGATTTATCACAGTTGATGATTCTTAAAAGCTATCAATAAGAGACATGGGCTAAAAAAAAACTGAATATCGTATTTTGTAGATTATTATTTTCTCGCAGAGCCAACCAAGTACTTGTAAGACACACAATAAACATGATTTGTAAACTGTACTGTTGAAATTTTAGTTTTATTAAAACTGGCATGTTTGGGATAGTATATCTTCCCTATTCATCATGCATTCTATGCATTCCTTACAAAATGTTAGTAAATACAGTTGAAACCAGAAGTTTACATACACGATATAAAAAGACACATATGCATGTTTTTCTCAATATCTGACATGAAATCAGAATAACCCTTTCCTGTTTTTGGTCAATTAGGAATACCATAATTATTATTATTTGACAAATGCCAGAATAATGAGAGAGAGAGAATGTTTTAAAGCATTTTTATTACTTTCTGCAAAGTCAAAAGTTTGCATACCTTTCATTAATATTTGGTACCATTGCCCTTAAACTGCATGACTTGGGTCAAACATTTTGCATATCCTTCAAAAAGCTTCTCACAATAGTTGGTTGGAATTTGGGCCCGTTCCTCCTGACAAAACTGCTGTAACTGAGCCATGTTTGTTGGTCGCCTTGCTTGCACATTTTCAGCTTTGCCCTTAAATTTACAATATGATTTAGATCAGGGCTTTGTTATGGCCACTCCAAAACATTGACTTTGCTATCCTTAAGCCACTTTGTAACCAGTTTGGCTGTATGCTTCTGGTCATTGTCCATTTGGAAGACCCATTTCTGCCCAAGCTTTAACTTTCTGGCTGATGTCTTGAGATGTTGCTTCAGTATTTCGACATAATCTCCTTTCCTCATGATGCCAACTATTTTGTGAAGTGCACCAGTCCCTCCTGCAGCAAAACATCCCCACAACATGATGCTGCCACCCCCGTGTTTCACAGTTGGGATGGTGTTCTTAGGCTTCCAAGCGTCTCTCTTTTTCCTCCAAACGTAAGAATGGTCATTATGGCCAAAAAGTTACATTTTAGTTTTGTTAGACCACAGGACATGTCTCCAAAAATGTAGGTCTTTGTTCCTGTGTGCATTTGCAAACATTAATCTGGCTTTTTTATGTTTCTTTTGGAGTAATGGCTTCTTCCTGGCATAGTGGCCTTTCAGCCCATGTTGATACAGTACTCGTTTCACTGTGGATATTGACACAATCTTACCAGCTTCCGCCATCATCTTCACAAGGTCTTTTGCTTTTGTTCTTGGATTGTTATGCACACGTCGGACCAAAGTACGTTCATCTCTGGGACATAGAACCCGTCTCCTTCCTGAGCGGTATGATTCCCATCTTGTTTGTACTCGCGTATAATTGTTTGTACAGATGAACGAGGCACCTTCAGGTATCTTGAAATTGCACCCAAGGTTGAGCCAGAATTGTGCAAGTCAACAATTCTCTTCCTGATATCTTGGCTGATTTCTTTAGACTTTCCCATGATGCTACACAAAGAAGCAGTATGTTTCAGGTGTGCATTTAAATACATCCTCAAGTGTGTCTCTAATTAACTCAGATGTTGCCAACAAACCTAACAGCAGAAACTTCCAAACACATGACATCATCATATGGGCAGTCCAGAATTGTTTAAAGGCATAGTAATCTTAGTGTATGTAAACTTCTGACATTGCGGAAAGTAATAAAAATGCCTTAAAACATTCTCTCTCTCATTATTCTGGCAGATTATTTCCAGATGTGCCTTTGTTCCAGCAATAGATGTTTTTTATTCTCTGAAAATCCAGTTTATTTGGTATGCAAATGAGCCAGTAAGGTGCCCAGAGGGACGTCATTCTTGCAGGAAGGAGCACAGGCATGCCTGGTTCAAGTTAGGGCTCTGGCTGGGTCACTCATTCGGAGAATTCTACCTAAGAATTTTGTATGCTTAGGGTAGGGCATTGTCTTGTGGGAAGGTAAAAGTTCAGCCCAGTCTGAGGTCCTGAGCACTCTGGATCAGGTTTTCATTAAAAATATCTCTGTACATTGGACAAGGTTAAGGGAATTTTGAAAAACATCCACACAGCATAATGCTGCCACCACCATGCTTAAAGGAGTCTCACTTCAGCAAGTGGTATTTATTATGTAGAGAAAGTTAATACAAGGCACTTTCTAATGTATTGTGATTGCCCATATTGCTTCCTTTGCTGGCTGGATGCATTTATTCATCACATTATGCACTGCTCGTTTCCATGGTTACGACCACCCTGCAATCCATCGGAGGTGGCTATGCTTGCACACTATAGAAAAAGCACCATCCTATGTGGGCTCCCATGGTCCCAGCCACCAGCGTTTTTTCCTATAGTGTGCAAGCATGGCCACCACTGATGGATTAGAGGTTGGCTATAACATGGAAACAAGCAGTGTATAATGTGATGGAAAAATGAATCCAGCCAGAAAATACACTAGTAAGTGTCTTGTATTAACTTTCTCTACATGATAAATTCCACTTGCTGAAGTGAGAAAACTGAGAAAACCCCTTTAACTGTAGAGATGGTATTGGGCAGGTGATAGTTTCTTCCAGACATGATGCTTAGAATTGAGGCCAAAATGTTCAATATTGGTTTTCATCAGACCATAGAATCTTGTTTCTCACAGTCTGAGAATCCTTCAGATACTTTTTTGCAAACTCCAGGAAGGCTTTTGTGTGTCTTTTACTAGGAAAGACTCTGCTACTCTGCCACAAAGCTCAGATTTTTGGAATACTGCAGTGATGGTTGGCCTTCTGTAAATTTCTCCCATCTGCATACAGGATCATAGGAGCTCACCCAGAATGACCATTGGGTTAACTCTCTTACCAAGTCTCTTCTCCCCGATAGTGTGGTGGGGCAGCCAGCTCTAGGATGAATCCTAGTTTTTCCAAACTTCTTCCATTTAAGAATTATGGAGGTCACTGTGCTTTTGGAAACTTTCAGTGCAGCAGAACATTTTTGTATTCTTTTCCAGATGTTTGTCCCCATAGAATCCTGTCTCTGAGCTCAACAGACAGTTCTTTCCTTCTCATGGCTTGGCTTTTGCTATGATATGCATCCTCAGCTGTGAGACCTATATAGACAGGGTTGTGTCTGTCCATATTATGTCTAATCAACTTAATTTACCACAGGTGGAATCCTAACAAAGAATAGAAACATCTCAAAGATGATCAAGAGAAATGGGAGGCCCCGCCAGCTAGATTTCAAGTGTCATAGCAAAGGGTCTGAATACTTATGTCCATGTGAAATTTTTATTTTTCCTTTTTAATAAGTTTGAAAACATTTCCAAAATTCAGATTTTTATTTTCTCATGATGGGGCATTGAGTGCAAATTGATAAACCGTGATTTTATTTTATTTTCACACAAGGTACGATAACAAAATGTGAAAATAGTGAAAGGATCTTAAGACTTGCTGAATGCACTGTATGCAATGTGGAATGTAAAAGCAGACCGTTCTGTTGTTGCAGATCCAGGAGGGCATTCTTAACCACAAAAGAATGGTTGAAATGTGCAAGGGGCATAGCTTTGCTGTAAAGAGGATGTGGCCCAAATTTTGGCGCATTTTTGGTGCGAAACCATACAACTTAGGTAGCGTAAATTTAGACTAGACATTTTGTTTGGCCCAGAAACATATGTTTCTGGTGCACAGAGATATTTTTGGCACAAGAACTGAATTCTAGTGTACATTTAGTGCACAATTTATGACACTCTAAATTCGCTGGTCCATGCACTAATTAAAATTGTGCTTAATATTCTTATACAGCAAAAAATGCATCACTACTAGTAAATTTTTTCCCACATTCTGGATATGGTCAGCACTGTCTGCAAGTCACAATACATTTTTAAAAAATGTGGCGCCACCCAATTTATTATGTGTGACAAGCAGGTAGCATGTGTTATATTCCCCAAATGCAGTACAACCTCAATGTTCCTGAAATTGCCACTGACTACGTTGCCCAGTTGTAGTTGATAGGGAGACATCTAGCAGGAAATTTGCTGCTTGATGAAGAATAGCAACTTATATCTGCATAAGACAGCAAGGCAGTGCAGCGAGCCCACAAAGGGAGAGGGGAGGACAGGAATGGTAGTGATGGTGAGAATAGGAGTGGTAGTAATCACAATGGCAGTCCT
Source organism: Rhinella marina (assembly GCA_900303285.1). NCBI lineage: Eukaryota > Metazoa > Chordata > Amphibia > Anura > Bufonidae > Rhinella > Rhinella marina. Next base: position 98,825 of record ONZH01009704.1, read on the forward strand.
CACTTTGGAGCTACCCTTAGGGCAAACTCTGGTTTGGGCTTTCTTACCTGGTGGTAGGTGTCATGCCCTTGGTGTTGCTGGGCTTTGGGCACAATCCAGGGGGAGGAGAGACCATATGAGTCAGAAGGGTTTTGATATACTGATGAGGCTGGATTTAGCAGTTACAAGTACACTGCCCTTTACTGAAGCAATCTAGGTAGATGATAAACACAGGGTCTTGCAGAGTAAGGCTTAAGCTCACTATCTCCAGATCACATGCATAGTTTCCCAAGGCTGTATATGGAGGTCTAGACCATACCACAAATGCGTCTCCGAGTCTCTTTCCAATTAATCCAAACTTCCAAACTCAGTTGTCTCCCTACAATGAATTCTCTTCTTTTCCCAGGTAGCACTACAATGCTTAACTACGCAGTGTAGTCTTTAACCTCTTAGTGACACACCTGTTTTGGGCCTTATTGACCAAGCATTTTTCTTCCTTTTATCATCGTTGCCTTCCTAGAGCTATAACTTTTTTATTTTTATATCTATGTAGCTGTATGAGGGCTTGTTTTTTAGTTTTTAATGGTGCCACATGACTTTCTGATTAACTTTTATTAACTCTTCTTGGGAGGGAGATGGAAAAAAAAAAAGCAATACTGCCACTGAGTTTTTACGTTATAAATTTTGCTGTGTTTATTATCTTTATTCTCTGGTATGATTATATATATATATATATATATATATATATATATATATATATAGTGATACCAAATACATATAGATTTTTTTTACATTTTACTACTTTTGTGTAATAAAGCCCCTTTTTTTAAAAAGGCGTTGCCACATCCCAAGACTCATAACTTTTTTTTTAATTTTCTTTCTATTGCGTTGTGTGAGGACTTTATTTTTGCAGGACTACTTGTAGTTTTCATTGGTATCATTTTGGGGTCAATGACACTTTTTGCTCCTTCGTTATTAAATTTTTTCTGTGGCGACTAAAAATAAATTAGCAATTCTGGCATGTTTTTGGTTGTTTTTAACACTATATTTGTGTAGTGTGGGTTGTTATGGACGTGGCAATACCAAACATGTGGGGGAAATTTTATTTTTGCAATTTTTTCATTGAATTTTTTATTGGAATGTTTTATTCATTTATTTTACTTTTTTAACCACTTAATAGTCCCACAAGGTGACTATAACTAGCAATCTTCTGATTGCTTCTAAAATACAATGCACTATACCTATAGTGCGCTGCATTTTAATGTCAGTGCTATATGCTGGAGAACACTCAAGGCAATCTTGGGGCCTACACCCTGTCTGAGCCATTGCGGGCGCCATTGCCCGCGAAATGTAAGAGGTTAAACAGCCCGGATTTGCACTCCTGCCAGTCGGGGCTGTTAGAGCAGGAACGTAGCTCTCATGTGAGAGCCAAACCCTGCTCTCAGCTGCACAAAGGGCCCATTCAGTGTTAGACTGGGCCACCGTGAAAAGGCAATGGCCCAGCTTAAGGCCCCTTAGTGACTGCCGTAAAAAGGTGTATTGTTGGTCATTAAGGGGTTAAAAGATGGCCAGTCTGTATCAGAAATATGGTACGATACCTGAGGCTCTTCCCCTACTAAATGCATTGAAGTCCACAGCCAACATTCTTACGTTACCTACACCGATGTATATGTTCATGCCCTGTTCATTTTGTAATGGTCCTCAATACTTAATAAAGTTCAATTTTCTTTCTCTCAGATGCCAACACTGGTTTTCGGCTTCTATACAGCTGTTACAGCTCTCATGGTGGGTGTATCCCTGTCAACTGCTTGTCTCTCTAATACCAGCTTCTCACTTTAGCTACTCCCACATCAGATGCTGGCTGCACACTCACTAGCTCCTCCTCTCAGCCCGAGGGGGGTGGGGCCAGCCCACACTTTGCAACTATCTAGGCCACCACATTAACCCTCTACTCCGTGTATTCAGCCTTTGGGATACAAGCACTGCATACAGCACAATTCAACCCATTAACCAGTGAACCACTGGATCACTGCAGCAGCACTTCAGCTTACACATATAAAAGGAGGGAGGGGGACTGGAAGCAAGGGTATGCCCTGTTTCTGTTTCAGGTGGTAAAATGTCCATTAGAAGGACATGGAGGAGGTGGATCAGTACCAGGTGTGGGAGCCAGAACTGCACAACCATGAAAGTATGAGTAGTACCTGGCCTCATTCCGGTGATGCAGCACCACCACTGTCACACAAATCGACTATGAAAGTCATGTACTGTCCCTGGCCGTAATTGCTTCTCCAAATGTCAATGTTGCAGCACAGCAACATTTCTAAGTAGCAGTCCATGTTTTCCACAATGTGAGAGTACAAGGCAGAGATAGCTTTTTTTTTTAGGAATAATAGTGGTTAGGTATCCTCCTTCTAGACTGAGTGCTTGCCATCAGTTGCTTAAAGGCAGTGGAATCCACTAAGAAGTACAGCAGCAATTGCACTTACAGCAACTTGGCTAGGTGGATATTCAGTTGGCACACAAGGGGATTACTGAGCATGTATTGGTATTTCCTGCCCACGTAATCTATTATGAATGGCTGACGATGGAAAGCAGAAGGAGGAGTTGGATTAGGACAAGCAGTAGCTAATGAGGTTGACGGCAATGATGATAACAATGAACGTGTTCTTCTGGATGCTAGAATGATGACCAGGAGGATAATGATCTTGTTTACATTGGCCACTTCATGTGCTGAAGGAAAGCCATAGTTCCTATATTTGTGCCTGAATGACTACATCTGTAGAGTTTGCACACTGTTTTGTTGGCCAGCAATGTACAGAAAAATTGCCACTAGCAGCATCTACAATATTTCTGCCACCACTATCTGAGCTTGCCTTAGGTCTGACAGCTTTTGAGCTTTCTTGAGATCTGCCCCTGGAAGTTTTCTTCATGTTTTGGTCATGCATCGGCTCAACTCTTTAACGGTGACTGTACTCATACAGCTCATTAACCGAAACACTATCTTGAATATCTCCCTTAGCATCCAGGGTGCTATATCTTATGAGAAAAGAAGGTGTCCCACTAGGAGGGGTCAGTGAACACAGAGATGACAAAAAATAATGCCTCTATCAGGTCTAAAATTAACTGTAAAGGAGGAGGAAGAGCAAGAGGAATGTGTTGAACCCTGACTCAAAGGCACATTATCAGACTTTGAGGTAACATCAACTTCATTTTACTGTGACTGAAATGAAGAGCAATCCATTCAGTCCATAATGTAATTCTTTTCCTCAGCAATAATATGCCATTACCTACCGGAGGCAACGGACAACTGTGGCCTGATGGCTGGTGCTGACAGTGCTACTTCTACTACTTGCACTACGACCACCCACCTTCTTACTGGCAGATTATGTGGCATGGGTGTTTCATCTTACATTACCCACTCCACTGCCACTTTGTCTTTTACCAGACATTTTAGTTTTTATTAAATGATTCACCACTGAGCTGCAATAACATGAATTAAAACCTATCATCAATAACATAAAATAAAGCTCCCCCTTCCTGCAGCATGTGGTCTCGTCCCCTGCTGTCCTGGATGTTCTTGGTGCTGCTGTTCATTTTAATTTTTCCACTGAAATTACCTTAAGAGGTGAAAAATGAATCTTAAAATCTTGTTTTGCCTTTTATTTAGTGATTTATTTATTTATTTATTTTTGTCACATATGACCCATGCTCGAGTTAAAAATTAACTTGCAAATTATATTACTTAATTTTATGTTTAATTTTGGCATAAAATACTATACACTATTAGATAACATGAAAAATAATGAGTGCCATCAGATCACTGAAGTCTGTATCAGCAGGTGGTGTCACACTAAGAGCAACAAGATTTATTTAATTAAATGTAAAACTTTTTGATTGGACAGAGACTCAAATGCTTGACACAGGAAAAATAGGTCAATTTTAGGTGGCACTATACACTATTAGATAATATGCAAAACAATGAGTGACATGATGTCGCCGTCTGTATCAGCAAACAGTGGCATACTATCAGCCACAGGATTAACCCATTAATAACCACCTTTATGCTTTTTTACAGTGGTCATTAATGGACCTTTTTACAGTGACCTAGAATAATTGTTAGGCTACTTTCACACTAGCAGCAGTCCGGATCCGGCAGGTGAAGGGTGCCGCCAGATCCGGACTGCCGCAGGGACATGTGTGGTGCCGGAACCGCGTTCTGGCCCCACACATGTCACACAGTACCATATACAGAGAGACATACATACATACACACACATACACACAAACACATACATACTTACATGCTCCAGGCAGGCAGGCCGCACGTCTTCACACCCAGGAGGCGCGCAGCTATGACGATTCCCCACAGCGCCCTCTGCTGGGCGCTGTAGGGAATCGTCATAGCGGCGCACCTCCTGGGCATGAAGACGTGTGGCCTGCCTGCCTGGAGTATGTAAGTATGTATGTGTATGTGTGTGTATGTGTGTGTATGTATGTGTATGTATATGTCTGTCTGTCTGTCTGTCTGTATGTAAGTGTATGTATATGTATGTCTGTCTGTCTGTCTGTATGTATGTATGTGGTGACGGATCCGTCCTGAACTCAATTGAAAGTGAATGGAGGGCGGATCAGTTTACCATTGTGGTCACACCAAACAAATCCGTCCCCATTGACTTGCATTGGGGGTTATTCCGGATCCGTCTTGGTGCGAATGCCTGGACCTAAGAGAAAACCGCAGCATGTTGCGTTTTGCCCTCCGGCCTGAAGACGGAACGGAATGCTTTCAGGAGCATTCCGTTGTCTTCAGTTCAGTTTTGTCCCCATTGACAATGAATGGGGACAAAACTGAAGCGTTTTTTTTTCCGATATTGAGCCCCTATGACGGAACTCAATACCGGAATTTAAAAACGCTAGTGTGAAAGTAGCCTTACACTGGTCTCCTGTGCAGTGGAGAGCAGGAGCTTGATTTTTGCATGACAGACGATCTCCTGCTCTAATGGCCTGTATCATTAGCGACCGTGGTATCTAAGTGGTTTAGAGGGAAGGGACTCCCTCTCTCAGGCGTTGGAATGAGATTGCGGAGTGTGACTGTACGACAATCTACTCCCCCCCCCCCCCCCCGCCGGTCTGCCTGCAGTGTATGTTTATCAGACAGTGCCAGGGATCTGATGGGGCTCCATAGCATATCTTCGTATGGACCTCCTGCCCAACACATTTTCCGAGTATACATGTATTAGCCAGGCAATGCAGAACACAGAAGAGAGGGAACACAGAATTTGCAGCACTGTGGCTCGGTGGTAAGCACTGGTGTCTGGCAGCGCTGGGTCCTAGGTTCAAATTTGACCAAGGACAACATCTGCATGGAGTTTGTATGTTCTCCCCATGTGTGTGGGTATCCTCTCAGTACTCCGGTTTCCTCCCACACTCTAAAGACATACTGATAGGGAACTTAGATTCTGAGTTCCACTTGAGTCAGTGAGTGAAGATACTGTCTGTAAAGTGCTGCGGAATATGTCACCGCTATATAAATGAGGAAAATAAATTTAAAAATAAAAGTTAAACTGATGAAATGTTCAGAGTCCCATTTCCTCCCTGCAATGATCATACATACAAGTGCACATAGGGTATAGAGAGGATGGAGCAGCTGTGAATGTACAGCCGTTCTGTTCTTTCTGTGATTGGCTACAGTGAGTCAGTAGTGATCTCCTTAATCAGAATGAGTGTGGTGAGACCCACTGCTTTGGGGGCAACTGCAACCAATGTGATGTACAGTACAGACCAAAAGTTTGGACACACCTTCTCATTCAAAAAGTTTTCTGTATTTTCATGACTATGAAAATTGTAGATTCACACTGAAGGCATCAAAACTATGAATTAACATGTGGAATTATATACTTAACAAAAAATTGTGAAACAACTGAAAATATGTCTTATATTCTAGGTTCTTCAAAGTAGCCACCTTTTGCTTTGATTACTGCTTTGCACACTCTTGGCATTCTCTTGATGAGCTTCAAGAGGTAGTCACCTGAAATGGTATTCAAACAGTCTTGAAGGAGTTCCCAGAGATGCTTAGCACTTGTTGGCCCTTTTGCCTTCACTCTGCGGTCCAGCTCACCCCAAACCATCTCGATTGGGTTCAGGTCTGGTGACTGTGGAGGCCAGGTCATCTGGCGTAGCACCCCATCACTCTCCTTCTTGGTCAAATTGCCCTTACACAGCCTGGAGGTGTGTTTGGGGTCATTGTCATGTTGATAAATAAATGATGGTCCAACTAAACGCAAACCGGATGGAATAGCATGCCGCTGCAAGATGCTGTGGTAGCCATGCTGGTTCAGTATGCCTTCAATTTTGAATAAATCCCCAACAGTGTCATCAGCAAAGCACCCCCACACCATCACACCTCCTCCTCCATGCTTCACAGTGGGAACCAGGCATGTAGAGTCCATCCGTTCACCTTTTCTGCGTCGCACAAAGACACGGTGGTTGGAACCAAAGATCTCAAATTTGGACTCATCAGACCAAAGCACAGATTTCCACTGGTCTAATGTCCATTCCTTGTGTTCTTTAGCCCAAACAAGTCTCTTCTGCTTGTTGCCTGTCCTTAGCAGTGGTTTCCTAGCAGCTATTTTACCATGAAGGCCTGCTGCACACAGTCTCCTCTTAACAGTTGTTGTAGAGATGTGTCTGCTGCTAGAACTCTGGGTGGTCTCTAATCTGAGCTGCTGTTAACCTGCCATTTCTGAGGCTGGTGACTCGGATGAACTTATCCTCCGCAGCAGAGGTGACTCTTGGTCTTCCTTTCCTGGGGCGGTCCTCATGTGAGCCAGTTTCTTTGTAGCGCTTGATGGTTTTTGCAACTGCACTTGGGGACACTTTCAAAGTTTTCCCAATTTTTTGGACTGACTGACCTTCATTTCTTAAAGGGTTTCTGTCACCAGTTTTGGGCATATAAAACAGGATGACATTTGCAATGTGCAAATGTCACCTGATGCCCAAACTGGTGATCATTTTTTTACTGGTGCCCCCGTTTTTGAAATAAATCAACTTTTGTCGTATGCAAATGAAGCTTACTAGGTGCAAGGGGCGGTAACCCTGCACCTAGTAAGCGCCGTTTCCCTACCTTTATTCACGCCCCCTTTGTTGTGATAGACAGGGCCAGGCAGCTCGCTCTAGCTGCTCCTGGCCCTGTCCGTGCTGAAAATCCCGCGCCTGCGCCGTTCGGACTTCATTCGGCGCAGGCGCAGTGAGTGCCGATTGCTGCCGGGCTCCCGGCTTCCTCACTGCGCCTGCGCCGCCTTCTCTTCTGGGTGTTCTGTGACGTCATCGGCGCAGGCGCAGTGAGGAAGCCGGGAGCCCGGCAGCAATCGGCACTCACTGCGCCTGCGCCGAATGAAGTCCGAACGGCGCAGGCGCGGGATTTTCAGCACGGACAGGGCCAGGAGCAGCTAGAGCGAGCTGCCTGGCCCTGTCTATCACAACAAAGGGGGCGTGAATAAAGGTAGGGAAACGGCGCTTACTAGGTGCAGGGTTACCGCCCCTTGCACCTAGTAAGCTTCATTTGCATACGACAAAAGTTGATTTATTTCAAAAACGGGGGCACCAGTAAAAAAATGATCACCAGTTTGGGCATCAGGTGACATTTGCACATTGCAAATGTCATCCTGTTTTATATGCCCAAAACTGGTGACAGAAACCCTTTAAAGTAATGATGGCCACTCGTTTTTCTTTACTTAGCTGCTCTTTTCTTGCCATAATACAAATTCTAACAATCTATTCAGTAGGACTATTAGCTATGTATCCACCTGACTTCTGCCCAACACAACTCATGGTCCCAACCCCATTTATAAGGCAAGAAATCCCACTTATTAAACCTGACAGGACACACCTGTGAAGTGAAAACCATTTCAGGTGACTACCTCTTGAAGCTCATCAAGAGAATGCCAAGAGTGTGCAAAGCAGTAATCAAAGCAAAGGGTGGCTACTTTGAAGAACCTAGAATATAAGACATATTTTCAGTTGTTTCACACTTTTTTGTTAAGTATATAATTCCACATGTGTTAATTCATAGTTTTGATGCCTTCAGTGTGAATCTACAATTTTCATAGTCATGAAAATACAGAAAACTCTTTGAATGAGAAGGTGTGTCCAAGATTTTGGTCTGTACTGTATATACACAACTATGCTGTGCTCAAAATTGCCATAATTACACCAGATCCCCCATTTCAGGGAAATCTTGGAATGCCTCATATAACCAAAATATCACATTACGTGAATTTTACAGTCAAAATGGAGATACATTTTTCAATTGCAACAATACAGTGAAGTCTGGTGCTTTGGCTTTTGTTTGTATGGGATCTTTCTGGGAACGGATGGTGCCTCGGCTATACTGCAAGCAGGTGACCTAGCTTCCTTGCCAATAGGATACTTGCTGATGAGCATAGTACAAGAGACATTATAGTATATGAGGCAATCCAATATTTATGGGAGACCTGTATTTTGTGAATCTGCCTACTGCCACATGTTTGGTGCATGCTCTAGCTAGGCCTGTATATACCCAAGCATAGGAGCCACTGTAACCTCTTAATTAGTGCCACTGCTTAATTTAGTTAGTTAATTTAGGTAGTTACAAAAAATATAAAGGTCCCATAAATGTTAGACTTGGCCCATATCCTAAAATTTCTCTTGCACTATGCCCATCAGCGAATAGCGTAGTGGCGAGCAAGTTACAGTCACCTACAAGAAAAAGGTTAGTTCCCAAGGTTGAAAAAACAGAACTTTTGGCACCATTTCAACTAGTCTTACTGAATGACATATATCTACTGCTATAATTTACTTCCTGCCATTGGCGTTGTTGATGTTACTACTACTACTGTATTTTCAGCATATTCACCTGGAATTTGTATTCTCTAATGGTTCCTTAGACTTCTATTGGCCAGGCATAAGGCAAAGGGTCCCCAACTGTACTGAAAAGTTTAGTCGACTACACTTTCCAGTACTGTAACATATCCCCGTTGAAATTAATGGGGCTGAGCGCGATACCAAGCACAGCTGCTATAGAATGTACAGCGCTGTGCTTGTTCAGCACAGGAAGGATATGGCGCTCACAGGAGTGCTGATGCCTTCTCAACCAGCTGATCGCCGGGGGTCCCAGGTGTCAAACCCCCACCAAATACTGATGACCTATCCTCAGTATCAAGATCTCGTAAAAGCCTTTTAATATACAAAATAGCATGCACCACAAATAGAAGGAGCAAGAACCCTGCATGCAATTATACTGTGTACTATACCAAACTCACAGATTGCAAGTAATGGTAGATATCTGCACATGAACATATATAATGAAATAATCAATCAATTTTTATTGTATCAAAAAACCTGTATACAACACACACAATTAAAAACCCTTAAAAGACATAAAGATTTAACACTGACAAATGTAAGGTTATGCACATAGGAAGGAATAATGCAAGTCACCAGTACATACTAAATGGTAAAACACTGGGTAACACTGACATGGAAAAGGACCTAGGAATTTTAGTGAACAGCAAACTAAGCTGTAGAAACCAGTGTCAGACAGCTGCTGCCAAGGCCAATAAGATAATGGGTTGCATCAAAAGAGGCATAGATGCCCATGATGAGAACATAGTCCTGCCACTTTACAAATCACTTGTCAGACCACACATGGAGTACTGTGTACAGTTCTGGGTAACAAGGCAGACATAGCAGAGCTGGAGAGGGTTCAGAGGAGGGCAACTAAAGTAATAACTGGAATGGGTGGACTACAGTACCCAGAAAGATTATCAAAATTAGGCTTATTCACTTTAGAAAAAAGATGACTGAGGGGAGATCTAATAACAATGTATAAATATATCAAAGGTCAGTACAGAGATCTTTCCCATGATCTTTTTATCCCCAGGACTGTGACTGTGACAAGGGGACATCCTCTGCGTCTGGAGGAAAGAAGGTTTGTACACAAACATAGAAGAGGATTCTTTACGGTAAGAGCAGTGAGACGATGGAACTCTCTGCCTGAGGAGGTGGTGATGGTAAGTTCACTAAAAGAGTTCAAGAGGGGCCTGGATGTATTTCTGGAGGGTAACAATATTACAGGTTATAGCTACTAGAGATGGGTTGTTGATCCAGGGAGTTATTCTGATTGCCTGATTGGAGTCGGGAAGGAATTTTTTCCCCTAAAGTGGGGAAAATTGGCTTCTACCTCACAGGGTTTTTTTTTTTCCTCTGGATCAACTTGCAGGATAACAGGCCGAACTGGATGGACAGATGTCTTTTTTCGGCCTTATATACTACAGTATGTTACTATAAAGAGGTCTACACCTGACCTGTAGCCCTACCCAGGACCAGTCCCCATGCAACATACTGGGGGACATTTATCAATAATGGCGTAATTTGCACCAAAAAAAGTTTCAAACAAAATGTGACTTTTTAAAATGTCAATTTGATTATCCGCATATTTCTCTTGATTTGTGACATTTTAACACCAACAGCACTAAAATGCGACTTTTTTTAAACCAAAATGCGTCATTTCAGGCAGACCAACCAGTTAATATATTTGGTGAAAATCAAAACGCCTTTCTTTTTGGTGCATTTTACGCCATAATCCTGTTGCAACATGCTTAATAAACTATATATAATCATATGGGCAAGGGGTATGCTGATCTTTGAACAAGTCTTTAAAGTCCCCCACACACATTAGTGTATTGTCGGCCAGATCATTCCCCCTGCCCCTCCCCCCCTCCCTTACCGAGAACGGAAGGTTTGGCCAAAAGTCTAATGTGTATGGAGAGCTCCCAACTGTCTCCTGATGGATAATGGCAGCAGCTTTCTCCTCTCTTTCCACTGACTACACACACATGCTCTGCTGAGCCATACCTGGATGTGTATGGGGGAGTCTGGAGGGAATCGGGACAGATAGCTGTCAGAGGAACCATCGTTCCTCCGACAGCTATTGCGTGTGTATGGCCAGCTTTAGTATGTTTGTACCAACCTTGCTGACTGAAAAACGCAATTGACATTCTGGGTTTTATAGTATATTATGGTGTTAAAAGGAAGTATCCAAGACCTATAATGCCCCCCCATATGCCCGGTCCACTCACACAGATTGTACTTACCTTGCTCAACGGTACCTACATTACTTCTGATGCCAGCATAGCCGCCGCTGGATCTCCTCGTCGCGTGGATGACGGGGGGCAGCCAATAACACGCCGTGACGGGAACGAGCCTCCCTAGCTTCACCTGCAATGCTAGAGAGGCTTGTTTCCATCGCGCCCTGCTATTGGCTACCCCCCCAACACCAGGTGTTTTCATCCACACGACAAGGAGTTGCAGGAGTGGCCGTGCCAGCATAAGGTAAGTATAATCTGTGTAAGGGGGCTGGCCATTTTGGGGGACATTATAGGTCTGGGATCCTCACCTACCTCCAGAACATTTCCCAGCCTCATCCATTCTACAGAACAAAGGTCCCCCCAAAAAATCTATTTTGTATACTGAGCACCAGCCAATGCACCCAGACAAGGAATGAATGGTGAGGTGGCTACACATTTTTATTATATCATTCTTATATTTGTGCAAAAGCATGAGATGTTCTTTAAAATTGTCTCTTAACCTACAGCTCTGCAAATAGTTGCATGTGAACTGTGGTTTTCAGATACTGCATAAGCAAATTCAGGATCGGCATCTGCTTAACACTTTTATGGCATATTCACAGCTGGATTTTGGGTAAACTCCAATCTAATGTCTCATCATTACTGTAACATGAAATATACGCGTCCAAGGCTCATCAGTTCTGAAAAATAGAGACAGCTATAATATCATCAGGATATATCTTTTCATTTGCAGCTCAAGGGAAGCGGCTTGTCCTTTGGTTATACATCTTCATTGTAAGGCACTCATCTCCTCAGCCTCGGTTATAAGGAAGACATTACACCATCTGTGCCAGCTTTTTTTTTAGAAAATTTGCAATATTTGCGTCGATAAACAGAACTAACATTGATAACGCTCGTTATAGTTTATATATCAGCATGTATTTCAATTACAAATTATTTCCCAGTTAAATATTTCCTGTGGTATGGATTGCTGATCCGGTGCATAAAAGGGTTAATTTGGGTAATAAAAACATTGTTCCAATCTAGTTAGATTTTTTTTCTGCTTCATTACATTAGCTCCCTGCTCCTGAGACCTAGAATGAGAACACACACTCCCTCTCAGCCTCTCTGCTTTTAGCTATAATTTGCACATAATGGAACAGCCAGAGGGGGGTTTGATCAATGACCTCTGTCTCTGAGATGCTGTTCCAAGGGAAACACATCTGCCAACATAAAGTATTGGAGCAATCATAGCTCAGTGAGCGTCGTAATAAGCAACTGTTACACTGGAACCATCAGTCATGTTCAGTTACAGACCTGAAAGGATATGACACCACAGGGAGCAATGTCCTTCCATAAATTTGGGCAGCAATGAAGAATGATTTGCAATCAAGTAATAAAAGACCAAAAAAAGGTCCACCATGCATACTAACATTCAAGTCAGCTGACAAAAGAAAAAAGGAGGCAAAAAAAAAAAAATATTGGCATTGTTCGCTCGTTATGTAAACTACAGCTGTCCAAGCCATTAAGATATGACTTGGGGAATTCTCTTGTAAAAATTTGCTAACAGAGCTTCCTTGTGAAAGTGACATTCCTCTATCCGTAAAGTGCATTTCATTAAGGTAATGCAATTTCATCTTGCTTAATGGTAGCAATTGCTTAACCTTATGGTGAGAATACATAAACACCATAAAATGAATGTCACTCCAAGCATTATGGGAATTGGTCTGCATGACGCTGGTTTGGTAGAAAAACAAAGAGCAGGATTAGAAACCACAAGGCTCTTCTGCCATCAGAGTCACGTTGCCAGTATTTGTCTGCTGTATAAATGCACAATGGGGAAGATACTAAGTATATCAAAGGCTGAGCCAAATGAAAAAGCGGCTATTTAACTAACTGTTTTTGTTTTGAAGATTGCACTAAATGACTGGGAGTAATAAAACTAACATACTCTAAGATGTTTACTGAAAAAATGCAGGTCAAGTTGAATAATTAGAAAAATTTGGAGGTGCTAAACTAGTGTTTGGTCTTGTAAGACAGAAGGTGTGGACACACTGTATCACTGAACAAATTAACCCTTTAACCCTTGAACAGGGATCTGGACTCCGCTGCAGGGGAACCAGCAGACTGTAACCTCTTGACATCTCTGTTCAGTGACAGCTGACCCAAGCAGGTCAAGAGACACTGGTCCATGGAACCAAAAGGGACAGGCAAAATACTAGTCACTGGATGATTCAAGGTCAGGACAAGTAGAGAATGTTCAATCTGGTTAGCAGTCCAAAAGATGTGGTAGCCAGCACAGAGTCAATACACAAATCAGGCAGAAGTCAGGTCAAATAGGGTCAAATCTGGTAACAGGTTGAGGTTGAGCACATGAAAGCAAAATTAAATGATAGCACACGTTTGTAGGGACCTTCACATAGGGGGAGGTACATCATAACACACAGAGATGGCAACCATTGGCTGAGGAAAGATTGCATGCTGTCCCTGTTAGAGATGCGCATGCCTTACAGACAGCCGAGGAGAAGATGACAGAAGAGGGCAAACAGATGGTGGAGGGGACTCTGGCTGCTATGCTTGCTGAGAGGAAAGAGGGGTCAGCAGTCACGAACTGGTCTATAACTAGAGTTACTGGACAGATAAGAGTCTCAGTGGCCATATCCACTGGGAGAAACAAGACACCAGCAGGCAGGGACCATGGGAATAACAAGTTTCTTTATCACTTTCTCCCAAGAATTATTGGATGCATGGTTTATATACATAGACTTGATTGGAGAGAGACGTAGATATACGCAGCCAACTCTCTTCACTCATCCTGGATCTGGCAGCCTAAAGCCTACTCACCAGGCAAAGTAGGGAGCATTTTTTCCCAATAGGTTCATGTCCCAATGGCAGGACGCAAACCGAACAGATATTTTTTGTTATTCTAGGATATGCCATCAATTTCTATGGTGAAATAACCCTTTAACAGTCACTAAGTTTGTAAAACAGCCTATGTTTTAGGCTATGTTGTGACATCAATGGCTTATAGTCACTTGAAGCTTTTGAGCCCCAAGACAAAACCGGTGACTGTGGTCCAAACATGCCACCTGTACGTGCTGTAAAAATACAATGGCAAAATTGGTGGGTAAAAGTGCAATAAATGTACAGATGACTGATTTTCAGGATCAGAGGGGAAGCTTTTCATGTCCCATGCAGTTACAGTAAGTATAAAAATGGATCACATCATTGCCAACACGGTCATGACCTTTGAGTCTTTTTATATAAATTGTAAAAGGCATTTGTCATCCTCAATACAAAAACTGTAGGCAATATACCTAGATTTATATGATCATATTGTTTTTTCTTTAAACATCATTTGTATGCTTGGTATCTCATCTTACTTTATGTGCCCTGGTTCTCATCGCAAATTACAGTACAAGGAAGCAATTGGATGGCCTATAGCTAGCACTTGGAACGTATCTGTTCCTATCAATATAAATGATTGACTCTTGTCTGCCAAGTAGCTTTATCTCGATATTCTCTTTAAGAAAACATTTTGTTTCATCTTGCCAAAACTAAATTGCTTCTGTTTCCAAGCAAACAATATTTAAATTGACTTCTTAGCGTTCGATAGCAGTAAACACGTGTCTCATTCATACCTCCGAAAGTGCTTATAATGAAATTAGCACATAGAAAAGGAAATGATGCACTCATCTTGAGTGGTGTAGAATTCTAAAAGTAACTGAAGCCAGTTCAGTTAGAATCGTGTCACCTTATCTAATGACTCTAAAGCTGATATATACAGTATATAAACAGGTAAAATGATTGCGCTGGAGAAATGGTTGTACAGAGAGCAATTTAGTCATAACTCAACTATATACTGTAAACCTGATGTAATAACATCTGCCTCAAAGTTTGGCCTTTAATTCCACAGATATATAGACATTTATTATATAACATGATTATTAAAAGATTTTCAGATTCTCTCTAAATATAATCTTTCTCACACTAAAAAGAAAAGCTAAGAAATGCAACCTGTGTGACTGAACCTAAAAGGTCTCTTGGTGCCAGAACAGACAGAATATACAAGCATCTGTGAATACCATACACTGAACATCAAACCTTCAAATGCATGGATGGGCTATAGCAGCATTATGCCTTATGCCTCGTTCACACGTCAGTGTTTGGTCAGTGATTTACATCAGTGATTTTGAGCCCAAACCAGGTGCGTCTCTAAACACAGAACAGGAGCACATTTTTCCCTTATACCTTATGTCTGTGGAGGCTCCAATCCTGGTTTTGGCTCACAATTACTGATGGAAGTCACTGACCGAAACACTGACGTGTGAATGAGACATATGTAGAGATGAGCGAACCCAAACTGCAAAGTCCCTGGACCCGGACTTTTTCACTGAAGTTCGGGTTCCGTGTTCGGGTGATTTTATTATTTTCCGTTAAAACATGGTTATAAAGGAAAATAATAGCAGCTAAATAAAATGGCCATTGCGGGGTTAAAAATAATAAAAAAAACCTCACCCACATGGTGAGCGCGGTGACATCATTGCAGGTCCTTTTGCAGGTCCTGCAGAAAAAAGAGGATACCTGCTGCGCGATAAAGTGGATGAGGTGAGTTTTTTTTTTTTTTTTAACCCCTCAATGGCCATTTTATTTAGCATTCTGTCTTATGAGTGCTATTATTTTCCGTTATAACCATGTTATAACTGAAAATAATAAAGTGAAGTTTGGGTCCCCATTGACTTTAAAGGGGTCCAGGTTCGGGGTGAAGTTCAGGTCAAGTTCGGGTCCCGAACCCGAACTTTACCTGAAGTTCGGCCAAACCCAGCAAACCTTAACTTACACGTGTTGGCTCATACCTAGACATCCCTAGATGGATGCTTTTTTCACCCATGACGAAGCCATACCGGCGAAACGCGTTGGGTGAGTGTGGGGCTGCCATGCAGTTGAAGGACTGGTGATGATGAATTTTTTGATGTTGGTATACCTTGGGTGTTTGATGTACTGTTTATTTCCTGCCCTGTACCATTGTTTATGGTAGACTGTTTAGTCACTTGTGGTATTCACTATTGGTAGTTGTGGTTAGGTTATTCTATATTTATATATACCCTGGTATTTATGTATGTCCTTCATTACAGTATTATTGTTAGTGCATGTGCATGTTCCCCACACCTGGGGTTGTATGTTTTTACCTGCTACCTCCCCCTACTGTGGATTCCTCCATCTTTTATGTATTTTATATCAATAAAGTTTTTGTAATTTGCTATAGATTGGTGGTATTATTATTAGGGCACCACATAGTCTTTTTTGTAGGTTTTGTATGTAATGGTGTGTGACTTTTGCCCAGTTATAGGCCTAGTGATTCTATGTTTATCATCTCTAGACATAAGACAACATTATATCTTGTTCCTGTCACCTAAGTATGAAAAATGAGGTCACTGTGGACACAAGCTCACCAAATGTAGTCACTACTGTTGAGCGAATCGAAGAATCCGAAGTAGAGTTCAATCAGAGGTTTGGGAAAAATTTGATTCGCAATGAATCTGAATTTCCTCTCATTTCATGGTAATGTTTTCTTTCCTAAAATGGTGGTTCCATGTGGCACAAAGTGAAAGTAAGAAGCCTGGGAATGTGACATCACCCATAATGCTGTGTAGCCAGACCATTCACATCCCTTGTGATGTCATAGCCCTATAAAAGCTTCATCTCGAGCTGTCTCCACCATTTCACTGTGAGCTGAGCTTAGGGAGAGACATGACAAGTGTAAATGCACTAGGGACAGTGTGGCTGCAAACAATTTAAAAAAGAATATTGGAGATAGAGAGTGCAGGAACAGTGCAGGGAGATCGTAGGAACAGTTTTATGAGACTGTAGGGAGAGTATAGGGAGACTGCAGGGACAGTGCAGGCTGAGTGTAATCGCCCTGTGCATGTTGTTCACCTGCTTCACTATTCATACTTAATCTGTTCTGTTATACATATACTTACTGTGCATCAGACTCAGTCTTAACAAGTGGTCTACTATTTTGCCGTGTTTATCTTGTTCACCTGCTGCGCCATTCATAGTTACTCTGTTATGTTACTGATTCAGTTACTGTACTCTATGGCCAACAGACAGCTGCCTGGGCCTTCCAAAGGAACGCGCAATGGCAAAAATGTAGCTGTGGCCGGCACAAGTAGCAGCAGAAGAAGAGTTGGTGGTAGCAGCGGACACAGCAACAGGCCAGAGATGCAACTGTCATCCAGCTATTGTGTTTTCACCAACAATCCAGCTGTAGTGGAGTGGTTGACTCACTCTACAACATCATCTCAGGTGACAACAGATACACACAGCCAGGAATCGGTGAGTTCCTCTGACATCACGTTTAGTTGGCATGTCCCAGGAACTGCCTCTGTGCCCTCAGCTGTCCTAAACCTACCTCTTGCTTTTGTGTTCCTTTTGCTAGCCAAGTAATGTGTGCCACCAGCTCTGATCGTTCTCATTAGGGTTGAGGGTGGCAGCGTGCCCATGAGACAGAAAGGTGGCAGCGTAATTGTGAGACAGCAGGGTGGCAGCATGCCCATGAGACAGCAGGGTAGCAGCATTCCCATGAGACAGCAGAGTGTAAAAGTGCCCGTGGTACAGTAGGGTGGAAGCAGTGGGAGATCTGCAGCCAAACACAGGAGGAGTACACCATCTGCTGCTCAGCAAACTACCTGTGAGGAGCCCACTAGCAGTGCACGGGTTCATAAAAGTGGTAGCAAGCAATGGTGGAGGGAAAATGACATACTCGGCAGTATGGGAAATTTTCAGCAAGTCGCTGGGGGACGTTAGCGTGGCAATATGCAGGATATGTGGGTGGAAGGTGAAGCGTGTGTTAATGTTGGCATGATGGCCCTGCATCAACACATGGAACGCCACCATAAAGTGGCGTGCAAATACCATAATCATTTAGTCTTACAGCCTGATGCTGCAACCGCTGGATCTCCCATCAGCCCGCACTCCCCCTACAACAGTAAGGACTTACCAACATAAGCATAAGGAAGCTGTCGTTCCTTTGCATCGACTTCAACATTGTCTATAGCTCCTGATACTCCTTCTCCTTCTACTCCTCGTCAAAGCAATTGATCACCAGGACGATTGCTGAAAGACAACAGTATCTGTGCACTCATACAATGGCACAGAAGCTGAACGTTCACTTGTCCAAGTTGCTGGTACTACAAGTTGCTGGTCCTTCCCTTTCCATGTAGTTGACTCCGCACATTTCAGAGAACTGATGGCTTGTGCGCAATCAAGGTGGACAGTCCCAAGCCAAAATTACTTTTCCTAAAAAGCAGTTTCAGCCCTGCACACATACATTGAGCAGAAGGTTGGACAGTCATTGGGCCTCTCAGTGTCTTGTAGAGTTCACGCCAGCACTGACATATGGAGTTACAACAATGGTCAAGGACAATTTATGTCGTTCACAACTCACTGGGTAAATGTTTTTCTGGATGAGGCACACCAGAAACTTTGCCATGTGATAGCATTGCTGTCTCTTCGTTGTAATGCTGGGATTTCTGGGCATGAAACACAATCCAATTTCTCAGAAAAGCACCTGGAGATAGTTCTGCGGATTCTACTAAAGTAACAACAGCATATATTGACAAGAGGAAACCATTTAAAACATAACTTTTACTCAATACATTTAAAATATTAGCCCACATAAATACATAAAAAGTGTGATGCACCTAGTGCCAAAATCCAGTGCAAGAAATAAGAAACAGCGGCCTTACCACTTAGATGAGCAATATGATTCTTCAATCAACCTAGTCTAGGGGTGCTGGGTCTCTCTCCATGGGTTGCCCTATAGATTCCAGGCTACCTCAAGTAATGACACCCCGAGACAAGGAGATTCCTAGCTGCCGTGTCCCTACCTCACCCTCAAGCAGGTTTGACTGCCCAGCAATTCGTCAGGGTAAGCAAAGGGATCCCTAAGCGCTAGGAAGAAATAACAAACCAATTGTCCCGACACGTTTCCTTGGTTCATAACACCAATTCATCAGAGGACCGATGCAGGAGTTTAAATCAGGACCAGTATTGGTGTTCCAACCGGGCCGCAGAGAAGGAACACTGTCCGCATTGGTATATAGTGGGATACAGTGGTCAGGTGGCGTATAGCGTCCACACTGACAATGTTGCCGCGTGGATTCAAATACCTCACCAGCTTGTAAATGCTCCCCCCCCCCTTCCCCCATCCCCCATCCCCCCCAATGAATCCGGAGAAAGCGTGCTCCTAGTTGGGCTTGTGCGCATGCGCCGATCACGTCAATAGCGGCGCTACGCAGCCCAACCTCAGAACGGAGGTGAGGGAATCCTGGGCAGTGACGCGTGAGCCATAGTCACGCCCCCGGATTCCCCGCCTATCTCGCTGACAGATAGTTACAGCGCACAGCTCAGGGACCTGGTTCAATGGACACACAAGCGCTATGTAAGAGTATTTAATAGCAGGTATCAATTTAAAATTCAAGTTCATCATTAGCCTAGACACGTATATATGACCACATTAATTAGATATGATGTATTCAAAATAAGAGGTCAGAGCCAAATCCGTTTAGAAGATTAAGATGTAACTTAACTTCGTTCAGCAGAGCAATGTCCTAATAATAAAAAAGCAGAGTGCCAAGCCCTAAATACTTGAAACATAGCATAAAGAGGAAAAGAGCAGGTGATCTAAACAGTGACATACATAGTGGGTGAACCTACTATTAATGAAGGTATATAGGGTATAGAGGAAGGAGGTTAGATGAAACACCCAAACAATAACTGCTCATTCAATCCTTGGGGGTGACCGGTTTTGAGTTCAAATATCCACCAAGTTTTACGTTGGAGGATCTTCCTATTCCAGTCACCTCCCCTGATTTAAATTGGAATCAACTCTATGCCCATAAAGCAGAGTGAAGAATAATCCCTGCCATGTTGTATAATATGTTGGGCTAGCGGTGTATCCTTTTTATGCCTTATATCACTAAGGTGTTCACCCACTCATCTACGAAGCTCTCTAGTTGTTTTGCCCACATACTCGAGGCCACAATCACATGTCACTTTGTAGACCACACCTTTCGAGGGGCAAATGATAAAATCCCTGATGGAATAAGTTTTACCAGTATTACAGTACAGAGATCTCTCCCATGATCTATTTATCCCCAGGACTGTGACTGTGACGAGGGGACATCCTCTGCGTCTGGAGGAAAGAAGGTTTGTACACAAGCATAGAAGAGGATTCTTTACGGTAAGAGCAGTAAGACTATGGAACTCTCTGCCTGAGGAGGTGGTGATGGTAAGTTCACTAAAAGAGTTCAAGAGAGGCCTGGATGTATTTCTGGAGGGTAATAATATTACAGGTTATAGTTACTAGAGATGGGTCATTGATCCAGGGAGTTATTCTGATTGCCTGATTGGAGTCTGGAAGGAATTTTTTGCCCTAAAGTGGGGAAAATTGGCTTCTACCTCACAGGGTTTTTTTGCCTTCCTCTGGATCAACTTGTAGGAAAACAGGCCGAACTGGATGGACAGATGTCTTTTTTTGGCCTTATAAACTATGTTACTATGTTACTATTGGCCTTAAAGGTACGGCCACGTTCAATAAGGGGACATGCCACACAGCCACTACAGTGGAAACACCCCGAAATTTTCTGTGGCCACCAATCAGGTGTCTCCGGTGTCTCACTGTAGTGGCTGTGCACCAGTCGGTCACGCAAACTCCGACCCTTTTGGAAAGTTATTTGCGGGGTGCCGAAGATGACCGAATGAATGTCAGGATCAAGTTGCAAAATTCCCCAATACTGTTGCAAAATCTGCCGTACCCTGGTGGCCGCCTCGTCATAAGTAGCAATAAGGCGAATAGTAATATCCTTTTTAGGCTGATTTTTGGGATACAGTAGCTCACTACGTTTGACACTTAAAGCTCTCTGGTAGGCCCTCCTTAAAACCACATCAGGGTTGCCCCTTTCAAGGAATCTTTGTCTGAGGCCTCCGCCTTTTTCCTAAAATCTAGACAGGAGGAACAGTTTCTCCTTATCCGCAGGTACTGCCCGGTTGGTATTCCCTGTTTCAGAGGACGCGGATGGTGACTCTCCCATCTGAGGAGGGAGTTGGTAGAGGTCGGCTTACGATAAATGTTAGTTGTAATCTCCCCATTGCTACCTCTGCCAATCAGAATGTCCAAAAAAGGAAGGGAGTTCATATCTATCTCATACGTGAACTTCAAACCGATGTTATTGGTATTGAGGGACTCAACTAACTCCCTAAAATGTTCCTTACATCACCTCCACACAACAAAGACGTCGTCAATAAATCTGCACCACATGACGACGCCATCAATGCGCGGAGGGGGAACGTCACCAAACACGCAGTTCCTCTCCCACCAGCCCAGGAGCAAGTTGGCATATGATGGGGCACAGGGACTCCCCATCGCTGTGCCCCTGAACTGGCGGAAGAAGACAGCGTCAAAAAGAAAATAATTTCTAGTCAAAACAAATTCCAACATCCGCAGTACTAGAGTATTATGGGTCTGAAACTGGATTCTAGAAATGCTGCAATCTATAAATGCTGCAACAGTCTTCATTCCATATTGGTGCAGGATAGAGGAGTATAGGGCCTCCACATCAATGGAGGCCAATAACATATCCTCCTCTAAAATAACCCCTTCCAAACGGCCCAGCAGGTCCCCTGTATCCCTGATGTAGGAGGGCAATGTTGTTACAAAAGGTGCCAAAATCTCATCGATGTAAATGCCCATGCCCACTTTGGGGAGTACTGTCCTCCAAGGAAAAGAGTAACCTCACGTCCTGTAACAGGTCCTGAGGTACACCCAATTCCCAGAGGACAGGGCTCTGGTAATCAACGTTTTTTAGATCAGGGTGTCCCATATCAACTACGGGCCCGCAATCAGGTGCAGTGACCCTGGTTAAGACACCCTGTCCAAAAGACCCTTTTATCCCTGGTGAATCCATTAGACCTCAGTATAACCAGACATTTAACCTCCCTAGAACTCCAAAGAGGACATTCTGTCCAAAAAATCCTTCTACCTCGGGTGAACTGACTGGGCCTCAGTGCAATCAGGTACTTAACCTCTCTACAAGATTCCTCACCATTGCAGAGATTTCACTATTGAGGTCTTTCTTTTGTACCCACGACTATGTTCAATTTATTTAACTGGGCCAAAGATCTTAATCTCTTTGCAAGGAAATTGCGCTGGCACAAACACTTTTGCTTAATCAATAAAAGGGCGAGTAGGGAATTGGGTGTACCTCAGGACCTGTTACAGGATGTGAGGTTACTCTTTTCTTAGAGGACAGTACTCCCCAAAGTGGTCTGGGTCCATTTACTACTCTTAAGAACAAGAGTGTGAAGATGCCGCCAATAGGGGACCCCTCCTGTATAGATGTGTTCTTCAATCAGGTATGCAAAGATCTGGAGGGGATCATGGCTGGGACAAACTTATATAATTGCTCCAGGGAGGAACATCAGGCCTTATTGAATTTACAAAAAGAACAAAGGCTTAATATTAAGCCTTCTGACAAGGGGGGCAACGTGGTTATCATGGATGCCCCCCCCCAGTATAAGAGGATGTGTCTTGATTTGTTGAGGGATAAGGATACTTATGAAAAACTGACTTGTGATCCTACTATGAAATACCAAAAAGAGTTGTCTGTGATTTTGCAGGACGCCAAATGTACTAGCATGATTTCTGAAGAGGAATTTCCCTTTTTATATTGTAAAAGCCCCACTGTGGCCACGTTCTACAGTCTCCCAAAAGTGCACAAGGGGGTGTCCCCACTTAAGGGGCGCCCCATTGTGGCAGGTGTTAATAGTCTGACGCAGAATGTGGGCATTTACATTGATGACATCGATTACATCGTATTCCTCTATACCCTATATACCTTCATTAATAGTAGGTTCACCCACTATGTATGTCACTGTTTAGATAACCTGCTCTTTTCCCCTTTATGCTATGTTTCAAGTATTTAGGGCTTGGCATTCTGCTTTTTTATTATTAGGACATTGCTCTGCTGAATGAACTTAAGTTATATCTTAATCTTCTAAACGGATTTGGCTCTGACCCCTTATTTTGAATACATCATATCTAATTAATGTGGTCATATATACATGTCTAGGCTAATGATGAACTTGAATTTTAAGTTGATACCTGCTATTAAATACTCTTACATAGCGCTTGCGTGTACATTGAAGCAGGTCCCTGCGCTGTAACTATCTGTCAGCGACATAGGTGGGGAATCCGGGGGCGTGACTATGGCTCATGCGTCACTGCCCAGGATTCCCTCACCTCCGTTCCGAGGTTGGGCTGCGTAGCGCTGCTATTGACGTGATCGGCGCATGCACACAAGCCCAACTAGGAGCACGCTTTCTCCGGATTCATTGGGGGGGGGGGAGGGCAGAGCATTTACAAGCTGGTGAGGTATTTAAATCCACGCGGCAACATTGTCAGTGTGGATGCCATACGCCTCACCAGTTCTGACCACTGTATCCCGCTATATACCAATGTGGACAGTGTTCCTTCTCTGCGGCCCGGTTGGAACACCAATACTGGTCCTGATTTAAACTCCTGCATCGGTCTACTGATGAATTGGTATTATGAACCAAGGAAACGCGGCAGAACAATTGGTTTGTTATTTCTTCCTAGCGCTTGGGGATCCCTTTGCTTACCCTGACGAATTGCTGGGCAGTCAAACCGGCTAGAGGGTGAGGTAGGGACACGGCAGCTAGGAATCTTCTTGTCTCGGGATGTCATTACTTGAGGTAGCCTGGAATCTATAGGGCAACCCAGGGACAGAGACCCAGCACCCCTAAACTACAGTCATGGCCAAAAGTTTTGAGAATGATACAAATATTAATTTTTACAAAGTCTACTGCTTCAGTTTTTATAATGGCAATTTGCATATACTCCAGAATGTTATAAAGAGTGATCAGCTTAACAGCAATTACTTGCAAAGTCAATATTTGCCTAGAAAATGAACTTAATCCCCAAAAAACACTTTTCAACATCATTGCAGCCCTGCCTTAAAAGGACCAGCTAACATCGTTTCAGTCATTGCTCCATTAACACAGGTGTGGGTGTTGATGAGGACAGGGCTGGAGATCAATCTGTCATGATTAAGTAAAAATGACACCACTGGACACGTTAAAAGGAGGCTGGTGCTTGGCATCATTGTTTCTCTTCTGTTAACCATGGTTATCTCTAAAGAAACACGTGCAGTCATCATTGCACTGCACAAAAATGGCCTAACAGGGAAGAGTATCGCAGCTAGAAAGATTGCACCTCAGTCAACAATCTATCGCATCATCAAGAACTTCAAGGAGAGAGGTTCCATTGTTGCCAAAAAGGCTCCAGGGCGCCCAAGAAAGACCAGCAAGCGCCAGGACCGTCTCTTAAAAGTGTTTCAGCTGTGGGATCGGGCTACCAGCAGTGCAGAGCTTGCTCAGGAATGGCAGCAGGCAGGTGTGAGTGCATCTGCACGCACTGTGAGGCGGAAACTCTTGGAGCAAGGCCTGGTCTCAAGGAGGGCAGCAAAGAAGCCACTTCTCTCCAGAAAAAACATCAGGGACAGACTGACATTCTGCAAAAGGTACAGGGAGTGGACTCCCTGATGAATCCCCTTTTTGATTGTTTGGGACATCTGGAAAACAGCTTATTCGGAGAATACGAGGTGAGCGCTACCACCAGTCTTGTCTCATGCCAACTGTAAAGCATCCTGAAACCATTCATGTGTGGGGTTGCTTCTCAGCCAAGGGAATCGGCTCACTCACAGTCTTGCCTAAAAACACAGCCATGAATAAAGAATGGTACCAGAATGTCCTCCGAGAGCAACTTCTCCCAACCTTCCAAGAGCAGTTTGGCGATCAACAATGCCTTTTCCAGCATGATGGAGCACCTTGCCATAAAGCAAAGGTGATAACTAAATGGCTCAGGGAACAAAACATAGAGATTTTGGGTCCATGGCCTGGAAACTCCCCAGATCTTAATCCCATTGAGAACTTGTGGTCAATCATCAAGAGACGGGTGGACAAACAAAAACCTACAAATTCTGACAAAATGCAAGCATTGATTGTGCAAGAATGGACTGCTATCAGTCAGGATTTGGTCCAGAAGTTGATTGAGAGCATTCCAGGGAGAATTGCAGAGGTCCCGAAGAAGAAGGGTCAACACTGCAAATATTGACTTGCTGCATTAACTCATTCTAACTGTCAATATAAGCTTTTGTTACTCATAATATGATTGCAATTATATTTCTGTATGTGATAAAAACATCTGACAAACACACATAAAAACCAGAGGGCAGCAGATCATGTGAAAATATCATATTTGTGTCATTCTCAAAACTTTTGGCCATGACTGTACATGGGAGTTAGGAAAACTGCATAACACACAGAGCTCATCTTTTTTTGTAAATCCAGCCACCTTTCACAGCATGGGGGTGGCAGCAGAATGGGGGTAGAGGACCCCTATTATAACAATAGGTGCCGATCCCCGAGGTTGGACCTGCATCTATAAAATATTTATGGCACATCCAGTGGATATGCCATAAATGTCTGAGATAATAATTGCAGTGTTCTGAAACACACTGCTAGACCCTTAATGGTGTTTCATTAAAATATGCTTGTGTCTGAGTTCCCACAAAGTTGCATAGGCAGTGGGAGGTCACAACAGACCTCAGCGGACTGACTCAACCCTTCTTCCCCAAAAACGAAGTCACTACAGTGTAGTGAATTATCTGAGGTAGAAGCAACAATTCAGCAGCCATTGTGGAGAGTATGGCCCCATTCAGACGACCGTGTTTCACGGCCGTATACGGGCCGTGAAAGCCCGGCCTGTGCTGCCCCAGAGGACGGGAGCGCATAGCGTCATTGGTTGCTATGACGCCGTGCGCTTCCTGAGGCTGCCGCCGTACAGTAAAACACTGTACACAGGAAGCGCACAGCGTCATAGCAACCAATGACGCCGTGCGCTCCCGTCATCTGGGGCAGCACAGGCCGGGCTTTCACGGCCCGTATACGGCCGTGAAACACGGTCGTCTGAATGGGGCCTATCTGAATTGTAAAGCGCTGCAGAATATGGTGGCACTATATAAATAAATATTATTATTAGACTCCAGAGATAGTTCCATGTACCAGCCCATAAAAGTGAGAATATTGTAAAAGGAGGATACATAATTGTTGTTTATCAGGCTTTAGCCTCCTCTGCATTTGGTTAGGACATTCCAAGCTACCAGCTGCTCACCATAACTAAAGACAGAAGGGCCCCCTATCCAGATATAGTATTAATAAAGAGGATACTGTAGATATTGTGAACCAAAGTATACAACTATACTGTACTGCAGAGAAAAAGAAAGCAAGAGAGGACGATTGATTGCAGACGATTTCTGGTACGCTGCAAAATGACCATTTAACAGTGGAAAGCACAAATTTGCTTAAATTCCCATTTAGTAAGAACCAAATGAGATAGTGGGAACCAAAAATTCTCAGATTTCCACTCTAATGTTCACTTCCTATATTGATCAATCCAAATAATTACATACTGTAGATACTGAACATAGTATGTTTGACAAAAAGACTTAGGGGGTCATTTATTAAGACCGGCGTTTCAGACGACAGTCTTAATAACCTATATCTGTCATGGGGTCTGCCGAAATTTATGAAGAGGCACAGGCCTCTACATAGCTTCGGCACATCAAGCGCCAGTCTAATGTAAGCCATCTCCCTTGCTGGCTTACATTTTTTACTATTTTCTATGCCTATAACAGGCATAGAAAATGGTGAATGAGCTGGGCCTGCCAGCCCGTCTCCTTCCACGCCTGCACGATGCCCACATTTTTAGACCTGGCGTGAGCGGGGAAAAGTATATATACCCTAATATAGACCTATTTATGGATAATAAATGACCCCTTTTAATATCCATGAAGTTCAACTATGGGATGGGAAGGTCGTGAATGAGCGTGCAGTATGCTGCAGGCGGAGCATGAGGGGGATGGGAGTGTGGCAGTGGTGATGAGGGCAGTGGTGGTTCTCACAGGGGCTAACGCAGCTCCAGCATTCTCCCAGGCTTTGTGTGCAGTGAGTCGAGGGGCACAACCCTTCTTCTCCTTGGGGAACAACCTGGACTTTGGGGGCTCCTTCTGGTTGTGGCTAGGTACCCTTGATGTTACATTAGCAGCAAGGTACAAGGCTGTAGAAACTGGACCCAGATCAAATGCGGAGACCAATGACCAGGCCAGCTTAGTTATAACAAATAAAAGTCTCTTTGCTGGAGATGGTGGGTGTCACAGTCCAAATACAAGCAGTAGGCAAAATTTTCAGGTTTTTCATAGGGTAATCTTTTTCCAAAGGATGTTGAGGCTGGCTGCAATGATGGTCTTCCCAGAGTCTCTTTCCACAGACTCCAAATAATCAAAGGTAGTCTCTCAATATTTCTCTGCCATGCCCAACTGCAGGGTGCTGTTTAACATCGGATGTCTAGTCTGCGTTGGTAGTGTGGCGAGCACCAGAGGCAATATAACCCAAACCACATGCAGTAAAGTCCTACAGCCATATGTTTGCATTACCTTTCCTGTCTCTGTCTCTGTCCAAGCACTGTCCCGTTTTTTTTCAACCTTCTATAAAAGTTCAATGCTTCTTTCCCTCAGAGGTTGATTCCTAGCTAAGTTGCTTTTCTGGCAGCTTTTTATCTCACAGGAATGGTG
This sequence comes from Rhinella marina, assembly GCA_900303285.1. Lineage (NCBI taxonomy): Eukaryota > Metazoa > Chordata > Amphibia > Anura > Bufonidae > Rhinella > Rhinella marina. Next base: position 126,621 of record ONZH01009704.1, read on the forward strand.
TTGCCCACTAGTCAGGCAACTAACACTGAGAACTGCCATTTAACTATTTTCTACCCGTACACATAGCCTTTTGGAATACATAGTGCATAGATAAGCCACTTTGACTATTTATTCAACCTTAAAATTGAGCCATAATATATTATAACTCTTAACCTCTTTAACCCCGGGCCTGTTTTCACCTTCCTGCCCAGGCCATTTTTTGCTAATCTGACATGTGTCACTTCATGTGGTAATAACTTTGGAACGCTTTCACTTATCCAGGCCATTCTGAGATTGTTTTCTTGTCACATATTGTGCTTCATGACAGTAGTAAATTTGTGGCAAAATGTTTCATTTTTATTTATAAAAAATACCAAATTTAGCAAAAAAATTTTAAAAATTGCAAATTTGCAAATTTCATGTTTATGTTGGCATCATTTTATGTCATTTTACTTTTTTCGGACGTTAGAAGGCATAGAAGTTTAGAAGCCATTTTTCAAATTTTCAACAAAATTTCCAAAACCATTTTTTTAAGCACCAATTCAGATATAAAGTGATTTTGAGGGGCATATGTAATGGAAACCACCCATAAATGACCCCATTTTAAAAACTACACCCCTCAAATTATAAAAAACTGATGTTACAAAGTTTGTTAACCTTTGAGGTGTTCCACAAGAATTAAAGGAAAATGGGGGTGAAATTTCAAAATTTCACTTTTTTGGTAGATTATTCATGTTAATAATTTTTTTCTTGCAACACAGCAAGGGTTAACAGCAAACTAAACCTCAATATACATTACTCTGATTCTGCAGTTTACAGAAATACCCCATATGTGGTGGTAAACGTCTCTATGGGTTTGTGGCAGTGGTCAGAAGGAAAGGAGCACCATACGAATTTTGGAGGCAGATTTTGCTAGAATGGTGAAAACACCGATGCGGGCGTACGCAGCAGGGGTCCGGCTACTGAGCACAGCCGGTCCCCCGCAGCTGTTATGGCGGGCGCAGCTCCTGCACCCGCCCGATCAGCGCACTGTACTAGTACGGCGCTGGGCGGCAAGTCCCTTCCCGCTGCGCCATACATGTACGGCGCTGGGCGGGAAGGGGTTAAACAGTGATCCTTAGTATTAACCATTAAGCAGTGATACTGTGGTCACTGCAAAGGGAAAGGGTGTGTGTAAACATTTTTCCCTTCTTGATCCAGAGGAAGGCAATATCCTTAAGGCATCAGTCACTTTACCCTCAAAGAGAAAAATTGTCCTCTTAATTCTAAGAAGCAGTCAGACTGGTTTCTTCTTGGTGTTTTCTCCCTTCAGTTTTGGTTAATTTGCATTAAGAGTCTTATTAACATAGTCGCCTGTGAAATGTGTTTCCTGCTTAAACTCATTGAAGTATTTACTTGGCTTCTAAGAGGAGATGTTGTTCATAATAAATTACCTAATTTCTTAATCAGTTCTTAAAGTCATGAAGTACTGTAATTTGTATATTTGCTAAGTTGAGCTGTTTGATGCCTGTCGTATAAGAGGCAACCAGAAGAACCAGAACAAAAACATTCTTGTCATAACTGACAATTAGGGATGAGGGTATCAGCCTCAGATTAAACATCCGAAGTCGATTCGCATAAAACTTCGTTCCAATACTGTACAGAGCAGGAGCTCCATACAGTATTAGAATGTAATGGCTCTGATGAGCCGAAGGTATTCCTTTGCGAAGTCTCTCGAGACTTTGCGTAAGAACTTCAGAAATTAATTTGTACTGTAAAAAACATTTCCCAAACTCAATGAAATGGTTCATTTTATAATGAAATAAAGAGAAAAGTGGGGAGAATGGAGACTACTAGGTACAAATGGTAAATATCGCCAACAAGACAGCTAAATTATGCCAAACCTGGATTCCTGGATGTAACCCTGCTCATCAAGGTTCTCAAGGAAAATGACAAGCCACCACAAAGACCCATGAGAATCATTAATAACATATGTCATTTCACAAACTTACCTGTCCAGGCTCCAGCGGTGAGATCCCTAGCTTCGGTGCGACTGCGCCTGGAGAGACATGCTGCTAAACCATATTCTCTGGTGACATGACGACATTAGCATCAGGATTCAATGCTTTTTCTCCCTATAGCGGGGCGTGTGCTGCAGAAGACCAGCAGTGGGCTGATTTCTCAGCTGATCTGTTCCTGTGTGCTAGTGTTCTGACTAATGGAGTGCCAAGTCATGGCCTATTAGGTGCTTATCCAGGGATTTGGTGCATTATTTAAATCAGTTCCTGGTCTTATACCAGTGCTAGTGATAGTCGCTGACTATCTAGGTGTGCTCCTGGTTCCGGTCTGTTGTGCGTTTGTATTGCTTCTATTACTGACCTCAGCTTGACTTTGACCACTCTCTGTCTCATGTTTTGGTACAGTACTGTGTTTCTCATCTGGTTCTGATTTCGGCTTGCCTATTTGAATAACCCCTGTCTTTGGTACTGTATTGTCCAATTGGTTCCAATTCATTTCAGTAAAATTCTGTCTCTGCGTTGTTTTGTCTTTGTGTGTGTGTATGTCTTGTTTTTTAGCAAAGTAAGGAACGTTGACCAGTTGCGGACTTGCCGCCTAGGGCTTGCAATGCAAATAGGCATGGAAAATGGGCAGGGTTCCAGTTAGAGTTCACTGTCTGCCTACTGTGGTTACATTATCACTGGCACTAACATTTTTTCCCAAGTGACCTTAGTGTTATTGATGCCATGGCAGCATTACTCACCCAGATAGAGGGTATTGCCCAACTGGTCCAGGGCTTGGCATAAATGTTTTGTTACAGTACCTTTCGGGAGAGCTGCAAATTGTACTTCCATCTTAGGCATCATTTATGTGGGACAGAAGCGCAGAGGATGGGGATTGTAATGTCCCTACTTCAGGGGGACCCGCAGGAGTGGGGATTTTCACTGTCACCCCACTCCCCTGAATTGGTTTCTGTAGATTGCTTCTTTTCCTCATTAGGTCTCCTGTATGATGATCCAGACAGGGCAGCTTATGCGGAGAGTCAGCTTCTGTCTTTGTGTCAGGGCAAACAACCGGTGGAGAAATACTGTTCAGAATTCCATAAGTGGTTCACTGCCTCAAGGTGGAATGACCCAATGACTCACATGACCCACAATTTAGACTTGGCCTTTCTGGCATGCCAAAAGATCTTCTGGATAGTCATTATACTCCAGGTTCTCCTGAAGAGGCTATGTCTTTAGCTATTCAACTCGACAAACGTCTTAGGGAACGTAAGCAAGATATATATGTCCATCCCTCTTCTCTTTACTCTGTCCCTAAACCATCTGTATCCAAGGACCTTTAGGAGTCTGAGGAGTCCATGCAAGTCGGTGCTATGTCCTCTCAGAGGACAATACAGTACCAAGCCGCAAGACAGGGGGTAGTCAAATAGCCAAGATGAAATCTGAAACACAATACCAAAAGATGAGACAGAGAGTGGTCAAAGGCAAGCCAAGGTCAATAATAGAAGCAATCCAAATGCACACCGAACAGGAACCAGGAACACAGCTAGGGAGTCAATGACTATCACTGGTATAAGGCCAGGAAGGGGTGTAATTAGAGCCTTCTATGGGGAGAAAGAGTATTGCATCCTGTTGCTAGGGATGCTGTCGCATTATTAGGAGTCGTGGCTTATCAGTGTGTCTTTCCTGTGTGTGATTATTCTGCGAGCGCAAAACAGCAATCAATGCTGTGGCCATAACCCAGGGGCATAACTAACATAGTGCCAGACCATGTGACTGCTATCGGGCCCAGGGCAAGAGGAGGCCCAGTTGGGGTCATCCCTTCTTCTACGGTGGAGGGGGGGAGGGGGAAGAACTTGGTCGGACTCTACCCTCTAAAATAACTACTTTTAGCAAATGAGTCAGTTGAAAAAAGTGGCCCAAGGGTCATTGAAAGGGGTTTAGGCAGATACCCTTCTGTCCTATGTGGGGGGCCTGGTTTGATCCTTGTTATGGGGCCCCTACTTCTCTATGTACACCACTGCCATAAACTTTCATCTCTCATGTTGCCTTGCTAATAAGAACACATCCTTCACTTTGGTGACAACCTTCAGAGAAGTGGTTAAGGCCCTTGAGGAATATGAACAGAGACAAACAACAATGCCAACTAATATGCGTCCCCCCCTTTGAGTTAGCCATAGGAAAACAGAACTCCAGGTAACAACGTTGGCAGAGGCAGGCGAGCGAGTTGTCTGAGCCTATGATGATACAGGAGGTAGATTTCAGACTGCCATGAACTCCCTGTTGGCACAGTAGCTAAGCTGTAGGCACAGATCACAACTCTGCTCTAATGTCCACAGCTGGACATAATGGAGAAGCTGCTCAAGGGGAGAATATATCAAGACAGACAAATAGCTGCTCCAATAACAATGCTAATGTGTTTCATTAATTGTAATCTGCAAAGCAAGTTACTTGAATTCACAAACCACAGGAGAAAAAAAACAACTCCTGATTTATGTATTTATGTCCTTGGATGCAAAATTTCCCACAAGATAGCAGAAGACTGCACAGCAATTAGACAGGGAGATTAAAGGGACTGATAGTCAACCACAAGAAATTTCAATTACGGCAAAATCTACATGACCCATCACCTTCTGAATGATTCAAGCAGAAAATATTGACCCAGAAAAAGCAAAAACAAAATTAATCTTGATTGAATGAATATTAAAATAGCTAAGTGTCTCTCCTAATAAAGCTACCAGCTTGACAGTAAAACAGTAAAAACAGCCAATAAACAGCATACAGTGGTTCTGAATAAATACAGGTACAGTGCTAAGCATGAAGCAGATACATCCAGATGGCCACTATTCCATTCTGTGGGCAACAATATGGTATTTAAAGGGCTGTCCTACCATGAAATAACATACTGTATTCACTGTACAGATCCCCATTTACATGCTGTTTAAAGAAAATGTGTCACCAAAAATTTGATCTGCCAGTTAAAACCAGATAGCAACAAATACCCTTGTTTAATGTTTTCAATTTTTTATTGTAGTTTTATCCTATTTCCTATGCACAGGTCACAGAGTTTTTTAGGCATGCTCTATGACCTGTGCAGAGGTCATTGTGCAAGGAAAGAATAGATAAGATTTGACAATCACCTATTGTGAATGGTGGATCCTGTCTTAGGCTACTTTCACACTAGCGTTTTAAAATTCCGGTATTGAGTTCCGTCATAGGGGCTCAATACCGGAATAAAACGCTTCAGTTTTGTCCCCATTCATTGTCAATGGGGACAAAACTGAACTGAAGACAACGGAATGCTCCTGAAAGCATTCCGTTCCGTCTTCAGACCGGAGAACAAACCGCAGCATGCTGCGGTTTGCTCTCCGGTCCAGGCATCCGCACCAAGACGGATCCGGAATGACCCCCAATGCAAGTCAATGGGGGTGGATCCGTCTGGTGTGACCATAATGGTAACCGGATCCGCCCTCCATTGACTTTCAATGGAGTCCATTACGGATCCGGGTACATACAGACACAGACATACACATAAACATACACATAAACATACACACATATAGACATACAAACACACATACATACATACTTACATGCTCCCCGGCAGGTCTTCGGAGCGTCAGGACGGCTCACACAGGTCACGATTCCCCACAGCGCCCTCTGCTGGGCGCCTGGTGGAATCGTCAGATGACGATTCCACCAGGCGCCCAGCAGAGGGCGCTGTGGGGAATCGTGACCTGTGTGAGCCGTCCTGACGCTCCGAAGACCTGCCGGGGAGCATGTAAGTATGTATGTGTGTTTGTATGTCTATATGTGTGTGTATGTTTATGTGTATGTCTGTGTATGTACTGTGTGACATGTGTGGGGCCGGAGCGCGGTTCCGGCTCCACACATGTCACTGCGGCAGGCCTGATCCGGCAGCACCCTTCACCTGCCGGATCAGGCCTGCCGCCAGTGTGAAAGTAGCCTTATCTATACCCAGAGGTGATATCATTTCAGGCAGGATTAGAATGACAGATAAGCATAGAACTGTAAAAAACAAGAAGTGGCGCCGATTATTAGGCTTAGTGGCCAGTGCATGATTTTGTGTTTTCTTTTACATATAGATGTTGACATGGAAAATTAAAAATAAAATCAAAAAATTCTTTAAACATTTGTTAGACATACAAACATGATTTAAAAATTAGGTCAGTTTCTGATGACATTCCCATTTAACTACGCTTAACTACTTAAGTAGGGTTTGAACAGCCTGTTAAAGTTGTATAGTTGTTATGTAAATAAGTTGTTGCATGCCCCCAAATCAATCTTTGATCAGATATGCAAATGAGCTTTGCCCCGAGCCCCTCGGCCACCCAAGCTCCGCCACTAGAAGAGGACAAGAAGTTCTGCCCTTCCTCCTCTTGTTTGATTGACAGGGCCAGGCACCTGAATTCTGCTCTTGCTTGCCCCTGTAATCTTGTGCCTGCGCCGTTCATTCTTTCATCGGCACATGAGCAGTACAGGACCTACTGTTCCTACGCAGATGAAATAATATGTGCTCTGTAATCGTATTCCTGAGATGAACGTCTCAGATGCAATATTACAGGGCTATGTAGGTGAGAGCAGAATTCTCGCCCTGTCAATGAAACAAGGGAAGAAAGGGATACATATGGGTAGCAGAGGAGCTTAGGTGCACAGAGGGGCTAAGCTCTACGCTTAGTGCACTTAAAAGCTAAAATGCATATCATATTAAAAGTTAATTTTGGAGGAATGCAGCAAGAGATTTATATAACAAAGGTACCATTTTAGCAGGATATTCAAGCCCTACAAGGCAGCATGAATAGTTACATAAAGGCCAAAACTTAATTACAGACTCTTTTACAAAAAATCAACCCAGTGAAGATTTATGATTTACATGGTATGGTGCCACCTGGAGTTCATAGAGTATAGCAGTGTGCATGTCCACTGAATGAGCTGCTGGTGGACTCACATGCTCACACAGTATTTTATTCACTGCAGAGCAGCTAATAGGAATAGCTTTATTCCCTGCTTGTAAGGGCAAGACCCTCTGCAGTAACATGCCAGTATTGCTGAGAAGGAGGGGACTATATTGTCAGCTGCCAGAGGGGGAAGGAGACTAAATATGTTCAGAAGAAAATAGCAGCAGCACCAAGGTGGACACATGGGGGCATAGAATACTGACACTGCAAACAGCTATTAAGTGCCTTCCAGGACTTTTGGAATGAGAATGGTCTATGGTTTGTGACCCTCAATAGGCCCAAATTCCAGAATTACAGTAACTAGGAAATAACTAATATATGAGTGTCATCCAGCCCGATGTCATCCAAAAGGGGTGGAGGAAAATGCGGAGCTATATAGGACATGTTGTCTCTTTTTGTGGAATGAACCTCCAAAAAATACGTATGAGGGCCCATTGACTTCAATACGTCTGTGGAGCACCTTTTGTGGACATAGTCTACCTTTTTTCCACAGATGTGGAAAGTGAACAGATAGTCCGTGTGCGTTCTGCATTTGCACGTCTGTTCCGCAAAAAGGTCAACTATGTCCACAAAATGCAACCCACAGACCCATTGAACTCACTTGGTCTGCAAAAAAATGCAGATGTCACAGATCGCGTACGTATTTTTCAGATCCGCAGTTTGTGGACCGTAAAATTGACATGATCGGGTGCATGAGGCCTTATTCACATTATGGTATCCCATTACTTTATAAGTTAGCTTTTTATTTAAACCAAACTATCTTAGCTTTTGCGTTTCACCAGATGCTTTCCCATTGTCTGCATATTATGCGGGTACATTTCTGCGGGTATTTGATGTGCCATACTAGAGCACATTTTACTTGACCTACTAAGCAGAAAACTGTCATTGTAACTTATTCTGAGAGTAAAGTACATCATCATCTGTCTGAGCTACATAGTTAAGTCACACTACCTTTGTGTCAGACAGTAAACCTGTCTAAGCCATCTGGTGCAGCTTCGACATCTTTCATAAGGAGACAACTGAAATTACTCAGCAAATGTTAGACTACAGAAAGTGACAGAAGACGAAAAAAACACCTTCAAAGAGAATAAAGCTTTGCTGAAAAATAATCAGTAAAATATTGCACGCCATGCGTCTGAGAATTCAATGCAATCACACTTTTCTTTTTTTTTTCAAAATGAATATGTAAATGGAAGGATTTATATTTCTGAGATAACGGGAGATGGAGATTATTTATTTGGGCGCGTGATTATAAGTGATATGCTAAGCTTTGGATAGTGTATTTAATATTTTGTAATGTGATTAAGAGATGCTATCATTGGCCAAGTATGAACATAGTCTCATGCGCCCCTGCAGCCAATGATTGGCTTGAGCGGCAACCATAGGCGGATTATAATGAGGGCAATCTGGGCAACCGCCCGGGGCCCAGCCTCCTGGGGGGGCACAGGCCGGATTGCCCCCATTATAATCACATTAGGAGTCCTTCCTTTTTTTTTTTTTTTTTTTTTTTTTAATTTCCCCGGGGGGGCGGGATGCTGTCGGCAGGGGCGCACCTGAGGGGCGAGGTGAGGCGGCGCCATCTAGGATGAAAGGAGAGGCAATGAGCTCATGCTCCTGGCTCTGGTGACTGGCACACGCGCACTGATGTGACGTCACGTGGGCGGCGCAATGACGTCATCGCGCCGCCTGCGACGTTCCAGTCAGGAGCAGACCCGCCAGAAGTCAGGCTGGGTCTGGTTCTGCATCGTGGGACCGCGCAGACTGCGCCAGCAGGACGACAAGTGAGTATAAACTGGCAAAGTCATAGCAATCAATGCAGCTGGGAGGGACAGAACCTCTATTTCTAGGGACAGGCCACACTGAAACATCGCTGTAGGACTCGTGAGCCCCAGTAGTGGACTTCTGACAACTGAGCTGACAGTAGAATTATTTGTTTGACCATTGTCAGCTATTTCTGGCTCTGGTTAGTTATCTAAAGGGCTTGGACATCTTAAGTTTAAAATGTTGCATCACGTTTCAGGCTGCCATCTTCATCATAGGCAGATTATAATGAGGGCACTATACATGCTGCCCTAAACCTTATACTAGCCCCTGCCTCCCTATTTCAGACCCCCAATACTGGCCCTGCCTTACCCCTAACACTGGCCTCTAACCTCAATACTGACCCTGCATTGACCCCAACCGTAATACAGGCCCCTGACCCCCTAATACTGGCCCCGCCTGACCCCTAACCCTAGTACTGGCCCCTGACCCCTACTCTGTTACTGACCTCTAACCTTGGACCCCTAACCCTGATACTGGCCCCTGACCCCCTAGTATCGACCCCAAATACTGGCCCTGTCTCTCCCCCAAATACTGGCCCTGTCTCACCCCCCCCCCTTATACTGGCCCTGTCCTATCCCTAACCCTAGTACTGACCCCTACCCTGGTACTGACCTCTAACCCTGGACCCCCTAACCCTAATACTGAACTCTAATACTGTCCATAACCCTAATATTGACCGCTAACCCTAATGTACTGTACTGACCCATAATACTTTCTCATTTACATGACCATATTTGTTTTGCGATCCACAATTGCGGCTCCACAAAACACGGATACTGACTATGTGCGTTCCACATTTTGTGAAACGCACATGCCCAGCCCTAAGATAAAAATGCCTGTTCTTGTCTGCAATTGCGGAACTACGGATTTGCAGCCCCATTGAAGTTAATGGAAATATGATCATGTGAATGTACCCTAATGTTGCCTCTAACCACAATACTGGCCCTAAGGGTGCATTCAGATGACCATATTTCTGGGTCTGCATCCGTTCCACAATTTTGCGGAATGAGTGCAGACCCATTCAATTCAATGGGGCCGCAAAAGATGCAGACACACACACCATGTACTGTCCACATCAGTAGTTCCGTTCCGTGGCCCCACAAAAAATATAAAGCATATGTCGTATTCTTGTCCGCAAAAATAGGCATTTCTATATAGGGCTGGCACTGTGCGTTCTGCAAAATGTGTTTTGCGGATCCACAATTTGTGGACTGCTAAACACTTTCGGTCGTCTAAATGTAGCTTTATGCTAATACTAGCCCCTAACCCCAATACTGGCCCCTAATCCCAATACTGGCCCTAATATACTAACACTAATGCTAATTCTATCCCTAAAACTGACTGGAACCTTAACTACAACCCCCAATACCTCACGTACCTCACAGTAACCATAATATATGACCGTCCACATATATCTGTACACACTGCATATTTTATACCTCACACCTGACACATAGTATACATACAGAGTACTGATACATCAGGTACAAGGTATAATAGATGCAGTGGGTAAATGTATATAGTATATACAGCAGTGTACTGGTATGTGAGGTATAATAGATGTAGTGTACAGATATATAGTATATGCAGCAGTGTACTGATATGTGAGGTATGAGGTATAATGTAGTGTGTACAGATATATGGTATATACAGCAGTGTACTCATGTGAGGTACGAGGTATAACACATGCAGTGTGTACAGGTATATAGTATACAAAGCAGTGTACTCATGTGAGATACGAGGTGTAATTTATACATCACACCTCCCATGTTGGTACACTGCTGTATATACTATATATCTGTACACACTGCATCTATTATACCTCACACATCAGTACACACTACATCTAATACACGCCGTATCTGATATATCAGTACACTGCTGTATATACTATATATCTGTACACACTACATTATACCTCATACCTCACATATTAGTACACTGCTGTATATACTATATATCTGTATATACCTCATGTATTATAAGAGTATAGTAGATGCAGTGTGTATAGATATATAGTATAGACAGCAGTGTACTGATATGTGAGATACAAGGTATAATAGATGCACTGTGTACAGATATATAGTATATGATATATATATATATATATATATATATATATATATAGTATATTTATGTAGAGAACTTGGTTCTGGTGATGTATTTATGTAGATAACTTGGTTCTGGTGCTGTATTTATGTAGAGAACTTGGTTCTGGTGATGTATTTATGTAGAGAACTTGGTTCTGGTGATGTATTTATGTAGAGAACTTGGTTCTGGTGCTGTATTTTTGTAGAGAACTTGGTTCTGGTGCTGTATTTGACTTATGGGTTTGGTTTGGTGCTGTGTGTATGTAGTGATCTTGGTTCTTGCTCTGTATTTGTGTGTTGAACAGACATCTGATGCTATACGTCTAATACTATCCATTCACATTTGCGTTTGGGTCACAGATTCTGTTAAAAAGACCGGACAGAAAAGTTTTGCATGCATCATTTAAGCAGCATATGGTTATATGTTTCCAGCAAGGCCTTATGCTGTGTTTTTACCATATTGAGGCAGCATAAGGCCTTGCTGGGTAACCTATTTAACCCTATGCTGCATCAATAACTAATATAGCCTAAGGGCTATCTTTAGATACAAGCAGCATAGGGTTAAAAAGGTTACTCACCAAGGCCTTTTGCTGCCTCAATATGGTAAAAACACAGCATAAGGCCTTGCTGGGTAACCATTTTAACCCTATCCTGCTTGTATGTAAAGATAGCCTTCAGGCTTTATTAGTTATTGATGCAGCATAGGGTTAAATAGGTTACCCAGCAAGGCCTTATGCTGTGTTTTTACCATTTTTTTTTAAGGAGGCAAAATGCGTGTGGGGGCGGGGCAGGGGTGGAGTATGTGGGGGCGGGGCAGGGGTGGAGCGAGTGGGGGCGGGGCAGGGGCCCATGCATTATAAACTGCCCAGGGCCCATGGGATCCTTAATCCACCCCTGGCAGCAACATGTGCCCAGTTTTGCAGGTGACCATGTCCATGCCCAGGCATGAAAAAAACAGGGTGTTTGTGTGCAGAACTGGAGCAATAGGGAATATGAATCTTTCAGTAGGCAGTGCAGGCTAGGGGCATTTCAATAATAGTTAAAGTGGTTGTGCAGGGGTTGTATATTGATGACTTATTCTCAAGATAGGTGATCAATATCTGATCGGCAGGGGTCTGACACCCGGGACCCCCACCAATCAGCTGTTGGCAGTGCTCCATGCGAGCTTTGCTTCCTATTCATTATACTACTATAATATTGTCTCCCTGGTAGTGGTGGCATAGTGTAATTACAAGTACTCGCTCCATTCAAGTCAATGGAGCGAGTACTTGTCATTACACTCGCTTCTGAGATGATGAGTAGTGTAATGCAGGACTGTGGAGTCTGAGTCAGAGTCGTGGAGTCGGTGTTGGAGTCGTTGGTCCAACTCCGACTCCAAAAATATATAATAAATTGGTACAGTTAGTTCAATGCAGTATGTACTGAATAAGAATTTGGATAAGAATTTGGAGAAATGATGAAATGTCCTATAAATGTCTGTTCTATTCCTGAAAAAGGATCTAGGCTTTTAGTTGAGATGAATGTGTGCTGCCCTTTATGTAGATGCTCAGTAGTGAGGCTCCTCCGCTACAGATCAGAGGAAAAAGGCACTGGAAAGGAATAGCTGCACTCTTCTCAGATCTGCTAGAGAAACCAGCATTAAAGAGGTTTTCTCACTAGTTCCAAAGATTAGATTTTAACATGGGACAGTTAAAAGAAGACATTTACTAAATGCAGTGGTCAGTAGATTTTACTTTAGTCATGAACAGGGCAGTTTCTAGGGAATTTTGCCAACAGGGCGAACAATACAAAAGCGCCCCCCCCCCCCCCCATTCACATTTAAAGTGACTTTACTTTCTAATAAAAAGAGTAAAACACATTTTAAAAGAATCAGGTACACGCAGTGACTTACAGGCGACATCTCCACAGATTTCAGTTTCTTTACTTTGCTTTTCTTTTCAGTTTGTTTCCAGAAGCTCCTGTGCAGACGTCTTCGGTCAGGGGGTCGCGTAAAAAGACGCCACTATTAATAAATGGCACAGGGTAGAGGAGGTCTGCTACATACTTCACATTAGGGACCAGGGGATTCAGCTTATACCGCTGCTGCCCCATGTGCCTACATTAGTTTACTTTCAAACTGCTGAGAACATGATAAAATAATAAAAGTAGTGAAACTTTTGATCCCACCGCTCACTTCTCAGTCAGTGGCTGCAGCGGTCTCATGTCTCAGTGGAGGAGGACATAGAAGTACAGAGACCAGCGAGTAGTGGAAGGAGTGCGGCAGGGGGATCTATCACTATTTTTATTATCACATTCACAGTTTTCAAAAATGAATTTTACACGGCTGGATAAACCCTTCTTAACACAGAGCCCACATGAGATCCCAAAATTAATGCAGACCTCCAGACCAGATCTCAAAATTAATCCAGATGCGAGATCAGCCCACAAATGTATACAGGCCTCAAATTTATTAAAACCCGTCACCCCCAATAACCTCCCTCCTTAGTACACTAAATGCAGCCCTCTGACTAGAAAAAAAAAAATTTAAATATAGACGCCATCACTCTTGGTTTAGCGCTGTGTCCTGGTGCCAGTGCACTATGTCCTGTCAGTGTTCTCCTATGTGCAATATGTACTGGAGCTGTGCGCTGCAGGACATAGTGCAGGACTAGTGCCACCACAGTATCTGCCCACCTACACTGAGCACCCCCATCCTCCATAGTATCTGCTCCCCTCATACACTGTGCACCCCCATCCTCCACAGTATCTGCTCTCCTCATACACTGAACACCCCCATCCTCCACACAGCATCTCCCCTCATGTACTGAGCACCCCCATCCTCCACAGTATCTGCTCCCCTCATACACTGAGAACCCCCATCCTCCACAGTATCTGCCAACATACACTGAGCACCCCCATCCTCCTCACAGCATCTCCCTTCATATACTGAGCACCCCCATTCTCCACACAGCATCTCCCATCATACACTGAGCACCCCCATCCTCCACACACAGCATCTCCCCTCATGTACTGAGCACCCCCATTCTCCACACAGCATGTCCCATCATATACTGAGCACCCCCATCCTCCACACAACATGTCCCATCATATACTGAGCACCCCCATCCTCCACACAGCATCTCCCATCATATACTGAGCACCCCCATCCTCCACACAGCATCTCCCATCATATACTGAGCACCCCCATCCTCCACACAGAATCTCCCATCATATACTGATCACCCCCATCCTCCACACAGCATCTCCCCTCATATACTGAGCACGCTCATCCTCCACACAGCATCTCCCATCACATACTGAGCACCCCCATCCTCCTCATAGCATCTCCCATCATACACTGAGCACCCCCATCCTCCACACAGCATCTCCCATCATAGACTGAGCACCCCCATCCTCCACACAGCATCTCCCATCATAAACTGAGCACCACCATCCTCCACACAGCATCTCCCATCATATACTGAGCACCCCCATCCTCCACACAGCATCTCCCATCATATACTGAGCACCCTCATCCTCCACATAGCACCTCCCATCATATACTGAGCACCCCCATCCTCCACACAGCATCTCCCATCATAGACTGAGCACCACCATCCTCCACACAGCATCTCCCATCATAAACTGAGCACCACCATCCTCCACACAGCATTTCCCATCATATACTGAGCACCCCCATCCTCCTCACAACATCTCCCATCATATACTGAGCACCCCCATCCTCCACACAGCATCTCCCATCATATACTGAGCACCCCCATCCTCCACACAGCATCTCCCCTCATGTACTGAGTACCCCCATTCTCCTCACAGCATGTCCCCTCACATACTGAGCACCCCTATCCTCCACACAGCCCCCCTCCTCCCTCATACACTAATCATCCCTCATGCACAGGCTCCAGCACATTTTTCATGATGGTTCACTCACTTTTGCAGGAAGTTCCTCACAGGTCAGATGCCTGACTGCTCTCCAGATAAGCTCCGCCTCCTCCCTGATGCAGCTCCATACAGCCCTCAGTGCCTCACACACTGGCCCCGCCTCCTTGTCTGACGCTCCCACAGGTCCTTCCTCCTCTCTTACACTCTGTGCAGGCTGCTCTATCCCTGGAAATGCTGAAGCCATAGAGAAGAGGCCAGCGGTGAGTACAGCTAGCGCTGGGAGCACTGTACTCACTGTTTCTTCATCCTCCTTCGCTAATGAGCACTTCCACATTGAAAGCACTCATTAGTTGAGTCCTGGCCCTGCTGGTGATCAGCTGCAAACACCAGCGCCCC
The DNA here is from genome assembly GCA_900303285.1 of Rhinella marina. Lineage (NCBI taxonomy): Eukaryota > Metazoa > Chordata > Amphibia > Anura > Bufonidae > Rhinella > Rhinella marina. The sequence continues at coordinate 141,747 of ONZH01009704.1, forward strand.
CTTCTGCTTGTTGTAGTGATGCGCCCCGTGCGGTCGCACCCCTCGCCTGGCTCTAGAAACGGCCCTGGTCATGAACTATAGACAGTTCAGCGGGTCTCTCACTGCACACAGGTTTCTATGGTAACCTGCAGACCAGAAAGACTGTTATCTGATTGGCTGAGAGCAGGAGTGACCTCACCCCCATGTAATGATGGGACTGAGCTCTGAGTGATTACCTGCAATAAGCAAAAGGTACAAGTGTTGTGAGGACTGAGAAGCTTTACCTGTAATTGTGTTAGAGATCACAGTCTCCTGCTCTGTCAAAGTTAGTTAATATATGCTAATAACTGCTGGAGACTAGAGATGAGCGAATCATTCAAAATTTGCTTCGCCAAATATTTGCCAAATTTCTGACAAGATTCGTATATAAACGAACTTATTCGTTGAATCTACGTGAAAAAAAATCGGTGTTTTGCGAACATTCCTGCCCAAATTACGTATGTACAGTCAGCGTAGTTAAAAGTATGCAATACTTAAGCATTAGCGTACAAAAGTGTGTACGAATCCTTAGCGTACTATTGACGCGCGAATGCATCATACGCACAAGGCTAGGCCGCGGCGTACAGTCTTTAGAGGCAGTCCATATGAACTAGAAAAATAAGGTGCTCACTGCTGCTAGCTATTAATAAGTGAATAATTTACAAAAAAAACACCGTACAATAAGTGCATAATAGGACACATTGCAGTACCAGAAAAAGAATACACACAATGGGATAAAGTGCTGAACCATTAAAAACAGTGTAGCTAAAATACAGCAAAGACATAAGTATGCAAAAATTTTTGTGCAATCAATTTCACATTTGCAACCATAAAAGGCTCAGATATACGTTTGAGTCTCTCCTTAGTTGGCAATGATAAAACACTGTCTGTCTGGAACACATATTCCAAAATTCAATTGTAATCCACGTGAGGTAAAATTGTAATCCAAACAGGTAAAGTGTCTAATCCACATGGATAATAGAGAATAGCAGCAAATAGAGAACCCTTTTTGCAAATGGGGCTCCCAAATAACCTGAGAAGGGGGTAAAAAGGAAAATAGGCGCACTTTGGCGCAACAAGGAATTTTCTGCAGAATAGGGAGAGTCCTGACAGCCATGCCCATCTGGGTGAGAGTCAAACGGGGCAACACAAACTAATCAAAAACAATTGCCAACTAGCAACTCACCCGTCAGGTGCAGTCCATGGTGTGGCTCCCTTAGGTCCTTAGGTCCTCCTGCAGTGTCCTTGACACTGCCAGTAGTTGGGTTCCTCAGATGAGGGACCTGAAGTCCTCCTTGCTCGAGCTGCTGCTAAAGATCATCAGAGGACCTGTAGGCCATGCTCGCTGCGGTGGTGGAACTCCAGTGCCCTCTTCTTACTGAAGTTGGACTTGACAGGGTCCGAGTGGTGGTGATGCTGGCGAGCGCTGCAGACATTTGCGCTTTTCCGGATCCTCCTGCCGGGACAGCAGGGGTAAGGACTTCCGGCTGCAGCGGTTCCAGAATGGTTGCATCCACGGAAGAAGACCCAGCTTCCCCGGCTGCTGCTGGCTTTATCTTCCATGGCAGCTGGTATTGGTGGATCACCTTGGATTGGAAGGTGAACGATAACGTGGTCAGCTGACCCAGCTGTAAGGACTGTGGTGGTGGAGGTGGTGCTGGCAGTCCAGGAATCAGAGGCTCCGGCTGAGGCTGTGGCTTTTCCCTGAACCGGAGGACACCATCTGGGAACTACTGCAGGCAGCGCAAGCGCCCTGGACCTGGTGGTTCATCTGGCCACACTTCTGGTTCCGTTGTAGGCACCAGAGGCTTTGAAAGGAGGACAACCCCGGTCGCAAATGGGCCTTTCAGGGACGCCATGGGGGTGTGCTCCACCTGATCCCCACATACAGGCTATGACAATGTTGTGGCAGGTACGGCCATTTATTTCACCGACCTGCGGCCCACAAAATATTCCTTTCCATTCTCGTCACCCTGCAGGAAGCCAGACCCTCTCCCAACGGAAAACCAAAGCACAGTTCCCTTTCGGTGTTCCAATGAAGCATCTCCTGGCCTAGGGTGGTCGAGTACCTGGATGACCCAGTCCTCCACTGCGGTTTTATAGTCCCAGAGGGTCTGTGCATGGGCCGTCACAGATGGTGGAACAATTGGGTTCTGGTCTATGGAAGGGGTGGATCTCCTCCTGGGCGGCAAAGTGGACGCTCCAGCCGCCTCCGCCGCACGAGCCACAGCAGATGCTCCAGCCGCACTAGCCACAGCAGAGGCTCCAGCCGCCTCACGAGTCGCAGCAACAGCAACCTCAGCAAGTGGTAAGGAAGACACAGGCACTAAAACTGGGTTTCTCTGGTAGAGTTGTGACACCCTGTTGTCTGGAGAGGGCGGTGGTTCAGGGAACTCGTCCCCAAAATACATTTTTTTCCAATTTGGGCGCAGCTGTTTTTTAGCCATGATGCTTGCCTCTTGCTCTGAGGTCAGCACTGGTCTAAACTGGTTCAGACTTCAGAGGAGGGTGGACTACTGAGGGAGGAGTCTTCCCAGTGGGCCGGGCTAGTTTTTCCAGTTCTGAAGGGGGGAGTATCTTCACTTTCCCACTCTTGCGTGGGCGTATCATCATTGTCCCTGCCTCACGCAGAATGTGTACGTTTCGTACGTTTCATACGTATCGTACGTATCGTTAGTGTGTTAAATTTTGCGAAGATTTACGAATAATACGAAGCGAATCCAAAGAAATTCGGATTCGCTTCACAGCTGAAAATTTCCAAGATTCGATACGAATCTACGAAGCAGCAAATAGATTCGCTCATCTTTACTGGAGACCCGCCCACTGCCTGCGGAGACAGAGTTAGAGCAAACTTCCTGTCAGCCAGTGAATCAATCTGCTGAGAAAACCCCTTTAAGGAAAGTACTTCTTAGTATCTCTAAACTTTTAATAAACTGTGCATAAATCAATTGTCCAGTGCATGTTCCCTTGTATGCTTTATGATTTAGTTTGCTTTCCTCTGAGCTCATGTTTGGAAAGGTTAGCTGCCTTGATGGCTTCTATATGCTATACATAGAATAGAAGGGGGAAAACTGTTTTCTAACATCTCAAATTCAGAAATACAGAAACACACATGTGAAAAAGTACTATAGGTGTAGAAGCCATTGCCAAGCCTTTGTTATCTAGCACTGCTAGTAGTTTCACGGTATGATGTAAAACACCTAGGGCCTTATGTATGAAAACTGTCCAATAGAAACCAATCAGCGCCCCGTTTCATTTCATATAGTGCTCTAGAGAAATGAAAGGGGAGCTCTGATTGGTTGCTATGTGCAACAAAGAAAGTCTTAGACCGAGACACATCAGGCTGTATAGTGAGCTATACCCTTAGAAAAGCCTGATAATGAATGTTCAGAGTAAAGATATCTAGTAAAACATACAGTACAGACCAAAAGTTTGGACACACCTTCTCATTCAAAGAGTTTTCTGTATTTTCATGACTATGAAAATTGTAGATTCACACTGAAGGCATCAAAACTATGAATTAACACATGTGGAATTATATACTTAACAAAAAAGTGTGAAACAACTGAAAATATGTCTTATATTCTAGGTTCTTCAAAGTAGCCACCTTTTGCTTTAAAACTGCTTTGCACACTCTTGGCATTCTCTTGATGAGCTTCAAGAGGTAGTCACCTGAAATGGTTTTCACTTCACAGGTGTGCCCTGTCAGGTTTAATAAGTGGGATTTCTTGCTTTATAAATGGGGTTGGGACCATGAGTTGTGTTGGGCAGAAGTCAGGTGGATACACAGCTGATGGTCCTACTGAATAGACTGTTAGAATTTGATTTATGGCAAGAAAAAAGCAGCTAAGTAAAGAAAAACGAGTGGCCATCATTACTTTAAGAAATGAAGGTCAGTCAGTCCGAAAAATTGGGAAAACTTTGAAAGTGTCCCCAAGTGCAGTCGCAAAAACCATCAAGCACTACAAAGAAACTGGCTCACATGAGGACCGCCCCAGGAAAGGAAGACCAAGAGTCACCTCTGCTGCGGAGGATAAGTTCATCCGAGTCACCAGCCTCAGAAATCGCAGGTTAACAGCAGCTCAGATTAGAGACCAGGTCAATGCCACACGGAGTTCTAGCAGCAGACACATCTCTACAAGAACTGTTAAGAGGAGACTGTGTGCAGCAGGCCTTCATGGTAAAATAGCTGCTAGGAAACCACTGCTAAGGACAGGCAACAAGCAGAAGAGACTTGTTTGGGCTAAAGAACACAAGGAATGGACATTAGACCAGTGGAAATCTGTGTTTTTGTCTGATAAGTCCAAATTTGAGATCTTTGATTCTAACCACCGTGTCTTTGTGCGACGCAGAAAAGGTGAACGGATGGACTCTACATGCCTGGTTCCCACCGTGAAGCATGGAGGAGGAGGTGTGATGGTGTGGGGGTGCTTTGCTGGTGACACTGTTGGGGATTTATTCAAAATTGAAGGCATACTGAACCAGCATGGCTACCACAGCATCTTGCAGCGGCATGCTATTCCATTCGGTTTGCGCTTAGTTGGACCATCATTTATTTATCAATAGGACAATGACCCCAAACACACCTCCAGGCTGTGTAAGGGCTTCTTGACCAAGAAGGAGAGTGATGGGGTCCTACGCCAGATGACCTGGCCTCCACAGTCACCAGACCTGAACCCAATCGAGATGGTTTGGGGTGAGCTGGACCACAGAGTGAAGGCAAAACGGCCAACAAGTGCTAAGCATCTCTGGGAACTCCTTCAAGACTGTTGGAATACCATTTCAGGTGTCTACCTCTTGAAGCTCATCAAGAGAATGCCAAGAGTGTGGAAAGCAGTAATCAAAGCAAAAGGTGGCTACTTTGAAGAACCTAGAATATAAGATATATTTTCAGTTGATTCACACTTTTTTGTTAAGTATATAATTCTACATGTGTTAATTCATAGTTTTGATGCCTTCAGTGTGAATCTACAATTTTCATAGTCATGAAAATACAGAAAACTCTTTGAATGAGAAGGTGTGTCCAAACTTTTGGTCTGTACTGTATATTACAAACTTTTTTTGTCATGACATATGTGTACTATTGATTTATGCAAAGTTTTTTTAAAGTTATCGCTTAAACATGCGCCATGTATGAGGGAGTCGGAGTGGAAGTCGGAGTTAGGGGAAATTGAGGAGTCGGAGTTGGGGCTTTGGCTTACTGACTTCACAGCCCTGGTGTAATGAAGAGGAAGTAGCGCTCACTCGGTGCGCATCCTGCTCTTCAAACAGCTGATCGGCAGGGGTCCTGGGTTACCAATACAAAACCCCTGCAAACCCCTTTAATTATTAGCGGAAAACCCCTTTAAGGGTTGAAAATGATGATTTTTATAAGTCCCTCTGTGGCTGCTTTTAAAAGCCAGCTTGATGTTAGTTCAGAACTGTTGCCTTATATGATAGATACCATTACTCTAGAAAGTAGCATGGTTAGTGAGCTGTTGAGGTTGAGCTTTAAAATATATTATAATATCTTGACCACAAAATATATATATATAGTTTATATAATAATATAGTTTTTCACAGGGATAGACCTGGAAACTGAATTGACAGAAGTACCCAAGGGCCTGGCCGCTAAGATTGACAATGATAGTACCCAGAGGTGAACCCCTGACGGCAGCTGCTAATGAAACAGAATACTTTCCACCTCACTGATGGGCTTGATAATGGACATAAAGTGAATTTACCTCCTCACTGTATGGTGAGGTCAGTAGCCCATGGCTCAGGGTTTCATGGTAAGCTCCTTTTTCACCTTTTTTCCAAGCAAGGCATATAATAAACTATATAAATATGCTATAAACAGAAAAAATAAAATATTGAATCCAGTATGAGAGCAAGATTGTAATGGTTTAGCACGCATTGTGCTCAATAGTCGTTAATGACTATATTTTAAACAATAAATTAAGAACTTTGAAACATAGGCACAATTTGTGTGTAAAAAGAAATGGCAATGTTCCCATTTTCTTAATATAATTGAATAAATAAAAAAGATTTTAAAAAAAACATTGATTCAGCAGAAATCCCCACTAGGCTGTGGAAGAGCATTAGAGGAGGATAACGGGATTTTCATCTATAAAGAAACATATTGAATATTTAAAACACAGCCCACCCTTTACTGCTTCACTTGTCTACTTTTGTTTACACGCCTTTGCCATTCTTCTTTGTGAATTGAATGCTAAACCCTCTCTGGGGAGACATTACACTGCTCACAGAATGCCTTGGCAGATGGTGCTTTCTCTTACAACAGAAGGCTGTGATTACACCTGAACTCTTGAAGAACCTAAAGTTGAGCAGAGAAACAAGATGAAGTATTCAGAACTTCTACCGAATGTTCTTTATGTCAGTGAGAAAGTAATGATGTATCAAACTACAAAAACACAAACCTCAGATATCAATTTAATAATATGACTTAAAGGGGTTGTCCAGCCTATTAGCTTATAATTCCAGCCGCTTCCGATACATCATTGCTGTAACATACCGTTCAAGCAGATGTGACCGCCAAGGTCTGTGATTGACTGCAGTGGTCACAGGACCAGACCACTTTCTGGCTGGGCACCAAAAGCATTGGGAACGGGGCAGCAGTGTAGGCACAGCAGGACTACAGACAGCTGACTGCTTTTTTTTTTCTAATGGGTAACACATCAGGAGCCTTGGTTGCCTCCTAGGCCGGACAACCCCTTTAATGCCATAATCTTTATTAATAACCCCTTCTAGACAATTAAAGGGCATCTGTCAGCAGATTTGTACCTACAGTATGAAACTCGCGGACCTGTTGCATGTGCACTTGGCATCTGAAGGCATCTGTGTTGGTTCAATGTTCATATGTGACTGTGTTGCTGAGAAATTATGATGTTCTGATATATGCAAATGAGCTTCCAGGAGCAACAAGGGCATTGCTGTTACACCTAGAGGTTCTGCTCTCTCTGCAGCTGCCATGTCCCCCTGCACTTTGATTGACAGGGACAGGTGTGATGATGTTTTCACTGCTTGGCCCTGTCAATCAAATTGTAGTGGACACAGTTGAAGAAAGCAAGTTCCAAAAAGGACAATGAAAAGCAAATAGTGAAAGTACACTTCAGGTAGAATACTACAAAAGAGTCTGTCTTTATAAATAAATGATGTCAGAGTTCAAATTTATTTGCTTCTGAGACAAGTTCTTGTCTAGTGTAAGGTAACCCAAAAAGATTTAAGAAAACAAAGTTTTTGATGTCATGTTAGGCAGAAAATGCTAAAATAAAAAGTTGAATAATTACATGTATTTGAAAGGTGGATCCCTTGCTTTCAAGAAGACATGCAGTGGTGTTTGGAAATTTGTGAATCTTTCAGAATTTTCTTTATTTCTAGATAAATTTGAATAAAAAACTACATCAGAACAAGTGAGTCAAAAATATTAGACTTTGTTACCTATTTATTGGAAAATGATCCAATATCACATGTCAGTGAGTTGCAAGTATGTGAACCTTTGGAATTAGCAGTTTAAAGTCAAGTGTTTTCAATGGGGTAACAATCAGGTGTGAGTGGACGATCTAACATTTTTTAAAAAGAGTGATCTATCAAAGTCTAAGGCTACTTTCACACTAGCGTTATGGAATTCCGGTATTGAGCTCCGTCATAGGGGCTCAATACCAGAATAAAACGCTTCAGTTTTGTCCCCATTCATTGTCAATAGGGGCAAAACTGAACTGAAGACAACTGAATGCTCCTTTCAGCATTCCGTTCAGTCTTCAGACCGGAGAGCAAACCGCAACATGCTGTGGTTTGCTCTCCGTACTAGTTGTCCGCACCTAAACGGATACGGAATGACCTCCAATGCAAGTCAATGGGGACGGATCCGTTTGGTGTGGACACACTTGTAAACAGATCCGTCCTCCATTGACTTTCAATAGAGGTTATTCCGGATCAGTTTAAAAGATGCTAAAGATAATACAACCGGATCCTGAATTATGGATCCATAAGGTTGTATTATTCAGTACGGGTACGGGTTAGTATCCGTACTAACGATAGTGTGAAAGTAGCCTAATCTTCACAACATGTGTTTGTGGAAGTGTATCATGACACAATCAAAGGAGATTTCTGAGGAGCTGAGAAGAAGAGTTGTTGATACTCATCAGGCTGGAAAAGATCACAAAACCATCTCTGAAGACTTTGGACTTCCCCAATATAGCTATAGCTATAGATTGTGTACAAATGGAGGAAATTTAAGACCATTATTACCCTCCCCCAGAGAGGCTGACCAACAAAGATCACACCAAGAGTATGGTGTATAATAATCCAGAAGCTCATGAAGAAAAGCAAGGTAACCTCTGAGCAACCAAAGTCCTTTCTAACACTAGTTCATGTTAACATTCATGAGTTCACTCTAAACAAAAATGGCGTGCATGGCAGGATTGCAACGAGAAAGCCACTCTCCAAACAGAACACTGCTATCCATCAGTAGTTTGCCAAATATCACCTGGATAAGCCAGAAGGCTATTGGAAGAATGTTTTGTAGATGGAAGAGAACAAAATAGAACTTTAAATTAGAACTGTTATGTTTGGAGAAAGTAAAACACTGCATTCCAGTATAAAAACCTCATCCCATCTGTAAAACACAGTGGTGATATAATCATGCTTTGGACCTATTTTGCTGCATCTGTGCCAGGAAGGCGTGCCATCCTTGATGGAATAATGAATTCTGAATTATACCAGCAAATTCTAAAGGAAAATGTCAGGACATCCATTGAACAGCTAAATCTCAAGAGAACATAGTTCATGCAGCAAAATAAATGCAGTACCCCAGAAAGACTACTGCATAGGGTTAATATTATTACAGCAGTTAATGCAATGTTATTGAGTGAAATGTTGTGATTTATTGTGTTTCATAGGTACTGTACTTAATAGCAATGTATAGGCAACCAAATGGTTAATATATTGGCAGACCATTTAGGTTAACAGTTTGATGGACGGGTTATTGGGGGGGCGGGGGGTGTGCAGTGAAGATGTGAGAGTGAAAGCACTTGCTATCCAAGAAGTAACTCTTCTACCAGAGTACACTGAGACAAAGAGATCTGACATCTTAGAAGGTCCAGCACCTTATCTAGGCCATGATGAAGTCAGTAAGGTATTCGCTCATTTATTGCATAATAAACTTTACTATTGTGGAAAAGATTTTTGCCTATGACACCTACTGACAGACTTGCCATCCATATCTTAAATCTGCACTCCTTAGTTCAGGAAGTAAGTAGTTAGTAAAAACCTAACTGCATGTCCTTAGAGAGAGACAGGGAGTACTACAAATACCATCATTCAGGGGCGGATTGGCCATAGACCTTACAGGGAAATTTCCTGGTGGGCCGATGCCCAGGGGGCCACCTGAGCCCTCCTCACAGTCGGCCAGTGGAAGTTTTTGGGGATGTACTTTGTGCTGCTTGCAGTATTCTCTGATGGACTGTGGTATTTGGCTCTGTTGGGGCGGTATAATGTGCCACAATATGGTATTGTTGACACTGCCTTCCATTAATTTGGACCCAACTACAAAACGGGCCACTTTTAATTTTTTTTCCAGGGCCACTTTAATTTCCCAGTCCGTCCCTGCCATCATTGTTGTTGCTTACACACTGCTATTTGTAGAGGATTACACTGTGATATATGTATACGTTGGAACTGCCTTTTGCTGCCGTTTGTGCTTCGACTTTCAACGTCAATTCAGTAAAGAAAGACTTTATTTATTGAAACCTGCGGGCCTAATTATTGAATCCATCATCTGTCCACTGCCCCTGCATCTGCACACCAGCCTTGCACCAAGACTGGCTCCCAGTCACTGCTTGACCCTTAGGAGCACCAGAGTGGAGCAAGCTCTACCCTAAACGCTCTACCCTAAAAACCCTAAGCACACAAATCATTCTACCAAAGAGTGGTTAAAAAAGGACAAAGTTAAAGTTTTACAATAAGTCCTGACCTTAATCCAAAAGGAATGCCGTGGAAAGACCTGTAGCAAGCAGTTGATGGGGGAACCCACCAATATTATAGAGTTGAAACTATTTTGTATGGAGGAATAAGCTAAAATCATAAAAAATAATTTAACAAAAATGTTTATGTGTCTAGATATTGCTGTTACATGCATATTATGGTGCCCTCCACTGTTCTTTCTATTCCACTCAGAATGTCTACCTAATGTGTCCAGAGCCAGTGATTACATATGCTCAATTGCACTGTCAACCGAGAATGTCTAGATACTCTTATGAACAGCAGTGCACTGATTCCTGCTATAGTACAGGTAGGCCAATCAGAATAAGCACACCAGAAGCAACTTCTTCTCCCCAGCACTGGACATATTCAGTGGATTTTCTGAGAGGGAACTAAAAAAACATAGAGGGCAGGAGCATAGCTAAAGGCTGATGGGCCCTAGTGCAAGGATTCAGCTTGGCCCCCCTTCCCTCAGCGCTTTGTGGCAAGGGGCAGGGATGCACCTATCCTTTCTGCTGCCTGAGGCAAAAATTGAAATGGCACCCCCATGCCAAATTCTAAGCGTAACCCCTTCCCTCCAGCCCTACTGTTAAAGACATACTTGGAAAACATTACATACAGAGCTACAAAACATACAGTAGACGTTCTCTTTTCTCATCTTCTCCATCCAGACCAGACCGCCATGGAGATTTCTTTCAGCAATCTCTTGTCTTACCATCATCCTCCCACCTTCTCAACACCCCATCCTGCCATCTCCAATACTGTTCCCACTGTGCACCCCAATACCATACTGCAGAAACAGTTCCCTGAAAATACTAGTATTGTGCAGATAGTGCCCACTTCAATAATTAATTATTGGCACACAGTGCACTAATAGAATAACTAATCAATAGTGCCCCTGACACTAATAGTGCTGTAAACATAATGTCCCCCAAATATAATTGTGGTAAGCTGACACTGCGCCAGGGTGCCCCCCACAGTAATAGTGCTTCCAAAAGTCCCACCAATAGTAATAATTATCAGCCAGAGTGCTCTGAGTGATAACAGTGCCCCATACAAAAAATACCCCATTATAATTTGCACCAGTACAAAAAATACCAGCTTATAATGTGTGCCAGTTAAAAAATATCCCCTTACAGATTCCCTTACCTAGCAGATCAGACCACTATGTCAGATCCTCAGATCAGACCCCCAAATTACACCTCAAATCAGACCCCCATATCAGACCTCAAATCAGACCCACATACAGTACCAGATCTTCAGATCAGACCCCCATATCAGATTAGACCCCTATATCAGACCTCAAATCAGACCCCCATATCAGATCATCAGATCAGACCACCAATCACACTTCAGATCAGACCCCCATATCACACTTCAAATCAGACCCCCATATCTCACCTCAGACCAGACCCCCAGATTAGATCCCCAGATTAGACCCCATATCAGATGCTCAGATCAGACCCCCATATCAGATTAGATTAGAAGTGGGTTTTGGGTTGCAGTTTGGGCACTCGGCCTATAAAAGTGTCACGCTCTGGTGTGGAGGGAATAGCCACACCAAGCGTAAGAGGGAAGAGAAAAGACCAAACAAGGGAAACGGTCACCTCCTGCAGGGAACCCTGAAACTAGGCCCTGACTGACTACCAGTATGAACAGGCCTTAGTTGTAGGAGAGTTCATACACAGGAACCACCCTATAGAACCCTGCAGCTAGTGACAGAGGAAAGATTCAACCCGTTCCTCCAAGAGGACGGACGAACAGGAGACTCCAGAAGGCAAAACCACACCAGGGAAAAGTAGGATAAACACAATAGGGAAAATGACACTTATCTTAATGCAGATATTGCAGCACACGGATTTCAGCCGAGAACAACACCACACACAACAAAGTAAGCAGAAAGTATAAACCGCAAGGAATACTGGAAGAGGAAGGGATAAATAGGGGAAAGATAATCACCACACCCACAACAGCTGAGAGGAAGGGGTGTGGTAAACAGCCAACAAACCAAGAGGAAAACATGTCAAATTATGTCACTTTTGAAAGCCTAGCCGAACGCCTGCAACCTGATGCAGGAATGTTCGTGACAAAAAGATTCGCCACCACTGCCATATAAGGTCCTCATTTGTTTTTGTTTTTTTTTAACAATTCAAATCACTTTTTCCATTTTACCGAAAAGACCGAAAATGCCTGAACTATAAAAAATATTATTAATCTTCTATGGTAAATGACAAAATGGCCTACACAATGTTTTTTGACGGTTTTGCCTCCCCCCAAAAAATTGAATGAAGTCACACCTATCCCAAAATAGAATCGACTGAAATAACTTTATGGCTGCATCAAGAAGGGGTAAAGTACGTACAACATTCCCTTTAATTGTGAAAACAATTACTTCTCTAAAGCAGTTAACACATTGGATTATTAAATCGTTATATGTTAATACCACCTAGTGGCATCCAGTAGGTATGTCTACTCCAAAATCCGCTGCCTTAAGCAAGATAGTCAAGAGCCCTAAAACAAGCTCAAAATACATAACATAACCGACTTTAATTCCAAGCTTCTAAAACTGTACTTATAGGCTGATTTATCATGCCTTCACTCCATAATTCTGGCTTCAAAAAGTCACAAAATCTGTCTTTTGCGACATTTTGGTTACACTTTTGCAACAGCTTTTTGCATTTTTACACCACTCACTCCATTTTTGAAATATTGTTGGGAAAGCAGGTATGGTTAGCTACGTTAATGAGATTCCCTCTAGATTTATCACTCTTTTAAAAACTCACAAAAACGTCACAATCTCCAGTAGTAAAGTGTAGTAGGAAAAATGGAGTAGCTTTTCTAGACAAAAGTGTTAGGTTTAACCGCTTAAGGACCTTGCCATTTTTCACCTTAAGGATCAGGCCGTTTTTGGAAAATCTGACGTGCCACTTTATGTGGTAATAACTTTGGAGCACTTTTACTTATCCATTCTGAGACTATTTGCTTGTGACACATTGTACTTCATGATAGTGGTAAGTTCGAGTCTATATAATTCACCTTTATTTATTTTTTAAAAAATCTAAATTTACAAAAAATTTGCAATTTTGCAATTTTGAAAATTTGAATTTCTCTCCTTTTAAGGCAGATAGTGATACCTCATAAAATGGTTATTACTTTACATTTCTCACATAACTACTTTGTGTTTGCATTATTTTGTAACTGAACAGAAACAGTTCAGTTATGAAGTCACTTTGTGGAGACTTACATAGTAGAAACCACCTATAAATGACCACATTTTAGAAACTACACCCCTCAAGCTATTCAAAACTGATTTTACAAACTTTGGTAACCCTTTAAGTGTTCCACAAGAATTAAAGGAAAATGGAGATTAAATTTCCAAATTTCACTTTTTTGGCAGATTTTCCATTTTAATCTATTTTTCTCTTCAACACAGCAAGGGTTAACAGCCAAACAAAGCTCAATATGTATCACCCAGATTCTGCAGTTTACAGAAACACACCACATGTGGTCGTAAACAGCGGTATGGGCACACGGCCACAGTAGAAACTACCAAAAAAGTGACCCCATTTTGGAAACTACGGGATAAGGTAACAGTTTTATGGGTACTATTGTGGGGTACATATGATTTTTGATCACTCGATATCACGGTTTTTGTGAGGCAAGGTAACCAAAAAATCATGTTTTTGAGTCTCCATTTTCTGAAAGCTGTATTTTTTTATTTTTCTGCCAATTGTCTTGTGTGTAGGGGCTCGTTTTTGTGGGAAAAGTTGACGTTTTTATTGGTACCGATTTTTTGATCATTCAATATTACACATTTTTGTGGCAAGGTGACCAAAAATTGTTGTTTTGGCACTGATTTTTTTAAAACTTTTTTTTCCGCATTCACCTGACTGGGTAGATCATGTGATATCGTTATGGATGCAGCGATACCTAATATGTCTATTTTTTTTATTTATTTAAAAAAAAGAAACCTTTTTTGTCTCATATTAACTGAAAGCCATTTTTTTTTTGGGGGGGGGGCTGATTGTCTCATATAGGGGCTCATTCTATGCATGATGAGGTGACGGTTTCATTGGCACCATTTTGGGGTACATAAGACTTTTTGATCACTTTGTATTACATTTTGTGAGGCAAGGTGACCAAAAAATGTCTGCTTTGGCACAGTTTTTATTTAGGTTTTTTACTTTTTATTTTTGTCCCACAGTGGGACTTCAACTATTGGGGGTCAGATCCCCTCTACAATGTATTACAATACATGTGTATTGTAATGCATTGACTGTCAGTGTATTACCAGTGTAATACACTGACACTCTGCCTGCCTGTGAGACTTTTTGCAGGTGCCACTGTCAAAATGCCTATTGTCTGCAAAACGGACAAAAATAGGACAGTACAATTTGTAGTACGACCATATGGATGTGGACAACACACAGATGACATCTGTTTCCTGTCTGTATTTTTTGCAGCCCTATAAAAATTAATGGATCCGTGTGCAATCCACAAAAAAATGCAGATCCGACGCGGACTGAAAATACGGTCATGTGAATGAGGCCTTATTTATTGACAACCATTACTACATGCATTCTATTCAATCTATCCAATTTATCAAAATTAGTGCTAGATAGGAATGTGCTGTAATACAAAGAAAGAATCTCATTATAAGTAACGTGTGATTTATCTCTTGTGGGAACACAGATAAGACAGATACTGTCCTAAACTATTGACTCATTAAACATACAGTATGTGGTTACTCATTTTGTGATCACATTTTTCGGTGAATAGCTTTTTAAAGCTGGAAGCATGCTAAGAGTCACCAATGAATAATTGGCATACTGCATCCCATTTATCTCTGTATCTCAGCAGGGTCACACTGTGCTCATTATTTTAAATTACTGATTTTTTTCACATTTTTTATACACACACATAGAAGGCTACAATGCCTGTGCCTGTAAATACATGTGTACTTAGCAGAATAGGCAATAAATATCAGGGATGTGTGCTCCGCTGAATTGAGTGAAACAGTCATTATATTCTGTAGAATGAATTATTTAAACAGTGTTTCTGATAGGGTCAGCTATAAAATTACCATCATGTTATAAAGAAAGAGAATCTTAAATTCATACACTGCTGTTCTATCTACAGTCCGTACAATACACATCAATCATAATCCATGTTACCTAAGTGTTATGGAGAGACACAGAGTCAGAGAAGACAGAGAGTCAAAGACTCAGAGAAGACAGAGAGTCAGTGAGACAGGGAGTCAGAGAAGACAGAGAGCCAGAGCAGACAGAGAGTCAGAGAAGACAGAAAGTCAGAGAAGACAGAGAGTCAGGGAGACAGAGAGTCAGAGAAGACAGAGTCAGAGAGACAGAGTAATACAGTGGTTGATTATCATATAGATTTTTTTCAGTGGTCAGACAGAGAGTCAGAGAAGACACAGAGTCAGAGAGTCAGGGAGGCAGAGTGATACAGTGGTGATACAGTGGTTGATTATCATATAGATTTTTTTTTCGGTGGCCACCCAGAGCCCGAGGCTCCCAGGACGCCCATGGCTGACCAAAGTGCCCATATGATTATCCTCCAAGACTATACCGCCTCAAAACATGTGAAAGGGCGTAGAGAAATTTACCCCCTTCCACAGGAAGTAACTGCTTCTAGGACCATTATGTGGACCCAGCAACCTCCAGTCCAGACGCAGCAATGGTGAGTGTAGGAGGAGAGTGTGCCAATAGCAAAATGAGAGATGTGATAAATAGACGTGGTACATGGAGGATATATCACCACTGCAGCAATGTTGGGAGGGGGGAAGGGGTGAAGCCGTAAAACCTTTGAATGTGGACAACCCCATCAAGGCCAAAGATAGAAGACACCCCTAATAGAGTGATACTGAATTTTAGAGACAGG
Source organism: Rhinella marina (assembly GCA_900303285.1). Lineage (NCBI taxonomy): Eukaryota > Metazoa > Chordata > Amphibia > Anura > Bufonidae > Rhinella > Rhinella marina. The sequence continues at coordinate 157,647 of ONZH01009704.1, forward strand.
GTTAATCTTCATAACAATATCATTGCTCATGAGAAGAGGATACCTGAAACCTAGACAGACCAGGCTTTACACATGAATATAAATCCCCAAGACTTCCCTTTATCTCTACATAATAATGATTTAAGGCTACTTTCACACTAGCGTTAGCACGGATCCGGCACCTAAAGGGTGCCGACGGATCCGTGCTAACGCTATACATGTGTGGAGCCGGAGCAGCGCTCCGGCCCCACACATGACACACATTAAAACAACACACAGACTACATACAAACAAACATACATACAGACATACAAACATACAGACATACATACATACTCACATACTCCCGGGACGCCGGCAGAACGTCTTCACGCGCCTCCTGCGCGCAGTGATGACGATTCCCCACAGCGCCCTCTGCTGGGCGCAGTGGGGAAACGTCATCGCAGCGTGCAGGAGGCACGTGAAGACCTGCTGCCGGCGTCCCGGGAGTATGTGAGTATGTATGTATGTATGTCTGTATGTTTGTATGTATGTCTGTATGTTTGTTTGTATGTAGTCTGTGTGTATGTATGCCGGATCCGGAATGACCCCCCATTGGAAATCAATGGAGGACAGATCCGGATTACTGGTGTGTCCACACCAAACGGATCCGTCCCCATTGACTTGCATTGGGGGTCATTCCGGATCCGTCTTGGTGCGGATGCCTGGACCGGAGAGCAAACCGCAGCATGCTGCGGTTTGTTCTCCGGTCTGAAGACGGAACGGAATGCTTTCAGGAGCATTCCGTTGTCTTCAGTTCAGTTTTGTCCCCATTGACAATGAATGGGGACAAAACTGAAGCGTTTTTTTCCGGTATTGAGCCCCTTTGACGGAACTCAATACCGGAATTTAAAAACGCTAGTGTGAAAGTAGCCTAAGTGATGCGATTTCTAAAGGTCCCTTGCCATGGGACTACAGAAGAGGAAGATCGGGAAGGAAGCATTTACATGCAGCAATCTCCTCCAGAGTATGGGGAGGAGCGATCACTAATGCCATTGTTCTTCCCCATACTAATTGTTTGCCGGCAGTAGATCATGTTTACACAGCATGATTTGCTGCCAAAAAACAAAGATTCCTGTGTGTGCACAAACAATCAAGCGTTTCACTCGTTCATCAGGTAATCGTCAGTACACTTACTCCGCCAGATAATCATTAACAGTAATATGCAAAATAACCGTGGAGCCCCAGTTATGGGTCTACAACACAGTGAAAGCCAGATATCCCTCAAAGGAAGGAAAACCAAGCAAAGGGGTGACCCCATTAAAGAGATCACCAAATCCACCATATTAAGTGGCCCCTATGTCAAGATCCCGCTCTTTTACAAGCTTTAAGGATGTGACAGGGAAAACCTAAGCCAGTTATCCATCCACATACCACTGTTTCAGGGTATTGCCCCTCATCAGTGTGGAGTAGGATTCTGGCTAACTGGGAGCAATGCCTTGGAGACTATTCAAACAAAACAATAGCTGATCTCAGGGAAACCAGCTACAAAAAACACAGTGGAGCCTCATTTAAGAATCTCAACACAGCAATCCAAAGTGCAACGCTCCCTGGGAAACAGTAATATGCAAAATAACCGTGGAGCCCAGTTATGGGTCTACAACACAGTGAAAGCCAGATATCATTATCAGGCACTCCTATGAACGCTCTTTAGCGATTATCTTTAGGATTCTTGGACCGTGTAAAGGGCCCATAAAGGAGGCCATACACATTAGTCAAAAGTTAACTAAAAGAAAGGGGGAGAGTTATCAAAAATGATGTAAAGGAGAGAGCCACTGGACTAGAAGTAGTGAATATACAATAAAACGTGACTGAAACATGTAGGAACGTCAGACATGAGTACTTGTCTCCAATCCATGTTTGAGCTATACAATACTTTGGATGGATATCTTGATTAGACTATTGCTAGTGTAGCAATTTGTAGAGGCAGGTGCTGTGGGGTTGCACTTTTTGGAGCAACCTAGGGGCATGAATTATTTTGACACCAGCTGTGCCAAGATGGTCACAAGATGGTAAGTTGTTCCATACTCATCAGAGGCCAAGTGATAAATCCACCTTGAGTCAGTTTCAGAAGACCCTAGCAAGGGGCAGCAAGGGACTATGGTCCATCTTCTTTCTTTACTTTTTGCATGTAAACAGGTGTATGCCCATGAAAGACCCCTTTGTTGTAGATTGTGTAATGATGAACAGCCACATTACCAGTTATTTGGTGTTCATGATTGTGGAATTGCTTTATTTGGGATAGGTTTTAATTTTTAGGATATAAGCAATGTTTCAAATACAGCGGCATTATCCAGTGAACCTATTATTGTGTTGAGGCCATCTAAACTATGATGATTTTTTTTTAACACTGTACATCGAAGGTAGGAGGTCCCATAACATATTTTGTTAGGAGCCCAGGCGTAATGATCCACAAGTACATCACAATAACTGTTACATGTTTAGCAACCAGACGAAATTCCTGAAAAATGTAAATAGAAAATAGCAGAGCTCAACTGTAGAGCTAAGTAAATCTTTCTATTATTTAACATATATGGACATATCAGTACTTGATCTTGATCCGTCCTCACAGGAGTGGGATTCAAATTTTTAACAACAGGTTCCCTACTCAGTGGCGGACATGGGGTCTCATGACCCATGTTTACATATACATCACATATACAGTATGCAACACACATAAACATAAATACACCATATACATGGTACACATATAGAAATGCACCATATATACACTATACACACATATCACCCAACTTTTAAAAAGCCTAGGGAGCTAAACTATGGAATGGAATAGCTCATCTCCAGCTGCCAGCCGGATCTATAATTTTAACAACCGGATCTGGAGAACCTGAGGGAACTGGCTGAATCCCATGCCTGCGTCCGCACCGCAAAAAACATGTTCTACATGTACCACAGAGAATTTCTGTGCTTCCATGGCCTTCCACTCCGTGCCTCCGCTCCGTATCTTCCAGATTGCAGATCCATTCAAGTGAATTTGTCTGTGTCTGTTTTTCGGGCCGCAAAACAGGCACGTCTGGCACACATTCTTGTGCATGAGCCCTAGCACTGTTTTTAACACTGACTCAGATCCCCAATGTATGTAGCAAGGGATCCAAGTATTCACTGACTGCAAAGGCAAAGTCAGTAACTCAGATACCTCTCTTCCTGTCCAACTGGACACCTTCTATGCCTGCTCAACACAACTGATCAAGCTCAGTTAAAGTAGATTTAGATGAGCCGATTAGCAGCAGATTGTCGGGAAGGAAGTGTTCCTTCAAGACAGTCGGCTGCTCTTTAAGTGGCGGTAAATACCTGCATTTACGTGCAGCGATCATCTCCACAGTATGAGGATGAGAGATCACTATTGCGATGACATCCTTATACAGCTGCATTGTTTCTGGACAGCAGATTACTGTTTTAGATAGCACAATCTGCTGCCCAGAAATGATCATTTAGGTGCTTGTACAAATGACATTTTTACCCATTTTACTTGTTGATTGACAGTGTCAAGTGTGATGACGTTTTCACTGAGATACTATGGAAAGATTGGAAATGGGCTTTGCACAAAAGAAAAGTCGTAAGTTTTCTCTAAGTCAATGTAATGGTATCCAGTAAAAAATAACATGGTACCATTTTAACCTGTAAAATCTATGTGCATATTATATCCTAATTCAAAATCTGTGATTTTTTTAATTAATTAACAGTGTGTTATTGCGATTTATTCAATGGTATTACCATTATTTTGATGAACTATGTGAGTAAGATTGAAAATGAATATGTTCACACATGTTAAAGAGGACCTTTCACGGATTTGAATTACTGTAGATAAATACCTCTTGTCCCGGGGTACCCCCCGCTGATGCTGCCACTCTGCCTAGTTTTTTAAAATACAGCTCCTACTCCCTGCTGTGCCCGCCTGTAGTTTTCGCGCATCGGTACAGGGAGGAGGAGACGCCGGCATTTCTCAATGGGCATCTCCTTCTCCCTGGCTGTGCCGCGATCCAATCACAGCGGAGAGCGTCACAGCCAGGGAGAAGGTGAGGTTTTTTTTCTCCCTGGCTGTGACGCTCTCCGCTGTGATTGGATCGCGGCACAGCCAGGGAGAAGGAGACGCCCATTGAGAAATGCCGGCGTCTCCTCCTCCCTGTACCGATGCTCAGTATTTACATACAGGCGGGCACAGCGGGGAGTAGGAGCTGTATTTTAAAAAACTAGGCAGAGTGGCAGCATCAGCGGGGGGTACCCCGGGACAAGAGGTATTTATCTACAGTAATTCAAAACCGTGAAAGGTCCTCTTTAAATAAAAAATGTACATGGGGTTTTATTTTTCTCATGGCTGTAGTATGTCCAGTACCTTGTAATTGCTGAATAGTCTGTGGCTCAGTAATTGAGGTCCTCCTGCAGACTAAGTGCCCCAGAAGTGTTAATATGTTGCATATTGCAGATAATTGAGACGTGTATTTATCTGGTTGTCTCTGATTCAGATGCATCTGGTGGTGGATGTAAAATATATGCTAAATAAAATTATTGCAAAGGTAACTTTGGCAGGTGTAGAGAATGGCAATTATTTGTTTCCCTGAATACTAAAACAAGAATATAAAAAAAAAACTTAGGCCAGTTACACAGAAGGTATAAGCAGAGCTGGGATTCAAATTTTTAACAACAGGTTCCCTTCTCAACGGCGGACACGCAGCATCACGACACATGTTTACATATACACCATATATATGCAATACACATACACATAAATACACCATATACATGATGCACATACATAAATACACTATATATACACTACACACATACCACCCAACTAAGGAGCTAAACTATCAGCGGTGTGCGAAGCAATGGAAGTGAACATCTCCATCTGCCCTGCCGCCGCCAGAGCACCAGATCGGGACTCAGCCGGTAACACGGTTCTCCTATCCAGTTGTAATTTTAACAACCAGATCTGGAGAACTGGAGGGAACTGGCTGAATCCCATGGCTGGCTATAAGGTGTGGAGGAGACTCCCTGGAGATTTGTTGGGACTGTTTTATTCCTATTATGTTAATTTTCCAATAATGTGTTTTGTTGATACGTGTGACCTGTATTGGTGCATTTTCTTTAACCATTGCACGTCCAGAACAGAAGAATGTTGGCCGTGCACTATTCAATAAGGCACTAGGATAAAATATGCTGCCAGACAACATGCTTGGTGGGAAATTAAAGAGCATTGACTCTCTGTAGAGAACACATATGGGTTCTACTTACCAGAACCACAGCTTGAGAAGAGACTATGAGGGTGCAGGCAGCTGGTGCTACAGACATTACAATCTGTTCCATCAAAGTTAGCAGTTCTGGTGGTAACAACATGTTAGTATAGGCAACTGCTGTTCTGCCTCACCTGCTTCGGTGGCACAGGCCCACCTCTCACTTTCCCCTACTTCCTGGTGGGCATGGACTGTTTACATTATAGATCATACTCTGCCTACCCTGACCTTGGCCTGTCCCTGATCCCTCAGTGCTCTGAACTGGTGTCTCTTGACCACTGTGTGTCAGCTGTCAATCATACAGAGACTACTCCAGAAGGTAGCAGGCTGGTGGTTCCCCTGCGGTGAAGTCTAGATCCCTGTGCAGTGATAAAGGGTGAAAAACAGGGGTCTGCCAGGGTAAAGCCCTGAGGAGTAGACCCAAGTCAAATCTATTGATTGCCACAGTGGTTCCACACCCAATGTGTAACACTCTAATTGCTACATTGTGCATTGAACTGTTTGTGATGGTAAAAAAAATGAGAAATTTGTAGTCTAAAGGCCCTATTACATGGAGCGAATATCGTACAGATTCTCGTGCATGCGAGCGAAAATGAACAAGAATCTTGTGATGTAATAAGTAGGAACGATTCAAGGACGAGCAACAAATCGCTTGTTTCTCGTCCATCGTGATCTTTCATAGTTACATACCGGTAGTTAATACGGTTGAAAAAAGACACAAGTCCATCAAGTTCAACCAATGCATAGGTGGGGACGCGAATCCCAGAAGGAAGTGAGACTCAGATTTCTACACATTTCATTTCATCATGTTAAAAAATATTGGTCCTCGTTAATAGATCTGTTCGTATAATATGGAGTCATCTACTTGCCTTTGACCGCAAGTACGAAAGATTATCTATGTGTATAATAAACAAAATTTTCGTCATTAACGAGTCTCTACATCTTTGACTGTTTATCGTGATCTGTATTACATCTGCTGGTGTAATAGTACCTTAACCCTAAAGCAGCTGGCTCTGAGTTGACCACTTTGTTGACTTATCATGTTAATCCAGTATTTTACTTGGTTTGTCGCATCTACTTCTTTGCCCTGAATTACATATGGTACTATTCCTCAACTACACAGCAGGTAGTTACATAGCTGCAATCATAATTATTGTTTATAGTCATATACTTATGAAGCACTGTATACCTTAAAAATAGTGATGATGACATTTTTAATATCATGAATAGTAGAATTAATTTAGACTCTGTAAAACTCTGCAGTTCATCTTATTTTTAGTTCCAAAAATTGTTTTTTTTTTTCACAAAGATTCTTTGAGGGATAAGGAATAGCACACAGAAGAGTTATAAATGACTTACATAGGCTGAATTCAGACAACCTTATATGTGCCCCAGTTCATATCATCTATGCATGGCTTTGAATACTTATGAAGTATTAGTAGCTGAGAGAGACATGGAGGTTGGAAGTGTCAAACTCTGAATTTTTAAGTAATATTTATTCCAGGGGCACTGGGAATGTTACTGGCATAGAAAATCTAGTAGGAAAAAATATTAAGACTAAATCATCAAATTTAGAGAAAAAGAAGAGATAATTGGTGTAATACTACTGTCTTTCATGTTTGGTTTATGTTCTTTATTTGATTAATGCTAATATTATTCTAAAAATAATGATAATGAACATTTAAGGGTTTTCCAGCCTTGTAAAAAAAATGAAATGGAAATGCTCCTAGCACATACTCTGAACAGGACTATGGGCTCATTTGGCCCCACAGAAATACCAAGTGTCCCTTTGGCACATGTCAGTAAATGTTGGTATATATATATATATATATATATATATATACATATATATATATATATATATAAAATGATTGCCTCATGCATTATACAATGGGTATTGCCTCCTGCATTAGGCAAAAAAGAATTGCTGTTTTTGTTCATTCGCCTCTCAAAAAGCAGAATAAAAAGAATAAAAGTTTTGCATGTACCAAGCAATAGTATCAATTGAGACTAAAACTCACTAATATGCCCTTGTATAGCTCCATACATGGAAAATCAATATTGTTATGAGTCTTGGAATGTGAACATCATAAAAGCAAAACCAAAAACCAGATAGGGGGATTTCTGCTGTTTTTCCATCTACTCCCAACGGAAAATTATCAAATTATCACATTATTTGTTCATTAAAATGGTGCCATTGAAATTACAACTTGGTCTGATAATAAAGGACCCTCATAAAGCTAAATTGATGGGAAAAAATGGCTTTTAGAATGTGACAAAAAACTGCTTGGTCATTAAGGGTTAAAAGCTGTCTAACACTTGCTCCCTTTCATATGGGAACAGGTTATGATCTCAGTGAACGTCCAGTTTTCGAAAGATGGTAGATCCGCATAACCAGTCAAATATCTGTTATAGTCTATACAGACACTTGAAGATCTATCCTTCTTCTTCACAAATAGATAGACTAGCCAGGGCAAGAAAGATTATGCAAACCCTCTGTAAATATGAATATAGGTGCATATGGCCTTCATGGGGCACATGAGGTAAAGTCAGCCTGAGGAATCTCATGCCTGGACAAAAGAGTGATTGCGCAGTCACAGGGAACATGTCTTCTTAATTGGAGTACAGCAATAAGATTTGTAAATGAAAAAGTGTAATGAGAATATCCCACACATTTTTTCTTATTTTTTTCTCTTTTCTCAGATTCATCTTTTTGTCCTGGGTTTGGGAGGGGGGCTGGGGGATTTATGATATAGTGGATAATGAACTGTGGTTATACATAATGATAAATGTTATCATTTGTTATCATAAAGATAAATGCTAATAGTTCAGTACTGTACTAGACCTTCTTGAACGAGAACCCATTGAGACATGTTAGACAAAGTGGTCGGTCCAGAGGTGACAAAGATAACTGCAACATGGGCCAACTCATAGTCCAGCCGCTGAGTCAATGACAATTTCATCGCTATAGGGTATTTTAGAGGCATTGATCACAAGAAGAAGTATTCTTTCCTTGTAAAAGGAGCAAGTCAGGCCTAAGGCAATAACCCAAGTGAAGCTCTGGCTAGGAAGTTTCCTGGTCTAGGATGACAAATGGGCATAGATGACCCAGTGGCAGTCTACTGGACCTTTCTTCTGAGGACAGAGTGATAAGATTTCCTTGCAAAGGCTCATCAGCAACAGAAAGCACTGTGGATGCAGAAAGCACTGGTGGAAAATGGGATATTACCAAAATTGAGGAGGATCTCTGCTTAAGATGGAAAGGATGTGCCTCCAGGTTCTTTAACCCAGTTACCAGCTTGTAGTGAGACTGTAGAGAACAGAAAGTAGGGTCATTGCCCAGGAGAGGGATTTTCAGTAAAACAAATTTTAGCTCAGTTGAAGGGAAACTGAACAGTACACAGTTCAAAATGGACAATACACTGGTTTAAGAAGCCTCAACTAGTATTTGGATTGCCAACATAATGCTGAGAAGCAGGGAGGTGCAGAATGGGTTCCATGGCAGCAACTAAAGCAATGGTTAGAGAAGTGCAATGTGTGCAGCATCCCACTGCTATGGCAGTGGTCCAATGATTAAAGGGCTAAAAATGTATTAATGCATTCTCTGTATGTGACCTGCAAAAGGACTTAACAGGCCATAACAACCATTACTTGGTGGGGCTGTGCCACCATCCCCATAAGGAGGAGTAGAGTATGAACAGTATGAAACAGGAGGGTTTAGTCTTAGACTATAAACTGTGCAGAAGCTAAAAAAAGCCCTGTGTTGAGAACCAGCCACGAAGAACTGAAACATATAGAGGGAAAGCTTTAAAGTCAGCCTCTGAGTGAGGAAGAAAGAGGAAAAAGAGACCATAATTTGTGGTCCATACCAGTGTCAAGAGGCATGCACAAAGTTCAGACTAAGGAGATTACTTGTCTGAGAGACTTATTGACTCCACAGCCAATTTGTCCGGAAGATAAAAGGCCTCGGGAGCCTAGACATACTTGAGAGGACGACTGGGGATCTGCTAAGGCCCACATCCTGCAGAGGACATTGTGGATCTGTTTGTGTAAAGAGCAAAGTGAGAGTGCAGAAAGTGAAATGTTGCACCCCTATTTCTGGATGCTAAAGCTAGAGAGGAAAGTATACCGTGAAGAAGATTGCTCCAAAGAAGGAAAATGGGTCTGTTAACTACCTTTGAAGCCATGAGAACTATAAGAACTATGGAATTGCAAAGCTGTCGGTCCATAAAAAGTCTAAACTGCGACTGCTGTATTTGAACTTTATTTGCAAGTAAAGAACTGTTCATCATCCCCACCTAGCACCAGGCAGGAGAATCCCAGAACCAGAGTGTGCCACAAAACAAAGAAAAGATGTACCTTTCCCATCACTGCATGGCCCTACTACTACTACCGCCATTATTGCTACTACCACTTCTATCCTCTATCCTCGGCCCACTGCATGTGGAGTGCATCCAAACAGGAGGAAATCCTCTGAAGAAATGGGATAATCTTCTGCTGACACTTTCCTTGTGGTGTGCCTTGATCAGCTAGTCCACATGCTGTCGCTTGGGTAGTGTGGGTTGATTCCACAAGGCTTGCCAACAATCTGTAAGTGGTTCTGATTGATGTTTTGTCTCTTTATGTACTCCTTCTGCCATGTTTTGGTTATAAAAGCAGCGATGCAATACAGGCCAGGGGCAGGATGACAGTCAGGAAAGAGCACCAATGCAATATAAGCCAAGGGTAGAATGACAGACAGGGGCAGCAGCAGCACAGAGGACCATCCTTCACTGCTGGTGCTGTGCTGTTCAGTTGGTGGGACATACCTGGCATATACACAAATGCAGGTCCTACCTCTAGGAATATAGAATGGCCACCTCATAATGCAGTTTGTATTTAAAATTGCAACGTTTTCTATATTGTTTGAATTCAATTTGGGTCTCACCAACCAACCTTAAAAGATTCAAAATAACATGCCACCTACTTGTATATGTCATCTGTTGTAGACCTCAGTAGATTGCAGTTGAATACAGTAGTGGTACATGTATTTCATACTAGCCACTCCACTCTGCATCACACTCCTTGATGCCCTCCACACTGAGGAAACCTTGGAAGAAACCTGGTTAGCCTAGGCACCCAGTTTAAGAAGCCCTGCGTGATAAGTTTGCTCCTGTTTTAGACACTTTCAGCAAGTACTGTCACCTTGTACTACTTTCTGTTCTTAACCTTCTGAAACCTGGCCTCTTTACAGCTAAAAGTCAGCTATGTGTAAGTCAATTACACTGTCTGCATGAGGTCTACTGCTCCCAATGATACTGTACCTGAATGGCACAATTTGGACATCCACTGTTAAGTTTTATCAGCCTCTTCCCTTTCTTACTGACTACATTCAGCAATAAAGCAGATCATTTAGCAGGATCAGACTAGACGCAGCAAAAAGTTTCTGATTTTACTAGGTTTGATCAATGGCATATGGAATCAGGATTAATTTATTATCTTCCAAGTCATGGTGGCATTACACTTCAAAGTCAAACTGCTAATGGAGACAATAACATTAAAGGGAATCTGTCAGCTCCAAAACACCCCCTGAACTAGACTAAGCGGTGTATAGTATAAGTGATGCTGAATCTGAATATGTAAGTTTTATCTTCATACTCACTTCCATTCTGACGCTGTGCTCCCACAAACCAGCAGTAAAATACATTGAGAGGACTCTTCTTTGAGTCCTCTCCATTATGTGAGTGATCACTGGAGTCCACTGAGTGCATTTTACTGCTGGTTTGTGGGAGCACAACATCAGAATGGAAGTTAATATGAAGATAAAACTTACATAATCGGATTCAGCATCACTTACACTATACACCGCTTACTCTAGTTCAGGGTTTTTTTCGGCGATGACAGGTTCCTTTTAATACTGTAATAACTACAAACTTATACAAAAAATGTAATAGGAAAAAGGTATGATGGCTGCGATATCGGTGAATGATAGCCTCAACCATAATGGCTACACCTGTGAGACTGGCTTTATCCTTCAGATCTGATTCTTCTGTATTATTTTCATTCTGCTTTGTGTACTTCAATCCAACCTGAACCAGAACGGATTTCTCCCAGGATTTAGCTGTTTCAGAACCATACACTCATCTCCTGACCTGCAGGCAAATTAAGCCATCCAAATATTTGCTTATCTTGTCATCTGTTCTCATCAGACCTTGCAATTCCTGTCATGCCCCACATGTCAGTTTAAAGCATAACGTCATTAATACCTCCAGTACTCTAATGGATGCTTCACACATGAATGCATTAATGAAATGTGTTATTGTTTCCCTTCACAGGACATTAACAATCTCACTCACGCTGAGCCCCTGAAACCCTGCAGTGCAGCCAGAAGCCGCTAGCTATCAAATGAACCCTCAGTTCCGCCTCAGTAAATTTAAGTTCAAGTTTATCACTGAATTGTCATTCATGTGAGGAGAAGATACAAGCCTCAGAGGCCTTTTGGGCCCAGCTTCAATTACCATAAAGAGTAACGAGAGGCAATCGCTGCAGGGAAAAAAAACACCAGGCTATAAACGAATTCCTGTCAAGATAAAATAAGAGAGATTTCAGCGTCACTGTAATGATTTGTTCTGTGTTTTTTCCTTGTTGCCTACTGACTTACAGCTTGAATTCCAAGGTCTCTATTGGTTTTTGCTTGCAGTTCGCAAGCATGGGTGGCCTAATTTCCTGATGGTGGACACATAGGTTAAACGAGGCTTACATTTTGCTGCAGGGTCTATGATTATATCAGTTCTGTGAAATCAAAGGTAAATAGTCGCAGCGCATGTTGTAAATTGTTTTTAGCCAAATGGCAGTGAATAGCGGATAGTCTGAGACTGGATTTAAGGGATGTTATTTTTGCTTCCCGAGCTTGTTAAGGGCTTTGATTTAATGCAGCAATTTCAGACAGAATTAATTTCCTCGGTCGTTTAGAAATTAATAAAATTAGAAGAACCAGTCAGAATGTGCAAGCATGATTACTTGCTAAAATGTATCTGATTAAATGTTTCTCTTTTCTTAGTCATGCTCCATAGCACTAGAGATGAAGGGTACAAACCAAACAGCATCTATGTGAGCTCAATGAAACCAGTGTCTCTATGCGGTTCCGTCATATCTTTAGGCGGATTCACATGGCCGTATTCTGAATGTATTATCCATCCGTATTACCTTGTGTCTCTCAGGCTGACCACAGGTTTAAACTAAGCCAAACTCACAGAATCGGCCAGAATTGCATCAGGGTTCACTTCTATCTGTATGATGTCCTGTCAAAGGTGAACTAAGAGGTTACACAAGGGACGTACCAACCATAGGGCCCCACAGAAAAACTGATCCCGAAAAACTGATCACCATCAGTAAAAAATGTAAGAAATGCAAAGGTTCTAATTATGATATTAGTATCCATTGCCTCCAATGCCCATCTCGTTTTGATGCCCCGTAAAAGGGGTTGTTCACCTTCACCTGGGAATTAAAAGTGGCCCTGGAAAAAAGGGTAAAAGAGGCCCCAGGTGCAGGAAAGTCCAAATTGACAGAAGGCAGGGCCAACATATGTAGGCAGGGCCAGCAATACCATACTGCAGAGCAAAATACCACCTCAGCGGAACCAAATACTACAGTGCAGCACAAAATACTGACACCTGCCCCACAGTTTTCAACTGTATCACTGTCCTGAGGATATCGATACAGTTGAATTCCGGAGGGCACCTGCAGCTGCTACTTGCATAGGAGAGAATCAGATCATTATGTACCTGGCTGGCAGCCATGAGGAGGGCTTGGGTGGCCCTACTAGGCATCAGCCCACCAGAAAATTTCCCTGTAGGGTCTATGGCCAATCAGCCCTGCCTTCAATAGACCTCTCTTCCCATGTTGCCAGACCTGCGGAGGGAAGCATACTTACCTGCTCCCCACCACTGCTGCCTCACACTGGTCAATGCTGGTAAACTCCCTGTTTGACGAGCATGATATGGCTGCTGCACCCAATAACTGGCCATAGTGGTGACATGTCACCCCATGGGTCACGTGACCCAGTGACATGACATATTGGGGGCATGCCACTGTTGCAGCCAGTCATTGGCTGCAGTGACTACATCACCTCTTTCAAACCAGATGTTGACGTGGAGCTCAGCAGTGGGGGATCGAAGGAACCAGAACCCAGCGGCGTGGAGCAGGTAAATATGCTTCCCACCACAGGTCTCATGATGTGAGGAGGGGGGTTTTGGAAGAAATACAGACAACTCCTTTAACTCTGAGCCTGAGGTGCTATGTGCTCTCAGTTGCATAGTGTCATGGCTGCTACCACTAATTCTATGGTGATAATTATGTCCCAAGCCTACTAAAAACTCCCAAAGTGTCTCTCACTCTGCCCAGTGCCTAGCTGTTCTTTCCCCAATAGTTTATAGTTCTTATCAGAGGGATGCTTACACTACCCACCCATAATCTCACTCCATCAATAGGCTAGCAGTACCGCCAAACTCAAAAGAAGTCTTGATGGTGGCTGGTGGCTATTGGCATTTATGTGTGGCTACAGGCCTGGGTGTGCTTGGGCGTCAGTTGTATCATTTGGAACTTGTGGGTAGAGGCCATACCTTGTTGTAGTTTTGTGAATGAGCCATTTGAAACAACTAAACATACTCACTGATATCTGAATGTAACTGGACACCAAAGGGGTCATTTATTAAGACCGGCATTTTAGATGCCGGTCTTAATAACCCCTATACTGTATGTGGCGCTGGATCCAATGAAGTTATGAAGAGGTGCAGGCCTCTACATCACTTTGGTGCACTCAGCGGCACTTCTAAATGTAAGACAGCTTCTTTTCTGTCTTACATTTAGACCATTTTCTACACAGGCATAGAAAATGATGAATGAGACCCACTTTTTTAGATCTGGAGCAAGCCAGGAGAAGTTGCAGATTGCCATCTGTGCCCGAAATATGCCTAACATAGACGTATTTCAGTATAATAAATGACCCCCCCCAAAATACCACAGTATACATCACACAGTTACAAGATTAGCAGAGCATCACTATAATAATGTTATACTGATACGCCAATTTACAGCCATAAACAAGCTTTCATTATGCCCTTGTAAACAATTTATATGATAAAATAATTGTTTCAACCAAAAAGTTTCTTGACAATTTCATTTATAAATATTTAAGTACCTAGAATAGAGCGCAATATTTTGACTGTATCGTATCAGAAAATCAGTGAGGCGCGAGGGCTGTATAATCAGTGAAGCAGAAGGCCATGCTATTACATGGATAAATGCTCAGGAGTCACTGAAGCAACACAAAACAATCATATGAACATGACTTTCTAAAGCAGACTTTAAAAAGCGAATTCTTTCAGAAGGGCCATAAAGCAGACAAAAACATTAAGGACACAGCGCTTCCCTTATCAAATCTGAACATATATGCTGCGCACATATCACGCATGGAAGCTTATTTCATAATATAGCAAAAAGAACGTAAATGTGCTGTTTCTTAGCAACCAATGAGATGTAAGCTCAATGCAAATTATAGGAATGATCGTAACTATGTGATCAGCTGTCACGTGCATCTTATTTTACATCTAAAATGTAACTGGGATAAACCAATAACCAGTCACAAAGATAGACTCAGATCAGATAATACTGGAACGCTGTGCGTTATTCACATGGACATGCAGTGGAGGGGATTACAGTCTTGTCATTAACAAGGAGATCCATTTACAAGAGCACGTAAGTAAATCATTCCCAAAGGAAAGTGTCAATTACGGAAGAAGATGCGTATAATTACCATCCTCTGTGAAATCATTTATTTACAATTAGGATCATAGCTCACAATCTCTCATCACTGATAAATGAGAATCCACTGCATCAGCAAATTTAGCAAAAAAAAAAAAAAGAAAGAAAAATTATTTTGACCTATGTGTCACCTGCAGACCATCAGTATATTTTATCAGTATGGCTGGAGATAGTACAAGTATTATTACTTGTATGAAAATTAGAATACTAGAGTTGAGTGTCCTTGAGACAGGAAAGACCCTTATAAGCAAAATGATGAACGACTGGAATGCATGTACATGAAAATGCTATTAAACAGCCTTTTTAGTCCAAACAACCATCTTAAAATGTAGGCCCAGATTTACTAATTTCAGTACATCTAGACACAGTATGGATTTTTGCAGCTTCAAGGGTTTTGTCCACCAGGGGCGGATTGGCCATAGACCTTACAGGGAAACTTCCCGGTGGGCTGATGCCCAGGGGGCCGCCTGAGCCCTCCTCACGGCCGACCAGTGGAAGTTTTTGGGGATGTACTTTGTGCTGCTGGCAGTATTTTGTGATGGACTGTGGTATTTGGCTCTGTTGGGGTGGTATAATGTGCCACAATATGGTATTGCTGGCCCTGCCTTCCATTAATTTGAACCCGAGTACAAAACGAGGCCACTTTTAGTATTTTTTCCAGGGCCACTTTAAGTTCCCAGTCCACCCCTGTTGTCCACCCCAAAAACTCAAGGGGGAGGACAGAATAGCGTAGACTATAGGAGCATTTAAAAACAAGAAAGTTTCATTTCCATACTCACAAAAGTAAAAAAACATTAAGGCCCCTTTCACACGAACAATAGGGATTGTGTCAGAATGCATTCAGTGAAACTCGCACTATTTCGCAAGCAAGTTCAGTCACTTTTGTATGCATTTGTGTTCAGTGTTTCAGTTATTTCCGCGTGGATGCAATCACTTTTGATGCATTTTTTTTAAAAAACTGAAGGTTTACAAACAAAATCTCCTAGCAATCTTCAGTGAAAAACACATTGCATCTGGACTGCATCTGGATTATATCTGGATGCAATGCGTTTTTCACTGAAGCCCCATTCACTTCTATGGGGCCAGGGCTGCGTGAAAAATGCAGAATATAGAACATGCTGCGATTCTCATGCAACACAAAACTGATGTGTGAAAAAAAATGCTCATGTACACAGACCCATTGAATGGAATGGATCAGGATTTAGTGCGGGTGCTATGCATTCACTTCACGCATCGCATCCGTGAGGAAAACTCGTTCGTGTGAAAGGGGCCTAAGCCGGACCCTGGGTTTCATCTATTTCTGGGCCATGAACAGGTTTTTTGCAGTCTAATACTTAGAATTCAATGAGAAATGGGATCCAAGCATGCAATGGGGGCCTTCCACTACTAAAGTTTCCAGTGATATGGTATTGACAAGGTCTGTTTAAATTTGACACTTGTCCATGCCCAATAATTTGAAACCTCACTAGATAGACTTCTCTGCTTTATAAATTATTTTAAAAAATGTTTCACACTGACCTACTGCTACGTTATAGCTTTGTACCATTTCTCATATATTTTAACATCGGGATTTTATTTGCTGTCTACGCTGTCTTTCAGATTTTATCCAGAGTCTATTTAATCAGCATATTTTCCCTGATTGATTTGACAATGTATCCTACACTTTATGTCCTGTCAGACAGCCACATTATACCATTAGAGAATATAGAGGTACGAATAAAAGGAAGGAAGCTGCTTTGTTTAGACATTGCTGCCCTCTGGTGGTCATAACCGATTTTGCAGTCTATTGCTAAATGTAGTGCGTTGGGAGTCAGGAAGTTTACTCTGACCAATTATAGAATAACTGTAATTTATCGTTGCTTTTATTTTCATCTCAGGTGCTTAGGATCTGAAAAAAAAAGCTCAGTTCAGGTAATGAGGCAAAATATTTTCCATTCCCTTGAAAGATGAATACATTCAGCACCGCCTCATGCTTCTGTGCCTCTTTTCATTAAGTCCTCAAGGTCAGATCTGATTTGCAGCTTGAATGACAATGACACAAAATCATTTGCAATTGATTGGTACACAAGACGAACATTGCACAGGATGTGACCTATACTTAATGAAAGAAAAAATGTTCCCAGTAATCTGATATAGTTGTAGAAACGTAGAAAAAAAAAAAACAAATCTGGGAAAACTAATGGTGAGAACTGTAGGAGAATTTCCAAATAATTATACAGCAAGGAGACTGAAAGGTTAAAAAAAAAGTGAGAGATGGATTTAATAGAGTTACCATTTAAAATGCATTACCCTCACAGGCGAGTGTCCTTAGCTGCCAAACTGGGTGTTTGATTATTTCTGGTTCCATTGTGTTATTAATGGCCAGGAGTGCACTCATAAATAACAATCTGAAGCCACCTGTGCCGCGCCGTTCTCATCAGCCGCAGTAAATGTGCAAACACAACCTTGTTAAAACTCAGATGGGAAAGTGAGGCACAGGATCGGAAGCAAATAGCCCTTAACCGACCATGATAAAGTGATGTTATCACAGTATGCAATTTGAAAAATAACATGAAAAATGAGGGCCAATCCAAACTTGCTTGTTAAGGACTCCATATTCTCCAGGCAGTTTACTCTCACAAATAAAAAAAATAGCAATGCAATTTATGGACTGTATATACTTATATATCGCTGAGCTGCATATTATTTATTAAATGATTTTATACATTTTCAGCACTCCATAAAAAATGAAACAGGGATTACTATAAGGTAGGAAGGTGAGAAACAAAAAAAAGGGCAAATACTAAAGTATCACATTTGGAGCGCTCACTGCTTGATAATAACATTGCACAGGTATTAGGGAGTCGATCACTTCTATCATTATTTGCATTGATGGTCATGTAGCAGTCTGTGGCATAATAATCTTTATGGGATCTCTATGGGTAGTTGTATTTTCTACTCACAGTGATAAAAGTGGTCCTATGCAAGGGCGTAGCTATAGGGGATGCAGAGGTAGCAGTCGCTAACAGGAGCCTGAGGGGGCCCAAAGACCTTTGTGCCGCATAAGAAAACATTGATATTATAGAAGGTAGACGCTGGTCAAGTTATACCTCTGGCTGGAGGGGAAGGGGTTAGGTCAAGAATTTGGCATGGGGGTGCCGTTTCAATTTTTGCCTCAGGCAGCACAATGGCTATGTGCTTCCCTGCCCCTGGCCACAAAGCACTGAGGGAAGGAGGGGGTCCCAAGCTGAACTCTTGCACCAGTGCCCATGAGCCTTTAACTACACCCCTGGTCCTACATATGACATTCATATTTTATGCAGCTTCTGCTTCTTCAATCTGTCCTCAGATATGGATTCCATTCTCTACCAGACCTTTGTGATTGGGCTCTCAGCTACCACAGACTAAAGATCATTTAACCCCTTAAAGGGATTTTCCATGCAACTATGTGATCACTTTTTCAGATACGGCGATACCAGTTACTTTTATTTTTTATGTAAAATTGAGAAGATGGGGTGGTTTTACCAAAAACTACTGTTGCAGCCTATGGGATTTTGACAGGCTGCCTGTCAGGCTTTGCCACAGGCACAGCTTTTCAGGCAGCTTACTGCCGGGGAGCCTTCACAAGGCTGCCGTAGTAACCAATTGAACCCTCCAATTTCATTGCGGAGTGAAACAGAAGGAGCCCTTTCCCTCTGCTCAGATGCTTTGGTTGCTATTGACCACAGCATGTAAGAGATTAAATACATTATAAATGTAATATACCGCCAGCACCCACCACATGAGCTCACTCCATACATACCGTTAACACATACTGGTACATCATTTTGAATTAAGGGGTAAAATAAATGGGATCTTGAAAACTTTTTATAGCAAAGAATGTGGTCATGGGGATCATTCTATGCCTTATTTTTGGTCTAGAAAAGTTGCAGATGTTGTTACAAGTACTGTTTAGCATTTTGCATTAAGCGGGCAGGAAGAGGCAGGAGCTCTATGGCCTGAGTCATTTAACATGTGTGCCAGAAAATTGCCAAACATTACACCAGAAATCTATTCCAGCTTCTTGCTGGAGTAGATTACTGTTCTGGTCCATAGACACCAGAAGATGTGACATATTTATATTTAGGTGTGCTGTTCTTAATAAATTGCTTGGATCTTCCGTCAGCAGGTTTTCACAAGAACGGCATGTGAAACAGCTATCTTTAGTAAAGGATCTGATCTCTTGTTGTGGGAGTTTAGATTTTTTTCTTTTAATTAGTGGTACAGTTTAATGATTTTCATGTTGATTTTAAATTTCTGAGGTATTAAGAAAACAAATTTATAATATACTGTAAGGGATCGCTCTCTCTCAGGGGGTCGCCATCACAGACTTCTTCCAACACACGGGATTTTCAAGTTCAAAACTGCTTTATTTGCTCTTCAGCACAAAACATTGCCAAACAAACACCTGTCCGTCTAGGCTCTGACTAACACAGGTTTGGTCCTAACTCACCTAGTAAAACACCGTTCACACACACAGCGTTTAGATGCGGCTTCCTCAGCCATCTGGTCAAGCCCTCCTGGCTGTGACCTCCTCAGCACCTTTGGGGGGAGATGGTCCAGCAGTTCTCGCAACTGTGACCGTGCGACCCTGTAACCCTAGGCGTCGCTGGGCCCCCCAAACTTAAGGCTATACCAAGCCTCATGGCCCCTCAGCCCTCCTGGCTGAGACCACACAGAGCCTCCACAGTCTCCAATCTCTCAGGCTTCCTCAGCCTTTCTCTCTAAGCATAGGCTTCCTCAGCCTTGTGGCCCCTCAGCCCTTCCTGGCTGGGACCACATGGGCCCTCTCCAGGTCTATTCCCTGGGGCCCTCTCTCTCTCTCTCCCATACACAGAGGGACGTTTTATCCCTCCGTGATTACACAGCAGGCCTCACCTACAATCTGTCAGCTTACCGCAACACCTGTAGTGGAAGGGTGTGGACTGGAAGACTCCCACTACCAACCTGTCTCCAAGTCCAAGAAATCCGGCCCATGTCACTTTAAACAAAAACTCCAGCAAGCTATGCCTTGCTGAAGCAGCAGCATTTCAGGATTTCAGTTATCTCACCCAGCTAAACTGAACAACTGGGTGAGATACACACCCCTTCTACACATCTACCGTGCATTTTACTATACACATCACCACAATACACATAATCAGGAACTAGAGAGAGACCTCATAAGTATGATGTCACATGTGACATATAGAAAATTGACATTCATAAAGCTTTTGGTGTTAGTTCGAGACAAAGTAGTGGCCGTTGCTCTACATGTAGTATAAGGGGAGATCAGCATGGGCGCATCAGAGAAGTCTGTGAACTGGCTGTTAATGAAAAAACTATGGAGGCAATGTAGCTGGCATACATGGTGACAGTGGTTGTTGCAGTTTTGAGAGACCCTATTGCAGTAATGGCTTGGAGCTTCTGTATGGGGCACTGTCATTGTTATAGGGCTCTATGACTTTTATGGGGAGTGTGTAGCTATAACTGTTTTTTTTTTTGGGGGGGGTTTGGGGGGGGTAATATATTTTACTATTATGTGTGTACTGTGGCTTGTTCCTTCCTGGGACCATGGTGGCTTGTTCAGTAATAGGAGCACTGTGGTTGTCAATGTTATTGGCACAGTATGGATGTCCCTTTTATGATGGCTCTGCGTCTTGATCTGTTATTTGGTTACTGAAAAGGGAGCATGCGAAAGATTTACTATGGGAGTCTTCATGTGTTACATATAAGAAAAATGACTTGTTCTTCCCTAGTTTGTTGGGGTTGGGGGGTACCTTATATAGATTTTAGTATGTTGGAGGCTGTTCAATTACTTTGAATTAAACAATAAAGAACAAGAATATTTTCAGTTGAACATCTCTCCAGACGTCTCCAGGGGCACAATATGGGAGGCTCACAAAGCCGTGGTTAGGGGACATTTCATTAGTGCTAGTGCACATATTAATAAAAACAGAAAAAAAACGTATCTTGGAACTGCAAACACTCATTAACAATTTAGAAACAGAACATAAGAAATCTCAACACCAGATTTTATGGGATAAATTAGTAGAGGCCCGTAATGACCTTAAAAACCTCCTTGACTCATACACTGCCAAAATATTCTTATCCACCCAGCAAAAGTACTATGCGCACGGAGATAAAGCCTCCAAATTGCTTGTATCCCAGATCCATAAAAGTAAGGCGAAATCTTACATTGCTAGCATTAAATCTAAGGAGGCACAAGACATTCGTTCCACAAATGAAATAGCAAAAAGATTCACGGAATTTTATAGTGAACTGTATAATTTACCTCCCTCACCCTCACCCGATCCCTTGGTGGATAAACAAACATATATTGACACATGGTTGTCCTCTATCAAACTGTCCACCCTAACATCTGGCCAGGCATCCACCCTCTCTGCTCCTTTTACGGTTTGTGAACTAGAACGAGCATTGAAAGACTCCCCAATTAATAAGGCGCCAGGGCCGGATGGATTACCTACTATTTATTACAAAAAGTTTAGCAAAATCCTTCTCCCACATCTCCTGGAGGTCTGCAACAACGCTTTATCGGTAAACTCACTGCCGAATCAAATGCTGTCAGCATACATCACGATAATCCCCAAAGAGGGTAAAGATGTTTCCCTTTGTGGCAGCTACCGTCCCATATCGCTCCTAAACAACGATCTCAAATTATTTGCCAAGATGTTAGCCAATAGGCTCAAACCTTTTCTTTCTAGCCTTATCTCAGCTGAACAAGTAGGTTTTGTACCAAATAGAGAAGGTAAAATGAACACATCCAGAGTGCTACATATTATCCATCGAGCACAAAAAGCGTCTTCTCCCTTAGTGCTATTAAGTACCGGCGCGGAGAAGGCGTTTGATCGGGTGGACTGGATGTTCATGTCTAGGGTGCTAAAACGCTTTGGTGTTCCCGATCAATTCATCAATGCGGTTAGGTCCATGTATTCATCTCCCACAGCTAGGATCTGGATTAATGGTACCCTCTCACCCTCTTTTACAATTAACAATGGCTGCCCCTTGTCGCCATTACTTTTTGTATTGATCATAGAAACTTTGTTGCAGACCTTCAAAGAGGACCCTAGGATCAGTGGAATGAGAATAGGCGCTAGAGAACATCACCTAGCAGCTTTTGCGGATGATGTGCTATTATTTTTGTCCAATCCCAGAGAAGCACTCCCAGCAGTTATGGCAATTCTAGATCACTATGGTAGGTTGTCTAATTTTAAAATAAATATAGCAAAATCTCAAATCCTCAGTACCACACCAGGCATACTTAGAATTACAGAGAAACTCCCCCTTTAAATGGACCACTTCCTCGATCCAATTCTTAGGCGTACAGATCACACCTAAACTCTCCCAATTATACAAAGCTAATTTTCTAGATCTACCAAGCGAGATTCAGAAGACTTTACAATCTTGGGATATCCCTTTTGTCTCGTGGTTTGGTAGGAGGTCCTTACTCAAGATGGTGATTCTTCCCAAGATTTTATACTATCTTCAGGTTCTGCCTATACATCTGCCTGATTGCTTTTTCTCTAGGCTTAGATCCATAATGTCCGCCTTTTTATGGTGTAAACAACGCCCAAGATTAGCTTACAAGTTTCTCACTCAACACACCTCTAAGGGAGGTCTGGGTATCCCAGATTTTAAACGATATTATAAAGCCATCCAGAGTACCAGATGTATGGACCTGTTGAGAGGGGCCGAGGACAGGTTAGATGTGCAGGCAGAACTGGAATCCTCTGAATGCTCCATCCGTTCTCTCCTCCTTTCCAAGAAACCCAGTCATCTTACAACAAGGTCTATTACAAATCCCATCACTAAAAATACCATTGAGGTATGGCATAATCGGAAGATTAGAGAAAATCTGCTACCTAATCCCATGACATTATTACAGATCAGGGACATTCTAATGGACTCCTCCCCCTCCTTTAGAGATACCCTTCCCTCATCGGCTCTTACTACACAAACCTATTTACTAGACATTTGGGACTTAGATTCAAAATCTTCATTCGAATCCCTCGCAGACAAGCCTCACCTAACAGATTTATCCATGTTCCACATCAACTACCTATTAAAATACCTTAAATTTAATTATACTCAATCTCCTACTACCGGAGATAAGTCTGTCTTCGAGACCTGTGTGCTTCAGTCTAAAGATCCTAAGAAGAAAATATCTACCATGTACTCACTTCTCCTTCCCACTATACCAAAGAAGGAATTTTGGTTTTTGGACAAATGGGAACGAGATACAGGGAGAGAGTTCACCATATTGGAAACAAAAATATTATTGTCCCAGACCAACCTAGTATCTAGATGTGCCAAATTACAAGAGAACTATTATAAAGTTCTGACGAGATGGCACTACACTCCTGTGCGGCTGGCACAGATGTTCCCTGATAGTAGTGATATTTGCTGGAGGTGCGAGAAAGAAAGAGGGTCTTATATACACATTTGGTGGCAGTGTCGGGGGACTGTGACTTATTGGACAAATATTGTCCAGGAATTGACTAAAATATGTAAAAGGGTTATTCCTCTATGCCCTAAAGTTTTATTGTTTAACCTATATTCGAACTTGGGAGTACCTGTATACCTTACCACTTTACTTCACTCATTACTTGCAGCGGCTAAAATACTTGTTGCTCAGGCGTGGAAATCTACTACTACCCCTTCTATTTCGCACTGGCAAGCGAAGGTAGACAAAATCTACCGCTTTGAAAAACTCACGGCTTGGGAAACTCACTCTATTCAGAAATTTAATAAGATATGGAAAATTTGGGAAATCTATAGAAATTACTCAGAGTTACCTTGAGGTCCGGCTCTCCCATAGAGAGGTTCATGTAATTAAACCACTACTTTTGACCAAATACTAGAGTATACAGCAGCACCACCACTCATAGGATGGTTACCATCTTGCGTATTGGTACATAAACCTAGCCTACCACCCCATCACCCTTTCCCATTCTCCCCTATGCTTTCCCTTTCCTTTTCCTCCCCACACCCTCATATTATTGTTTGGTTAAGCTATTTGTTTGGTTTTGTTCTGAGAATTGGTGACATTATTCACCCTAAACAGTCATGTATATGATGATAGAAGAGCTGTTTCATTCACCAACTGTTTGTCTGGTAGCTGAAACATATGATTGTTATGTGCCTTTATCCACTATATGTGCAATGTTTGTAATCTTTTCCTAAGATATTGATTTTGCGCGATGTACTGGCTTGTAAAACTCAATAAAAGTTTTGAATACAAAAAAAACCAAAAAAACAATAAAGAACCATTTTGATATTTGATATTTTAATATGTTTTAAACTCGACAGCCACAGCTCTATCAAATTATAGTGGGTTCCCATGTTATAGAATAAGGAGGAGGGTGTAAATCAGAAACAAATCCTGAATTTCCAAGTAGCTGTGACAGCAAAGAGTTCATGATGTTGTCAGCAGGAGAGGTAATCAGTACAAATTAGCAAAATAAGGTTATACACCTAAACATTGCAACAGCAAGAATGAAAAGTTGTGGAATTATGGACATCACAGGATCAACAGACATATTAATCATATGCAAATGATAAAAAATAGAAACAAAGTATTCAAAATATCTCGACCTCCATTGCCACCTTGCTATGTATCATATCAGCCTTTGAGAATGGTGGCATGAGGTCAATGGAACACCTGTAGCTGGATGTCTGGCTCTTATCCCAATATTGTAGACACTGTTTGCCGCCCTAGGCTTGGGATGTGATGTCCAATTTCATGTGCAGAATGGTTCACTACCCTCCATTCTTCTAATCAGACGATCCATCTGTCCAGAGGTTCACCTCTGTGCACCTCTTGCTGTCATTTCAGTTCTTGGTTGTTCTCCCAGCCACTGAGACACGCAATGTTAAGCAGTGCTGACATGTTGGCTTAGGTGCGTAGCAATCTGCTGGAGTGATACATCAAGGTCTTTCAGTTCCAAGATTCTGTCTCAATTTGGGACAAGTGAGGATAAATGGCACATCAGTGAACAGGAGGCATTGTATAATCTTCTCACACAGCTTCATCCAATTTTTGATGTTTCATGTGGCTAAAAACCTTTGCTTTCAATATGGCTTTATGACCCTCCCACATTCAACAGATTGGAGCTAGGTGCTTAAAATTTTGAAGATCTTAGCAGTATTTGCTACTTCCTCGATTTGCATAACCTTACGGTTTGTCCCTGTTGGTTCTGCAACTTCATGTTGAAGAGTGTATGATGGAATTATTATTTTATTATATGGCACCATCTGTAGAGGTGAGGAAAAAGCATTTTCCTTTGGGGAAGTCTGAATTTTCATACATGTTTAATTTTCCTTCAGTCATGCCACTGGACCATACCACAATTGCACATTTTACAACACATCCTAGAACACACCTAACTAGAATGAAATATTAAAAAAGACATCACAAACACATTCTTGGCATGGATTTTATTAATAAATTATGAATAAGAGCAATTGTGTAATTTAGGACATATACAGGGTCATTCACATAGTGCTGAAGAGATGGTTTCCAGAAAACTAAAAAAGCATTAAAAAGTCACATTTATAAATAAATGTACAAAAACAGACAGATTATATGCATTCTAAGCATCTTAATACATAAACAAAAACACACAGGTTTATTAGTGAGAGTACTACTGCGTTATATTATTTCTTCATATTGTAATCTGTACATGTACTGATGCATAAATAACTATATATCAGTTGGCAGGTGCAATGTGCATTACAGGAGGAGGCAATGGGGAACAATAGACATAGTATCACTTCTGTACAATCCTTTGTCCAAAACGACTTATAAAAAGTAGCATCATATGATTGGCTTGTTAAAAAAAAAAGTTTAGACGTTACAGCAGTTTTTCATTTGTGTCGGCTTTTTGGTAATGGCTCCCGAAAGATTGGTTACAGATCCTCTATCATCTTCATTATCACTGCGCTTTCTCACTTCCCTAAAAAAGCAAAGACAATAGAAAGTAAATCTTAAAAGCACACTCTCTGTGCACAGTCCCTAATGGTCAGAGCACAGCAGTCCGCATTTTATTTTAAATCACTATGGAGGCTTACATCATAAAAAGTACCTATTACCAGTAACGCTCATGCGGACAGTCCCACCCATCTTTTCTAATTTTATTACTTTTCTGACAACACAGTAACCCAGTTAAGATATTGTATTCAGTTTATTTTAGATCCTGCTGCAATCTTTAAATAGTTGGAATATAAATACCGTGCAAGATGAAGGACAGCCTCCACAATATTTGATCCCTCTTTGGCACTAGTTTCACAAAATAAAGCTCCATATGTCTATACAAGAAAAAAAAGGTTTGATGTATGAATTCCAAATTAGATTACACTGTAGTTGGGAGACTTTTACCATCTCTTATTTAGCAGAAAGTGCATGCAACCAACAATTAATATCAAGTTAGAAAATGACTTAAAATAGCAACTTATAGTGAATTCACACTGTATTTGTAGTGTAAGTTTGGTATATATGCCAAGAAAGCACCCAGCATGTCACATGTATCCATAGTCCCCTATTCACCTGAAAGAAGCCAAAAGAGTGTACTTCTGGCCTCTATCGGATGGGATACATCAATGTACTATTTCGCTGGACAGGATATTGTCAATGACACTACAGAGGCCTATAGACAATGTTAACCACTCTATGCCTATGCAGTGGCATACCTCAGGGGGATCCATAGAGACCCTCCCAATGTATGCCTTTGAAGCCTGATGGAGTCCAATATAAGTCAACAAGATCCCTCAGGATTCATTGAAATCTGCTTGAAAACTTATCTATTCTACCTGTTATGGCTCCCTTTAAGGAGTTGTCCGGGTTCAGAGCTGAACCCAGACATATTCCCGTTTTCACCCAGGCAGACCCTCTGATATGAGCATTTCATGCTCCAATGCTCCCCCTTGCCCTGTGCTGGATCACGCAAGACAAGGACTTTTTGTTTATATTTTTACACTGCTAAACGGAGTGTTTCCTGTGACATCAATGGCACTGATGGGCGGGCTTTAGTACTGCTCTAGCCATTTTACAGGCTAGGGCTGCGCTAAAGCCCGCCCATTAGTGGCAGTGATGTCACCGGGCTCACTGCTAAGTGGAAGCCTCCGTCTAGCAGTGTTAAAAATATAAACAAACAACCCTTGCCATGCGCGATTCAGCTCTGAACCCAGACAACCCCTTTAAAGGGGTTCTCCAAGTTATATATATTGATGACCTATCCTCAGGATAAGTCATCAATATCAGATTGGTGGGGGTCCGACACCCGGCACTCCCGCCGATCAGCTGTTTGAAGAGGAGGCACGCGCCGTACCAGCACTGCCTCCTCTTCACTGTTTACATGATGGCCGTAACATGGGTAGTGGTGAGTAGGTGTAACCGCCCCATTCATTTCAATGGGAAGGCTTGTTCCTATACAAGTCTATGGGAGCGATTCTTCCAATTGAAATGAATGGAGCAGTTGGGTGTAATTACACCTACTCACCACTACCCCTGTTACGGCCAGCATGTAAACAGTGAAGAGGAGGCAGTGCTGGGATAGGTTATCAAGGATAGGTTATCCTGAGGATAGGTTATCAATATATATAACTTGGAGAACCCCTTTAAGGGAGCCATAACATGTAGAATGGATGAGTTTTCAGGCAGATTCCAATGAATCCTGAAGGATCCTGTTGACTTATATTGGACTCCGTCAGGCTTCTGGTGTTTTATCAAAACTGAAGACTTGGATACCCACAGAACCTGTCAGCGTGTACAAGGCCTATTGCCTATATCAGCCTGGTACGTCACCAGAACTAAAAAAAAAATGTCTTTGCCCTGCGCAATTCAGTGTAGTTTTCAGTTTTGCTTTTGACACTTACCCTGGATAACTTCTCTCCATAACTGGTTGGTACACATTTATGACTTTGTTCCGAGAGTGTCTGTCGGAGGTCAGCTTTATTCCCCACCATCATGATAGGTATAGTGTCATTTGTTGAATCCTGCATAATAACATGACAGCTTAAATGGAATGCACACCTACTGTGGTACATATATTTAGTATGTGTTTAGGTACATTTTGTGAAATAATATGTAAGTGAATTTTTAAGAACTGATCAGTTGCTATATTTTTAATATACCATAACTATACTGTGGCCCCTTCCTCCAACTAAAAAACAAAACAATTTTCTGATGGTTAAAGGGAATCTGTCACCACGATTCTGGACTATTATCTGCATTAATATATGAGCAGTGCAACACAGGAGTCCAAATTGATATTTTTTTTTTACTAACTGCTCCATTCCCATGCACTCCCCTGCACTAAAACGCACAGTCTGGACAGATTCCCTTTGAACATTACAATAAATTCCAAAATGATATGCTAGGAGTTGAGGTATTTCATAATGTCTGGTTTGTATTAGACACTTGCACGCCCAAAGGTATCAGTCACAGACATAGTAACATAGTTTAGAAGGTTGAAGAAAAACATCTGTCCATCTAGTTCAGCCTGTTATCCTGCAAGGTGATCCAGAGGAAGGCAAAAAAAGAACCCTGTGAGGTAGAAGCCAATCAGAATTACTTCCTGGATCAACAACCCCTCTCTAGTAACTATAACCTGTAATATTATTACACTCCAGAAATACATCCAGGCCCCCCTTGAACTCTTTTAGTTAGTTTACCATGACAACTTCCTCTGGAAGAGATTTCCATGGTCTCACTGCTCTTACAGTAAAGAATTCCCTTCTATGTTTATGGAGAAACCTAATTTCCTCCTAGATGTAGAGGATGACCCCTCACCACAGTCCTCGGTATAAATAGATGATGGGAGAGATCTCTGTCCTGCCCCCTGATATATTTATACATAGTTATTAGATCTCCCCTGAGTTTTTTTTTATAAACTAAACAACCTCAAATTATTATATTCTTTCTGGGTACTGTAGTCCACCCATTCCAGTTATTATTTTAGTTGCCCTCTTCTGAACCCTCTCCTGCTCCACTGGAGACCTTATTTTCATGACAACGTATCATTTTTACAATAACATTATCATACACTCAGTTTTAGATTTCAATATAATGAATTTTTGTATACTTCTTTATAGGTATCTTGTTGACGTTCTATTGGTCATGGCCTTCATTGATTGACCGTTACCTGTAAATAAAGGTCTGCAAGTTTTATTAATCTGCTACGGCGTAGAGCACCAAGCATGCTCGAAACATGTAGGCAGGGGTTAGTCTGTGTGCAAATAAAGCCTGGAATATTTTTATCTTATGGATGCTGGGGTGTTTCTTCTGAGTGCCTATTTGTTGCATGTTTCAAACATCTTTGTGCACCCCCCAAATTCGGTGAGCTGCCGTCTCTCTGCATGTGTGAACGTACTGTGTGTACATTTACTGTTTATGGGCCGATATGATCCTCCTTATAACCAATACAAGACAAGCAAAGATGAGGTAGTACAACAGAAGGCGGAAGGGCTCAAAGAATAGGTGCATTCAGTGACCACCACTTCTGCAAGTCTATAACATAACACAACTGGCAACTGTTGCCAAGTCAATCCATCTGAATAATGCATGTCTTAACATAATTGCTGGGTTAAGAAACCATTGCTGGGTTAACAAAACCATTGTCACCAACTTTGCTCTCGTGTGATCTACTTATAATCCTCAGAAAGACATTTAAAGGGGTTATCCAATCCTATAAAAAGCCTCTGGACCCCTCACATTTAACATACTTACCAGGCTCCCCGTGCCGCTCCTGGTCCCTGTACTGCCTCTGCTGGTTTTCCCCGTGTGCGGATGAAAACATCCAGTGGCAGGCGGGGACGGGGACGATCCTCCCTTGCATCGACACCCCTGTCTGCAACTGGCTGCTCTCCCCCTGACACTAGATGCTTTTATCCGTGCACAGGGAGAAGCAGCAGCGGTGCGGGCACCAGGAGCGGCGCAGAGAGTGGGGAGTCAGGTAAGTATATTCAATGTAAGGGGCCTGGCATATGGGGGACATTTCATAGGATTGGATAACCGCTTTAACAATACCAGCATGTATAAGCCTACAAACCAATATATTCTGTGCTGCTCTGACAACATTTAAAGATAGGTTGAATTTACCTCGATCATGTCTATCCATTCCCTGACATTCAAGAAGCTCTTCTCACAAGTCACGTCATAAAGAAGCAAAACTCCGTCTGCTCTTCTAAAGTAAGACTTTGCAATGCTCCTAAATCTTAAACAGCAAAAAAAACAATAATTAATTGATTTCATTATTTTTTCTTAAATGCTTGTAAATCTGTATTTTAGCACACAAATTTGTATTAAAAAATGGAAGCTGTCTACCAAATAAACTAAACGGATTGTTAAAGCAACCACAGACTGGTTTGTTTCTGACAGAAATGTAATCACTTATAACAATCCTACAAACTTTGGAGGCTTTACCTTTCTTGACCTGCTGTATCCCACAGCTGTAGTAGTGCTGGTTCCCCATCCACAACTAATGTCTTCATTTGAAAATCCACTCCTATTTTAAAAAGGAAATAAAAAAAATGGAAATTATTTGATGAAATCCTTATAAAATGGCATGAAAATTGTAAAATGCTATCAAGAATATAGCAATATCCATAATTTTTCAACATCAATGCAAAGAATGTCTTTTAGGCCACACAGGGTATAATCAGAGTGTGATATAGACAACGGCTAATATTTTTACAGGGGGATCAGACATATGTAGCAGTCGCACCCAGACCCACGTACCTGTACTTGCCCAGAAATCCCTCTGTCAGGTAAGAATAAAGCAGTACTACATAAATGGTATGCAACTAATGGGGACCATGCTACAGATTTAGTATTGGAGCATAGGACCTGAATTTCTTGTCCCATTTTCATCCTTTCATAGCTACAGTTTAAAAGAAAAACTGATTGCCGGTAATGAACAGTTATAGAAATCACAGGTCTGGACCTTAAAATGAACCCACTTTGTCTACATTTTTGTTAAGTAAAATGTATAGCGCCAATTACAAAGGTACCAAATAATTAGAAAAGTGTCTAGTATAGTGGTGGGCCACTAGTGACAAACCATGTGGCTATTAAATCAAACTATCATAAGAGAAGGGGAACCTGAACTTGATTAGTTTGATACGGAGTGACAAGGTTCAGTAGCCTGGAGAGGAGACTAAAACATATCCCTGCTCTAGACCACTTTACAAATAACCCCTTCACAGCCCTAGACCACCAAAAACTTTACCTTTAACTACATCACTATTTAAGCACTTTATGGCAGCAATATTTTACCACTACGTAAAAATGGTTTTATTTGCTGTTCTTATTAGATTTGGAAACTGCATGGCAGTATTACCTAGGAATTGTATGGCAGTATTATTTAGGAATTGCATGGAGGTATTTAGGTATTGTATAGTAGTATTAATTAGCACCAATTTTGACGGTTACCCTGGCATGAACCACACTGCAGTATTAATTGTTCTAGCTTTACTACTGGTACAGTACTTGATCTCAGTGTGTTAACCTACCCAGTGTTGCACTAGTATTGCCTCGAAATTCATTTTTACAAAGTCTCATGAGAAAACTAGACTTCCCAACAGCAGCATCTCCAGCCAGGACTATCTTGTAGGCTTTCTCTGTATTGGAAAACTTGCTCACCTGGTCAGCAGCAGTATCTGACTGGAAGGAAAGACAACATTTTAGTTATTGTCAAGATATTTGTGATTATTCATGACGAGAGATGGATAGATAGATAGATAGATAGATAGATAGATAGATAGATAGATAGATAGATAGATACAAAAAATTGCTGAAGTAAGAGGCAGGACTCCAATTAAAAAGTGGACTTCTTGATCCACCTTCCACATTGTTCTGTGCAGTAATCATGCTCCCTGAACCTCCTCTCTCTATGTTAGGTAGGCAGAGCAAGCCAACTGATCCCAGCCAATGTAGCCAAGTGTCAGCTGCATAACACAGCTGACACCTGCCAGCAGTGTTCCCTCTAAGACTTAGCAGCTGCTGAGCGGGGTCGGCTCAGGGCTGGGCACAGCGCCATCAAAGGTGGGCGATATGAAAACGTAAAATACATGGACTGTATTCTGTAACTCACATTAACCCCATGTTGCCCATTATGTGAGATGGTACTTTGGGGGTTACTTACTATTAATGTGAGGCACATGGCGTCCAGTCCAAAAGCACGTGCCCAGTCTGACATTAAAATTAAGTGACCCCATCATGTTTAAAACATGGTAGTGCCAAGATTGGGGTTAATGAATCACATTAACCCCAATCTTGCTGGCTGCCTTATACATATGTTTTTTTCCTGCCTTTATTTTGAGGCAGGTTAATTACTCTTGCACTGTGTGGGGTTGCGGTACCTGCTATGCTGGCTGGCTGCTTTTCAGTGCACTACTACACACTGACTGTGGGGCTCGGGCTGGCGCTGGGGAGGACACAGGACAGGAGCAGGGGGAGGCTGCCGTTTCCTTGTTGCTGGTGTTCGCCAAGCTCACTAGCTCAGACAGCCCAGCATTTTATTACATCCCTCCTCCTGCTTTAATTAGCCGCACGTTCATTGGTGGCATCTTCAGAGACCGCTCATTTAATTGGGTTCAGCGGCGGCCGCGTCATCGGAGGGAGGGAGGGACTTCCTCCCACTTCCTCCCTCCTTCTCCACCTCCATTGCCTGACTGGAACATAGCGCGTGCCGAGCGCCATGCTCTCACATAAGAGGAGATTCTAGGCTGTGCAGCAGCGCAGCCTAGTATCGCAACAATACAGATCCCGGTACCGAATCGATACTGGTATAAAAGTATCGATTGGGTATCAAAATTTCGATACCCGATGCAACCCTAATCCATACACCATGCTGTATAATATACAGTATAATCCGTGCATCATGCTGTATAATATACAGTATAATCCGTATAACATGCTGTATAATATACAGTACAATCCATACAATATACAGTATAACCCCTGCGCCATCCTATACAATATAGTATACTATAATCCCTGCACCATGCTGTATAATATACAGTATAATTCCTGCACCATGCTGTATAATATACAGTATAATCCCTGCACCATGCTGTATAATATACAGTATAATCCGTACACCATGCTGTATAATATACTGTATAATCCCTGCACCATGCTGTATAATATACAGTATAATCCATACACCATGCTGTATAATATACAGTATAATCCATGCATCATGCTGTATAATGTACAGTATAATCCGTGCATCATGCTGTGTAATATACAGTATAATCCATACACCAGCTGGGAGCGCCGCACAGGAACGTCCTGAGCGTCAGGACGTTAAGGGAAGCCTAGTGTATGCCTGTTCCGAGCCCACCGCAACAGGGCTTCCCCATCAGAACAGGCATACACGGAGGCAGATAGTAAGCTGCGTGGCCGCGCGCCCGCGCAGTTTACAGGGAACACTGCCTGCCAGGTATGGAGTAGGCTCAGCTACTCAGCCAGTTCTATACACTCCTCCCATACCCGTGACACACAAGTACATCAAGGTGCAAAAGAGTTGTCTAATTTAGAAAAATCCCCTTTCATATACCCTGTTAGAAAAATCCTCTGTTAATGGGGGCATCCCATTTTCAGGATTTTTGCCGCTTGGCCAGAGTGCAGAAAGCTTACAAAGAGCATCTCTCAGGCTGGAGGACCTATCTTGTAATACAGAGACAATACATTTATTTGATGTGCAGTATGTAATACTTTTTGACATAGTGGCACTACATGGAAACTGAACACTAACTGCAGGTTTCCCCCAAATTACAGCAGATCACAAGGACTCAGTAGGGAGACACCTAGGGTCAGCTTATGTCAAGGGACTCTTCTAAAAAGACTGGATTTTCCAAAGCAGACAGCCACCTCTTCTTTACCAGTTCAAGACACAATCATTTCCCTCTCTCCTTCATGACCAAACCAATTTTCGGATACATGTTTGCCTTCTCTATGGAGAGCCCGGGTCTCACTGACAACCAGCTTCTTCTACTGCAATTGCATGATTTCTGTACAGCTGCAACTTCTGCAGGGGCATTACAAAACGTTCTTGCAGAGATGCATACCACCTGAATGTTTATAGTCTAATAGTGGTCCGGAAGTGGTTAAAGTAGTTAAAGTGTAGCTCAGTTGTTGGATTGCTTGACAAGAAGTACATCATGATCATTAAAGGGTGGGCAGGTTTATAAAAGCTACTACTAGAGGCCAAGATTAGGTAGGATAGCAACACTATTGAGGATCAAGCATGTACATCTCTATGGTACCTTCTAGAAGGTGATCATTTAAAATGACCAGTATACCCCTATCAGTGCTATGGGTGTTAATATTATATTTGCAATGATAAATCTTTTTTTTTACTGATTCCCATTAGTCTCTGCAATATGTTGGAACATTTATTATATCATGACTTCAGCCTGGAACTAGAAACGGTGAGGATGGGAGCCTTGGCACTGGAGTGAAGCAGTACTGAAAAGGTAAGTCTGTTTCTCTCTTTTTCACAGTTATCTGGTGTTAGCTCATTTTTGGGGGGTTAGACGACGACTCTTTTAACAAGAAGTAAGAAACCCATTAAAGGGAATATGACCAAAGGATCAGACTGGAAGTAGTCTAGAACCCTGGAGACACAAACTGGGATGATAACTGTAATCAAGACTTAGTAAAGTTGATTCATTTTATATTTTAGATGCATTGGAGCAGTAAAATAGTTAGACATGCTCTGGAACTAAAATCTCATTGGACTGATTACTGTTGGTGGAGTAAATAAATATTAGGACTGTCCAACTTTAAACCTTAAAAAGTGTATAACCAGAATAATTCTCAAATAGGATTACAGTAGGCATCATACCAATAAACACGCATAGGTGTCTATGGACAAGCAGATGTGCCACCTACTTCAAGACAATTGATTTGATCATTGCAGCCTTTAAAAAAAGGGGTTGTCCAAGTTAAAAAAAAAAAAACTATTCTTTCTTCCAAAAACTGCACCACAACTGTCCACAGGTTGTATATGGTATTACAGCTCATCCCCGTTCACTTTAATGGACCTCAGCTGCAATACAAGGTTCAATACAAGACTGTTTTTGGAAAAAGCCATCCAATGTTTGTCTGATCCTGGACAAACCCTTTCAAGCAAGAATGGTCCAACCATTCATTTTAACTACTGTCTGTGGATACAAAATAAAAAAAAAAAATACATTTATGGTATTACTTGTAAGCAGTCACAGGAGCTCTGCTTACATTTGTCACATGTGCAGGCAATGCTGAGATACATTTTCTCGATGATGCACCTGAGCTGCTCCTGCTGACTGGACGTGATGGTTTCCAATCTAGAAATGAGCCACCAGATTCAGGAGCATAAGATTCTTCATCCCGAATTTCAGGAACCTAAGCAGTTAACATAGATGACATATCATATTAGTACTCCTGCACCTGACATTGAACAAATATGGGACAAAATACAGTTTCAAATAAAAATAAAAAAATCACTAAGTTGTGTAGGCCAAATTTCAGTAATTTTGTAACTAATACAGATTGTCAAGCTGAAACCTAGAGGGGTTGTCTCACTTCTGCAAGTGACATGTTCATGTAGAGAAAGTTAATACAAGGCACTTACTAATGTATTGTGATTGTCCATATTGGCTCCTTTGCTGGCTGAATTCATTTTTCCATCACATTATACACTGCTCGTTTTCATGGTTATGACCACCCGACAATCCAGCAGTGACTGGCTTGCACAATATAGTAAAAAGCACTGGCATCTTTGGTGGCCAGGACATAGGCCAGCACGTTTTCCTATAGTGCGCAACACGGCCACCACTGATGGATTGCAGGGTGGTTGTAACCATGGAAATGAGAAGTGTATAATGTGATGAAAAAACGAATCCAGCCAGCAAAGTAGGCAATATGGACAATCAAAATACATTGGTAAGTGCCCTTATATTAACTTTCTCTACATAATAAATGCTACAGTATTTGCTGAAGTGAGACAACCCCTTTAATTTTAGATTTTATGGGTTTTATTAATTTTAACAGATTTTATGTTGAAAATAACCAACTAATCAAGTTTACAATAGTCAAGGGAGGAACCAATACACAACAGTATCTGATTAGTGCTAACTAACTCTAAACAATACCAGCAATAACTCTACATGCACAGCCTGAATTTTGCAAGAAAAGTCAACTTGCTGAAAATGCAGGTAGGGTACACTCAAACAGAAATAAGAGGGAACGTTATTCAATAAGGATTAGAGATGAGCGAACGTGCTCAAAACGAGCACTGTACAGCTCGGCTCCCCTGCGCTCGCATGGGCGCAGGTGAGGAGGACGGAAACGGCTGCCTGCGCCCATGCGAGCGCAGGGGAGCCGAGCGGTACAGTGCTCGTTTCGAGCACGTTCGCTCATCTCTAATAAGGATCAATGTATTGAAAATTAGACATATCTGCCTGTGACTCTGCGGTCCGGTTGCCTTCTCCTACGAGTTCAATACTGAATGTATTCAGCATACATAATATTGTACAATAATATATATAGTTTGGACACACCTTCTCATTCAAAGAGTTTTCTGTATTTTCATAACTATGAAAATTGTAGATTCACACTGAAGGCATCAAAACTATGAATTAACACGTGAAATTATATACTTAACAAAAAAGTGTGAAACAACTGAAAATATGTCTTATATTCTAGGTTCTTCAAAGTAGCCACCTTTTGCTTTGATTACTGCTTTGCACACTCTTGGCATTCTCTTGATGAGCTTCAAGAGGTAGTCACCTGAAATGTTTTTCACTTCACAGGTGTTCCCTGTCAGGTTTAATAAGTGGGATTTCATGCCTTATAAATGGGGTTGGGACCATGAGTTGTGTTGGGCAGAAGTCAGGTGGATACACAGCTGATAGTCCTACTGAATAGACAGTTAGAATTTGTATTACGGCAAGAAAAAAGCAGCTAAGTA
Organism: Rhinella marina; assembly: GCA_900303285.1. Taxonomy (NCBI): domain Eukaryota; kingdom Metazoa; phylum Chordata; class Amphibia; order Anura; family Bufonidae; genus Rhinella; species Rhinella marina. The sequence goes on from ONZH01009704.1 coordinate 194,692, forward strand.
AAGAAAAATTACTTTACGAAATGAAGGTCAGTCAGTCCGAAAAATTGGAAAAAATTTGAAAGTGTCCCCAAGTGCAGTCGCAAAAACCATCAAGTGCTACAAAGAAACTGGCTCACATGAGGACCGCCCCAGGAAAGGAAGACCAAGAGTCACCTCTGCTGCGGAGGATAAGTTCATCCGAGTCACCAGCCTCAGAACTCGCAGGTTAACAGCAGCTCAGATTAGAGACCAGGTCAATGCCACACAGAGTTCTAGCAGCAGACGCATCTCTACAACAACTGTTAAGAGGAGACTGTGTGCAGCAGGCCTTCATGGTAAAATAGCTGCTAGGAAACCACTGCTAAGGACAGGCAACAAGCAGAAGAGACTAGTTTGGGCTAAAGAACACAAGGAATGGACATTAGACCAGTGGAAATCTGTGCTTTGGTCTGATGAGTCCAAATTTGAGATCTTTGGTTCCAACCACCGTGTCTTTGTGCGACACAGAAAAGGTGAATGGATGGACTCTAGATGCCTGGTTCCCACCGTGAAGCATGGAGGAGGAGGTGTGATAGTGTGGGGGTGCTTTGCTGGTGACACAAAGTGTGGGGATGTATTCAAAATTAAAGGCATACTGAACCAGCATGGCTACCACAGCATCTTGCAGCGGCATGCTATTCCATCCGGTTTGCGTTTAGTTGGACCATTATTTATTTATCAACAGGACAATGACCCCAAACACATCTCCAGGCTGTGTAAGGGCTATTTGACCAAGAAGGAGAGTGATGGGGTGCTACGCCAGATGACCTGGCCTCCACAGTCACCAGACCTGAACCCAATCGAGATGGTTTGGGGTGAGCTGGACCGCAGAGTGAAGGCAAAAGGGCCAACAAGGGCTAAGCATCTCTGGGAACTCCTTCAAGACTGTTGGAATACCATTTCAGGTGACTACCTCTTGAAGCTCATCAAGAGAATGCCAAGAGTGTGCAAAGCAGTAATCAAAGCAAAAGGTGGCTACTTTGAAGAACCTAGAATATAAGACATATTTTCAGTTGTTTCACACTTTTTTGTTAAGTATATAATTCCACATGTGTTTATTCATAGTTTTGATGCCTTCAGTGTGAATCTACAATTTTCATAGTCATGAAAATACAGAAAACTCTTTGAATGAGAAGGTGTGTCCAAACTTTTGGTCTGTACTGTATATATATACTCTTCTGCTGTTTGAAGAGAAAGCAGCGCTCGTACAATCCTTGCCGCTGTGGTACTAATATTTCAGCCCTTTTTGGCATTATAAATTGCCATCAGTAATGTACATTATGTTGACACTTTTTAGTGTCAATATGTGTACAGTATGGCAGCTTAAAAGGGGTTTTACAGGCTCATGACCTGAGGATAGGTCATGAGTTTCCAATCAGTCGGTATCCGACTCCCTGCTTACCCTTGATCGGCTGTTCCCTGTAACCTCTAGCGCTGGAACTAGCGCTTTTAATGGAACAGGAAGCCCAGCAATGTTGAAAGTGTAGTGGCCTTCCTGCATTACTGCAGCTCAGCTCTTATTCACTCCAGTGGTAGCTGAGCTACGGCCACTACAGCATGGCCACTACACTTTCAGCTGTGCTACGCTTCCTGCTCCATTGAAGAGACAGTTCCAGAGAAAGAGGCTGCAGGGAACAGGCGGGTGGGGGTGCCGTGTGTTGGATCCTCACCGATTACATATTAATGACCTATACTGAGAATAGGTCATCAATATCAGGAGTCTAGGAAACCCCTTTACGTGTATCATTTGGGAATATAATGGGGTTCAGTACATCGTTTATGTGAACTTATATGGTGTTATTTGAGGGATCCTTGTATATCCATGACCGTGACTAAATCCTTTGGTAAACTCATATTATTATCCCAGATGAAAATGGTTTTGCTGGAAGTTGAGGGAGTATATTAAAATATTGTAGCTATAAATAATCATTCTTTATCACTATCTTAATAGCAGCCACCAATGTAAACCAAGGCACAGTTCACAACTCTGCTGGAGCTTCAGTCACAGATTCCCTTAAAAAGCTCAGCATAGCATACTGCTTTATTTTGTTCTGTAAAATTCCAGACCCCGTTATGGAAATCTGATGGACCCCATTATGGTCCGTGGAATCCGCTGGGTGCCATCTTTATCTTTCATGCTAGGGATTTGGCACTATACTTGTTCTGCAATATTGATGTGAATGGGAAAAGTAATATGTCCTTAACATGGGAAATTAATATTCATAAAATTATCTGATGCAAGTACTTACATCTGTATCTGAAGCATCACCCCCATAAACCTCATGAGCAAATCTCGAGCGCTGAAAGCTTCTTGGAGCCCTGTATTCAACCTCTGAGTCATATTCATTGGAGTCTCTCAAAGTGGACAATCCACTGTCTATACAACTTTCTGGAAGGCTGTCAACCTCACAGTTTATTCTCTGCATTGGATCACATACTGCCAAAGTATCATAGTCTTCATCTAAGACAGAAGATCGAGGAGACCTTGCAAAAGAAATATTAACATTTCAAGTCAATGACACATTAATTGCATACTGCACTTATAAACATTGTAGAGTCAGAGCTTTAAAGTATATCCATCAATGAAATAGATCCAATAATTATATTCTGATTCATTTAAAAGTCTTTGGAAAGTCTTCAGACCTTTCAATTTTTTACATTTTGTTATACTATGTTATACTATGCCCTCGTGTTAAAAAAGTTCTCATTTTTCCCCATCATTCTCATTGTCTTCTTGGAAGGTTACCCTTTGGCCCAGTCTGAAGTCTAGAGCACTCCGGATCAGGTTTTCAGAAAACCTTGTTCCTAATAGTCTGAGAATCCTTTAGGTGCTTTTTTTGCAAACCTTTATGAGTCTTTTACTGAGGAGAATCTTCTTTCTGGCCTATCTGCCATAAAGCCCAGATTGGTGAAATGCTGCAGTGATGGTTGACCTTCTAGATGTTGCTCCCATCTGCACACAGGATGTGTGAATCTCAGCCGGGGTTCTTGATCACCTCTTTTACCAAAGCCCTTCTCCCCAATTACTTACTTTGAAGGGACAGCCAGCTCTAGGATCTAGGAGTCCTGGTTGTTGCAAACTTATTTAATTTAAGAATTATGTAGGCCACTGTGCTCTTGTGAACTTTTAGTGGAGCATCTTTTTTTTTAACCCTTCTCCAGATCTGTGCCTCCACACAATCCTGTCTGTGAGCTCTAGAGGCAGTTTTTTCATCCTCATGGCTTGGTTGTTTGCTCTGTCATGCTCTGATATGCATTGTCAGTTGTGAGGCAGGGGTGTGCCTTATTCAAATCATGCCCACTTAACTGAATTTACCACAGGTGGGCTCCAATTAAGGTGTAGAAACATCTTAAACATGATCGAGAGAAAAGGGTGGCCCCCAAGAGCTAAATATCAAGTGTCATGGTAAAGGGTCTAAATACTTATGTCCATGCAAATTTTAGCTTTTCTTTTGTAATAAATTTGCAAATATTTCTAAAATTCCGTTTTTACTTTCTCATTATGGGGTATTGAGTACAGAATGATGGGGGAAAACTTGTTTTTTTTACTTTAGCACAAGACCACAACATAATAAAATGAAAAAAATAAATAAAAAAGTATGAAGACTTTCTTAATATGGGTTGGAGCTCCAGGTCTTACGGTACACAGTTCAAATTTACCTGCTTACTGCGTATACAACCTACTTAATACCAACATATAGTTCAGTACTGAGCCAGAAGAAAAGTGGGTTGTGCAACTGTGATTTAAAAGCTGCACAGTTCTCTCTATTGTTGTGCAAGCCATTTCCTAACTAAGGGAACTCATATTGAAACAGGAAGTTTTTCTGTTCATTCTCATGTTACTCCTTGGGATACCATCCTTTGGGGCACCTAGGAAATAGGAACTCTGGAAACTGCCCAATTTGACAACCCAGCTTTGTTCCAATAACAACACAGTAGTAATAAACAAGAGACATAACTAGAAGTCATACTGTACCGGTCATAGGGAGAATTACTTCTGTTCAGCTTGGGACTGTTCCTGGAAATTGTACTTCCTGGTGAAGTGTTTGCACGCTAAAAAGACAAGCACAATGTTTCTAAAAAGGCTCTCATTGGAATGGAGCTAAAGAATATACTGTACAATTTCTCAATGCGTTGCCGAAGCTAGTGGATTGTTGAATATACAGTACAGTCACAAGCTTTTTCAGTTTTATAAAGGTTATTTTGACAGTTTACAATGAAACATTATGGGGCACGTTTATTAACACCGGCCGGTCTTATTAAGCTCCTGCGCCGGCTGCTACATAACTTCAGCATATCCACTGGCGATTCTAAATGTAAGACAGCTTCCTTGCTGTCTTACATTTAGGGAATTTTCTACGCATAAACCAGGCGTAGAAAATGATGAATGAGACGGGCCTGTCAGTCTGTCCCCTTCCCACCTCTGCCCTGCCCCCTTTTTTAGACCTGGTGTGAGCAAAGAAGAAGTCGCAGATTCTGCCGCAACATGGCGTGCGACAGAATCTGCACCAGATATACAACACCAAAGTGGCATACAGTATCTGTTCGTAAATGACCCCCTATGTCTCCATAAAAAGAAAATTTACATTTACCTGCTCCCCGCCACTCCAGTCCTGCGTACTGGCTCCCGCATGTTCATGTCCCAGACTGTTTACTTCTGGCGCTGCATGGGCATGACCAATAACTGGCTTCAGCATGATGTGCTGCTTGTGGGAATGTCATCTCTGAAAACAGTTACTGGCTGCAGTGACCATGTCCATGGACTACTGGATGTAAACAGTTTGGAGACCAGACCATGCACATGCAGGAGCCTGCGCAGAGGATCAGAGTGACGGGGAGCAGGTAAGTATGAATCTTCTTTTTATGGAGGCTTTATTCCCTGACAGCCCCTTTAAATGGAACCTGTCATCTCCAAAACACCCCCTAAACTAGAGTAAGCAGTGTATAGTGTAAGTGATGCTGAATCCGAATATGTAAGTTTTATCTTCATACTCACTTCCATTCTGATGTTGTGCTCCCACAAACCTGCAGCAAAATGCACTCACTGGACTCCAGTGCTCACTCACATAATGGAGAGGACTCAAAGAAGAGTCCTCTAAATGTATTTTACTGCAGGTTTGTGGGAGCACAGCGTCAGAATGGAAGTGAGTATGAAGATAAAACTTACATATTCGGATTCATCATCACTTACACTATACATCTCTTACTCTAGTTCAGGGTTTTTTTCGGAGGTGACAGGTTCCCTTTAAGCTAGTCGTATCAGCCAAACCTGCCAATTTCAATGGGTTCACCAGACCATTTAATGTGTACATGTAGGAGTCTGTCAGCGGCTTTCTCCCCATTCACTAAATACCGTATGCATGCTTGGCTCATACTGTATGTACGGGAGGATTAGGAGAGATAGATATCGGCCAAATGATCATTCAGCTGGCATCTATCTAATGAGTATTGCCAGCTATACTCCTCATAGTGCAGGCTGGTGCTCTTCTTGATATGTTACCAAAACCTGGGGCTTAAAAAGGCAGGGCTGAAAATCTGCATCTGAACTTTAGGGCTTGTACAAATATCAAATACCTTAAATAATGTTATCTTTTTTTGATTTTCTCATATTGTGTTAGGCCACTTTCACACAAGCGGCAGCACGAATCTGGCGGGTGAAGGGTCCCGCCGGACCCGTGCTGCCGCAGGTGCACGTGTGGGACCGGAGCAGCACTCCAGCCCCACACATGTCAAACATAGTGTCACATACTGTACACAGACACACACACATACACAGACATACTTACATGCTCCCGGCAGCCCCAGCAGCTCCGCACAGCACAGGAGGAGGAGGACGGCGCGGCAGCAGAGCAGCAGAGGGCGCTGTGGGGAATCTTCCTATGTGCGCGCCATCCTCCTCCTCCTGTGCTGTGCGCAGCTGCTGGGGCTGCGGGGGCATGTAAGTATGTCTGTGTCTTTGTATGTGTATGTTTATGTGTCTGTGTATGTGACACGTGTGGTGTGCAGGTGACGGATCTGTCATGAACTCCATTGAAAGTCAATGGAGGACGGATCCGTTTACTAGTGTGTCACACCAAATGGATCCGTCCCCATTGACTTGCATTGGGGGTCATTCCGGATCCGTCTTGGTGCGGATGCTCAGACCGGAGAGCAAACCGCAGCATGTTACGGTTTGCTCTCCGGTCTGTATACTGAAGAGAACTGAATGGAAGGCATTTAGGAGCATTCCGTTCTCTTCAGTTCAGTGTTGTCCCCATTGACAATGAATGGGGACAAAACTGAGCTCAATACCGGAATAGCTAAACGCAAGTGTGAAAGTAGCCTTAGTTATAGGAGAGTGGCTGCAGGCATGTCAGCAAAATACATGCTATCTTTAGTGGTTGCCTGAATCCTTTCATTAACTGATAGACACTGCCTGCTGTAAAACAGTCTCCACCTTCCTGGACCTTAAAGGGGTATTCCTATCTCACAGATGTAGTTTGTATAGTTAGATATAGCCATACCAGTATTATTACTAATAGAATGTATTTATATAAAATCTACCGTTTAGAAGATTTCCCTATTTGTATATCCATTGTCCCACACACATCAGTTTAGACCGTTGCCCCTAGTTACGACCACCACAGCCATGTAGTAGTGGTGGACGGCTTGCTCCTTTTCAATCTCGCTCTGAGGTAACTGCTGTTTTGTGAACGCACATTACATGTACATGCGGAGACACATCTTACGGTACTTTCACATCTGTGTTTAGACGCTACCAGTCCAAAACGCAATGATCAGGTTCTGTCCAAAATGCAGGCTTTATAAACAGATCCTGTTCCATAGAGATGAATTGATCTCGGAACAGGATCCGTTTCTCTGTGTTTTGGAAGCGCAGACAAAAATGCTACAACCCTAAAATGTGTCTCCGCATCGTCATGTAATGTGTGTTCACAATACAGCAGTTACCTCATGAGGAGCAAGCCGGCCACCACTACTACATGGCTGTGGTGGTCGTAACTAGGGGCAACGGCCTGACTGATGTGTGTGGGACAATGGATATACAAATAGGGAAATCTTCTAAACGGTACATTTTATATAAATACATTCTATTAGTAATAATATTGGTATGGCTATATCTAACTATACAAACTACATGTGTGAGATAGGAATACCCCTTTAAGGTTCAAGTGGTTGTCCTATGCAAAAGGTCCAAGGAGAGCAGACTGTCTTGGGGTTGGTTTCCACCTTGATCTACCCAAAGAATCCAAAGTGCAAATTAATCCAAGGTACCACCAGTATGATCAATTACTGTTTCATTATGTATTATTATGCTGTTTTTGCTTATGTGCTCCATAATAAAGTAGTAACTGATTGTACCGGCAGTGTCTAGGATTCTTTCGCACTTCTGTAAAAAAAAAGTCCAGCAATTAAAGTAGCCTTGCACTTCTATTACTATGAAATTACTATTACCTAATTTCAAAGAAGAAAACCAACAAAAAAGTACACTGATTAAGAGCGCATTTATTAGAGGGTATACGTTTTGTGGTCCACAAATTGAGGATCTACAAAATACGGTCCGTGTGCACTCTTTGTGGGCCCCTTTGAAAAAATGTCTATTCTTGTCTGCATAGCAGACAACAGTAGGATGTTTTATCATTTGAAGCTCGGTCACCAATCAGGTGGATAATTTTTTCAATCTTTTTATTTTTATAATTGTTCCTTTATCTATCTAATATTTCAACCCAGCGCTGGGAGTTTTCTTTAATATACTTGTCTACTGAATCAACTTCCTTTATTTGCTTTTATTGAATGAATTCCTAATAAATATTTTAAATACTTTTATCCAGTTGAGAGTGTGCCCATCAATTCTGTATATCTCGAGAATCCAAAATATGTTGTGTGAATGCACCCTAATCGAATGAACCTTTACTTAAAGGGGTTGTCCCACAAAAAATATTCTACAGTTTTCAAACCAGCACCTGGATCTGAATACTTTTGTAATTGCATGTAATTAAAAATTCTGTATAGCTACTGAGTTATTCAGTAAAATGTATCTGTATTGTGCCACTTAATTTCTTATTTCTTTGACCTGCTCACTGAGATGGCCGCACATGCTCAGTTTCATCTTTCAACTGCCTCCTGAGCTGTGATAGGAGGAGATGAGACACACCTCCTGAGCTGCAGCAGAAAAGACACTCCCCTTGAGCTGTCAGCTTGATATAAATCTATCAGAGAAATGAATGTGGAGATCTCTGGATCCATGTGAGGTACAGGGCTGGTTCTAGCTTTGTTAGAAAGAGACTGTCATGTACTATATGATGTCTGATTTTCATTTTTTACATTATTCGTGGGATAACCCCTTTAATTGTTGTGAAGTCAACCCGTACTTGATTTTACTGTCCCAGGTTCCAATGTTTTTCTTGTTATTGCCAATAAACCTTATGTATTTACAAAAAAAAAGAATAAACCAAGAAAATATTTTATACTATCTCTGAGTAGCTTGCATGCTGTGTGCTTGAGTTTATAGGGGTTATCCTCTCATACGAGTATTTCTTTTACTTTTCTATGTAACCCTGCCTCTAGAGTGTTTGGTAGTTTGACACCTTACAGGATCCATGAAGGGCAGAGTAAAAGAGTTTTCTCTATTTAGTGAGTCCTTTCTATATCCCAGTTAGTAACTGAAATGAAATGTGCTGCAAAGGTTTAAATTGTGATTTTGTCTTACTGCTGGGATGAACCCAGAGAAAAGATTAAACTTTGATAAAGATTCGTCTGCCCTAAGCCATGCTCGTATTGACATAGCAGTGCTGCTATCCTAGCAGGAAGCCCATCATTACACACCAGTGTCAGGAACATGAACGTACCAGTGATCTGTTGTGCTTGATCAGGCTGTTCTCCAGCACACTCCGCAGTCCATCATTACTGTCATGCAGCTTTCTATTAGCTGTTCTGTAATCAAACGGTGTAAAATGTGAACTAAAGACATGCCATAGGGTCTTTTCTGCTCAATTTAAACAATTTAAAAGATAATTATACAACATAATCCTACCTTTAAATCAAACATATAATTACATATAATGCAGCAAAGCCCTATTAACTGCTAGCCAAAAATCTATGAAAGTAGTATCTTCTCCATCAGAGCAATCACAGCTAAATAAAATGAAATGAAAAGAACTATGGTGCCATTTTCACTTGGCCAGCAGATAAATGTAGATATTTTTCTTACAGAATGATTTCTATTAGGGCTGGGCGATTATCACTAAAATGAAAATCATCATTAATTGAACACGTAACCTCGATTTCAATCATAGAATGATTATTTGGAGGTGTGGCTCAGGCAGTGGCTTAGCATGGGGTATAACACGACACCAATGGTTTGATCACATTTTGAGTTCTGCTCTCCCTCTATTGGGGATACTCCTGTGTAATTGATGTACAGATGCTTAACTCCTTAGTGACCAGCCTTTTTTGGGCCTTACTGACCAATTGTTTTTCTTCCTTTTTTCATTGTCGCGTTCTGTATGAGGGCTTGTTTTTTGCGGGCCAAGTTATAGTTTTAATGGCGCCATTTTGGGGTACACATAACTTTCTGATTAACTTTTATTAACTCTTTCTGGCAGGGAGATGGGAAAAGCTGCAATACTGCCACTGCATTTTTACGTTATAAATTTTTATGACGTTTATTTTTCAGTATAAATTACATAATATCTTTATTCTCTGGGTCAAAACGATTACAGTGATACCAAATTTATATAGGGTTTTTTTTTCGTTTTACTACTTTTTTGCAATAAAACCCTTTTTTTAAAAGAGAAAAAAAGTTTTTCCATTGCCGCTCCCCATTTTTGCAGTAAATGACGCTTTTTGATCACTTGTTAGGGGTTGTTCACATATCAGTTATTTGATCAGTTATTTCCATCAGTTATTGTCAGCCAAAACCAGGAGTGGACACTACACAGAGATCAGGTATAATGAAAAGATTTGCACCTGTTTGGTGTTTTTCACCCGCACCTGGCTTTGGCTCACAATAACTGATGGAAATAACTGATCAAATAACTGATATGTGAACAACCCCTTATTAAGTTTCTTCGGTGGCAACTAAGAATAAATTAGCAATTCTGTCCTTTTTTTTACATTTTTTTTACGGCGTTCACTGTAGGGGATAATTTTTATGATATTTACATAGTCTGGGTCGTTACGAATGTGGCAATACCAAACATATGGGGGAGATATTTCTTTTGCAATTTTTTTAATTGAAAAACGTATTTTCAATGGGAAAAAAAAGCATAATTTTTTTAAGGCCCCTTATTGACCGTAAAAAGGCGTATTGGTGGTCAGTAAGGGGTTAAGTATCAAATCTGGGATATTTTTGTAATGGGATTGTACATATTTTAAGTATGTTCTCTTGTTCTCTCCTACGTTACTCCTTACTACCTCTCAGGGTGTATACAGCAATATAGATGGGTATATACAGGAGTATACAACAATATAGAGGCCCTCAATATTGCTGCACTCCTGTATAAACCCCTCTATATTGCTGTTTACTCCTGTGTATACTACACCCCTCTATATTGCTGTATACCCGTGTACCCCTGCATATACCCGTCTATTAGATGAATGGAACTGACTTGGAGTTACAGAAAACTTCTGCAACAAAATCTGCCACATGTGAAGGCACACTTAGAGAGTGAAAGTCCTGATTAGCCCAGATGCTGACAGCCTTCTGTGCATACACACTGACACAAGCAGATCTGTCAGTCATAAAGTGTAGGTATCAGGACTCTCACTGTCTCCTAGGAGTCCTGTACAGAGTTAGGGCTCATGCACATGAACGTATTTTCTTTCCGTGTCAGTGCGGACCGTATGTGGAACCATTCATTTCAATGGGTCGGCAAAAAAAAAAAAAAAAACAGAAGTTACTCCATGTGCATTCTGTTTCCATATGTCTGTTCCGCAAAACAATAGAACAGGTCGTATTATTGTCCGCATTACAGACAAGGATGGACTGTTCTTTTAGGTTGTGTTTTTTTGCAGACTGCAAAATACATACGGTCGTGTGCATGAGCCCTTACTCTGCTTTTACTCAGATATCCTGCTCCATATCATACAAACTTGTATAAGTTCAGCCTCAGGAATGAATAAATGATTTGACAAAAGTTCCCTTTAACGGAAGCTTTAAAATTCTCTGAGCACTGAGCTTGTTCTAGCGGTGGCAGCAGGAAAATAATATGGCTCTATGTCAGGAAGCAGGAGGAGCTCAGAGATGGGCCACTGCCTCTCCACAGCCTCATTGAACTGGTGTAGTCATTCTATGGTAGGTATTCTCTTGGTTCCCCTCCTCTCTGATGTCCAGCAGTGCAGGAACCCATGCTGCACACTCCTCAAACTTAATAAACAGTCTCACAAGCTTCTCCAGCATCAGACAGAGCCTCACAATGCTGTTTCTAGTGTAATGAATAGAAGCTGTGAAGCAGAGACTTAGGGGGTTACTTATTAAGAAATATACACCAATTCTTCCCGTATTTAAAGGGGTTCTCCGAGTTATAAATATTGATGACCTATCCTCAGGATAGGTCATCAATATCAGATCGGCAGGGGTGCGACACCCGGCACCCCCGCCGATCAGCTGTTTGAAGAGGAGGCGCGTGCCGTATCAGCGCTGCCTCCTCTTCAGTGTTTACATGCTGGCCGACTCGGGGGTAGTGGTGAGTATGTGTAATTACACCTCACTGCCCCATTCATTTCTATGGGAAGAATCGCTCCCATACAAGTCTATGGAAGCGATTCTATCCATAGAAATGAATGGGGCAATGAGGTGTAATTACACATACTCACCACTACCCCCGAGTCGGCCAGCATGTAAACAGTGAAGAGGAGGCAGCGCTGATACGGCACGCGCCTCCTCTTCAAACAGCTGATCGGCGGGGGTGCCGGGTGTCGGACCCCTGCTGATCTGATATTGATGACCTATCCTGAGGATAGGTCATCAATATTTATAACTCGGAGAACCCCTTTAAGGTACAGATGTCCTAAAGGGGCTTTGCGACAAAATTTGCATCTTATCCCTGCTCACGCCATCTTTCCAAGGTGGCAGAAAAAGGGGCTGTGGTGTACGTGGGGAAGAGGGTGGTGCGGCCAGCCAGTCTCATTTATAATTTTGTATGCCAGGTTGTGGCATGGAAAATGGCCTTAAACTATGCCAGCAAGAAATCTTGCATAGTTTAAACCATGTTGCACGGCCGGCGGAACCAAACGCTAAAGTTACATAGAGGCCTGCTCCTCTACATAACTTTGGCACACACGCGGCCAGCACATTGTGATTAAGATCGGCGTATAAATTTCCAGTCTTAATAAATTACCCCATTAGTGCTTATGGAATGATGATCGTGCGTGTGCTCTGCTGTTCCATTAATTCTCTATGGGACAGCAGAGTGCTCTAGAGCTATCTCTGGAAGTCCCATAGAGAATAAATGGGCTGGTAGTGTGCCTGCAAAATCGTTGCTCAGCTTACTCTTGGGACTTCAGGACCCCATTTTCTTGATTGGTTATGATACAAGTGGTTGGACCACCACCAGTCAGATACTTATCACCTATCCTGAGACAAGCCCTTTAATTAGGCTATTGGATTTCGTGATTTTCTTCTCCATCTGTATGGTCAGATACAAGTGATAAAAGGAACGGTTTAGTCTGAGGTAGGCCAAACCTAAAAAGGACCATAAATAGGCGCCAATAAAAAATTATAAATTATTTTATATCTAATTGGTGAAGCTCACCAGCAATAAGACAGTAAAGCAATAATAAGATGCAATATATGGGAAGTGACACAAATCTTGGTAATTTGTTAAAAGTAAACCACACTTAACTCAATGTAGTGCGTATCCCTAGAGATAAACATAAAATCAAATTCCAATGGAATAATAGGAATAATATAGAGTTGTACTCACTCTACTGGGGGGATGTCTCTCGGATAAAGCTCAAGACACCTTGAGACAGAGCCCCCCCAAGCCAGGTTCACTTCTAGAGTCTTAGGATATGATGACGGCAACAGATAACGGCTTCGTTTTCAATCCCTTTATTTTCAATAACTCAGGCTTAATTCTCAACGCGTTTCGGGGGGATTAATATTACCCCCCTTCCTCAGGAGAAGTACATCAAGAGCCAGTATAAAATTCTGCCATATATTGCATCTTATTATTGCTTTACTGTCTTATTGCTGGTGAGCTTCACCAATTAGATATAAAATAATTTATAATTTTTTATTGGCGCCTATTTATGGTCCTTTTTAGGTTTGGCCTACCTCAGACTAAACCGTTCCTTTTATCACTTGTATTCAATTAGCACAGGGAGCCATTCCCTACAGTGCTAGGACCTTTGTGCAGCCTTTTCATTTTATTTTTCATTTTTTCATTTTATTTTATTTCATTTTATTTTATTTGATCAATTCTACCCAACTCTTTTAAATGACTTTTTCTTTCTTAACACCCTTTGGCGCCCGAGAACACTTATTATCATATATCTTAGGTACACTGAGATATCTGTTAATATAACTCTTTTTTTTCTTCTTTTACAATGTATGGTCAGATGACAGGAGATACAACTTCTTCTACTGTCAGTGATAATAAAGTCTCACAACATTTAATATAATGTATGTCAATGGTGTCGCAGTGTGACACATGACATGCTGTGATTGTGACTCGTCAGACTCGTATGACTTGCATAAAATCCAACACTTTTGATTACGGTGTTGCAAGTCACATGTTGCACGCAACTTTTACTCCACTGACTTCAATGTAAATAGCATGCAACACAACTCACCTGCAACATGTTTGCGACTTGGCTGTGTTTTTACAGCCAAATCTTAGTTCTAAAATAGTGCCACGACACCAAGTCGCACATATTTTTGTGGCGCGCAACTTTTCTGCAACTCGATGTGGTGTGACACAGGTACAATAGCCCTACCCTAGGTGTATAAGCATTCTCCGAACTTTAAGATTTACACTAAACCCTGAAAAATATACATACTGCAGTATTTCAATTTGCCGTGCCAGATTCTCTCGTTCATCTGTGTATTCCCTGAGAATTTCCATATCTCTGAAAAGAAGAATAAATCAGAATTACATTCCAGCCATAAGCTTCATTAAAACATTACTCAGGATGCAGCGCTCGGTACATACCTTTCTGAGCTCAGGCTTTGATCTGCATAATCACTTTTCAGAGCATCCAGTTCACTCTGAAGGAAGGAGATGCTGGTTTGAGCCTCTAGAAGTTCCTTTTTAAGTTTCTGATTTTCCTGGTAGAACGATAAAGTGACATTCTTAATGCTCACCCAGACACTTACTTAAGAATATTGTGATACTGTACATTATTCTAGACTATTAAAGTGCTGTTAATATTTCCATCAATACTCAACCAGTTAATTGCATGGCTACCTGACCACCCAAAACAGCAAAATGCCAGTTTTAATAGGATTTTGTTCAAAATGATATCGTTCCCTGAAAAATATCTACAATTTAGAAGCCTGAAGCACTGATAACAGTACATTTTGCTTTTTGCTCAGCGTTATGTAAAGTAATATAGAGCGACAGACACTAAAATTCAGCGAAGTACTTGGGTCGCCCTAGTCACATAGCAAGCACTGACTTTTTTACTTTTATAACAGCGAGGACTTACCATGGTCAATTCATGCAGGCGTTTCTTCAGAGCAGCCACATCTTCCTTTAAGCTTATGTTCTTCGACTGTTCTTCCAGCTAGGCAAATGATACAAAATTACACAATAGGTGACCCAGACTTACATTATAGACCGTCAGCAGGTTCATTTATTAAGGCCTGCGTACAATACGCTGGTCTTAATCACCCTGCCCTGGCAGCGAATGCAGCAAAGTTATGTAGAGGTGCAGGCCTCTAAATAACTTTGGCGTGTGGTGTAGATGGAAAGTAAATGGTGAATGGACTGCGTCCTCTGTGTAGTTACTGTGCTGGCATACTGCCGCTCAGCTCCTACTCAACTGAATACAGCCCAACACGGCCACTACACACTGGATGGAGCCTTCTGCTTCTGGCTTGTCCGTTGTTTACTTTCTGGCATCGTTAACTGCCAAAAACAGCTGATTGGTGGGGGTGCAGGGCGTTGGACACTCTGATAATGTTGACCTATCCAGAAGACAAGTCAATACCTAAAGGGTTAAATAACCCTTTAACAGTGATTTTCCTGGTAACTCCATTTAATTAAGCCTTGTCCACCATAAGCTGTCTGAGAAGTGGTAAATACATTTTTATACAGCTAAACACCATGGGGGGAATTTATCATTCACCTCATGCTAGTTTTCTGGCAGAAAAAAATTGCAAACACTTTAACGCCACTTGCGGAAAAAAAGTGACGTTTCTCCACCACCGTCACCATTTTTCCAAAAGGGTGTATGGAGAGGGCAGGGCCAGAGGGCCCAGCATATTTATCTTCTTTTACTCCAGTTTTCTGCCATAAAAGGCTGGGCCTGCAGTCTTTATCTGCCTGTGGGGTTATTGCAGTGTACTGACATGATGATGTGAGTACACTGCAATAGACCCATGATCAGATAGGAACTGAGTGTATCATAAATCACTATGATGCAGTGAGTTCGGGTCAGGGGAGCCGCAACTGGACCGGGAGATGCGACAAACACACAGGCTGTGTTTCCCGGACCGATCATGTTTGTGTGAATCAGCCCTTAAGGAGAGGACAATAATTAAGGAAATGAGTTCACTGCAGAACGAACAAAGTTTAGGAATACTGGGGAGGAAAAAAATTATTTAGGGGGTCAACTCAATAAAATAGTAATTAGGGATGAGCAAACTGGGTTGGGCCTGCTGTGTCCGAACACTGTTTGTTCCTGTACATACTGTAAGTCATATTGTTAAAGGGAACCTGTCATCACCTTTATGCTACCCATACTAATGGCAGAATAAAGTAGAGACAGGTGAGTTGATTTCAGAGGTCTGTCATTTATAAGTTAAAAGTATGTGGTTGCCGAGAACCAACATCCCAATACTTGCAGACTAGGCCTAGAAAAGAGTCAAATCTTCATGAGAAGAGTCATGGTTATTCATGAATTCCTGCTCTCCCTGCCCTCCTGCTGATGATTGACAGTCTTCTAGATGGATTTCTCCCTTTCTCTCTAGGAGACAACTTCCAATCATCAGCAGATGGGCTGGGAGAGCAGGAGATTAGGAATAACCATGACTCTTCTCAGGTAGATTTGACTCTTTTCAAGGGCCTGGGCTGCAATGATTATTATACTGGTTCTCAACAACCACTTACTTTTATCTCATGAGTGACACCGCTGAAATCAACATTTATGTCACATCTTTACACTGCCCTCAGTACGGTCAGCATAAAGTTGATGACAGGTTCCCTTTAAGGTATCCGTAGCTCCATTCGTAGCTCCATACATAAAATGTATGGCCTCTGATGAGGCTTTTCCAAGACGGCACCAGGTAATGCGAGGCTTCATCCATCTTGTGCATGCGCGCACATTAACGAATTACATTACGAATCCGAACCAGGGTTGGTAATGACTGTGGAATGCATCAACGAACCCAGGTTCGGATTCATTAATGGATGTGCCATTACTTACTGTAATGGTGCATGCACGCGACAAACGAAGTCTTGTGTTGGCCGGCGCCATCCTGGAACAGCCTCATAGAAGGCCATACATTATATGCATGTACGGAGCTATGGTTTCCTTAACAATATGACTTATGTAAAGGAATGAACCAAGTTCGGACACAGTATAATTTTTTGACTAAGTTGACAACTGAGTGTTACCATCCCTCTTGTTGTTAGAATACAGGTGCATCTCAATAAATTAGAATATCAGCGAAAAGTTAATTTATCTCAGTAATTCAGTTCAAAAAGTGAAACTAATATATTCTTCTATAGATTTATTACACACAGAGTGATCTATTCTAAGCCTTTACTTCTTTTAATGATAAAGATTATGGCTTACAGCTAATGAAAACCCGAGAATCAGTATCTCAGAAACCTGTGGCCAAACCCTAAAGGGGTTGGGCGGAGGATCAGTGCAGTATCAGGAACAAGTGTTTATACCCACTCTTGTTTGCTGATAATTGGTCTGTGAAAACGTGCTGCTGACCACCCAACAAATGAGCAAATACTCGTTTGGTGGAGCATCAGATCTTTCATGCAGCACCAAAAATCCTTATTTTCTGGCATCACAAAGCCGTGTGTAAACCAGGATGTGGTGCAGACAAATAATGAAACTGTATGGGGTCAAACAATCATAGTAACCATCATTCACTCCCATACAGGAGCAATCATGCAGCTTAAGACTTGGTAATGACTGAGATTACACGTCTCTCATTCCCGATCATTGCCCATTCTACCAGCTTATATAAAAGGGCCATAAAACAAAAAGCTGATCTGACAGTCAGACTTTACTGACAAAGTGAATGGTAGTACCAGGTTGTCAATTTATTAATAAACGTCTAGAAGAAATAACCAAAGAACATTATGGCCAACCCATCTCATTTACCATTTTTTACACCAGTTTATGGTGTGGAAAATGATTTTAAACTACACCCACAAGGGAGCTGGCATAGTTTTAACTATGTTGCACGGCTGGTAGAATCAAGCACCAAAGTTATGTAGAGACCTGCCTCTCTACATAACAGGAGCGAATCCGCAACAGTCTTAATAAGTGACCCCCTTAGTACTTACTGCCTTACTTTGTGGGGTGAGCAGGTAGCTCTATAAATATCTGCAATAATAATGTTAATATAATGATCCCATTACCCAAACATTTAGCAGCCAACTGCTCTCATGCAAGATCATTTACACAAAATGTTGTGTTCACTTTCTATCCTGCTCATTTCTGTGACTGTATATTAGATCTGTTCACAGTGCTCCCTCCTAGTAATGCTATTACCTTTTTGAGCTTTTTGATTGCGACTTGGAGTTCAGCAACTTCCGATTCATGTTGGCGCTTCAAGTCGTTGAGAGCGTCTTCTGCCTTTCTCTTCTCCTGTAATAGCCAGACAAATTGTTATTGTTTAAATTTTGCTGCTTTATAAGTGAAGACGTGAGGATATGTTTGCAAATTAAATATACAAAGCATTTGCAAAGTCTTCAGACCCTTTCACTTTTTTTTTTGGTGTCTTTTGGTAAATTTAAAAAATCAAGTTTTCTCATATCAATGTACACTCAATAATATAATAGGGAAGTGAAAACAGAATTTTCAAAATGTTTGCAATTTTTAAAATAAAGGAAAAACTAAATTTTTGCATGGACATAAGTATTCAGACTCAGGGGTGCACCTAGCCTTTCAGCTGCCTGAGGCGAAAATTGAATTGGTAAGCCCCCATTCCCCCCCCCACACACACACACACACACACTCTCCAGCCCTACTGTTAAAGGCATACCGCACTACAGTTGACTATAGAGAGATGAGCTCTTCCACAATGGAAGCACTCATGTCCTATGGCTGTGCCACTGTCCCAACTTGTCTCTAGGTCTCACCGCCTGAGGCAATCGCTTCACCTGGCCTCATTGGCAGTGCATCCCTATGACACATGACATTTAGCTATAGGGGTCTCTTGATCATCTTTGTTTCTCCACCTTCTGCATCTTGACTGGAGTCCACCTGTGGTAAAGTTAGTTCATGACATGATTTGGAAAGACACACTCCATCTATACAAGGTCTCACAGTTCACAATGCATATCAGAGCAAAAATCAAGCCATGACAAGGAAAGAACAGCCTATAAAACCCAGAGACGTGTGGAGGTAGATATCCGGAGAAGGGTACAAAATATTCTGCTCTACTGAATGTTCTCAATATCATAGTGGGCTTCATAAGTAATAATTAAATTGAAGAAGGTTGGAACCACCAGAATTTTTTCCTAGAGCTGGCTAAGTAAACTAAGTAATTGGGGGGAAAAGGCCATGGTAAGAGAGATGTCCAAAAAAAAACAATGGTCACTGTGGCTGAGCTCCAAAGATCCTGTGTGCAGAGAGAAGAAACCTGCAAAAGATCAACCGTCATTGCAGCACTCCACCAATCAAGGCTTTATGGAGGAGTGGCCAGAAAGAAGCCTCTCCTCAGTAAAAGACACACAAAAGCCCTAAAGGACTCACATACTCTTTTCTCTGGTCTGATAAAACAAAGATTGAACTTTTTGGCATCTGTCATGAACACCACTGAAAGTCAATGGGGGGCGGATCCGTTTTCTATTGTGCCTGAGAAAACGGATCCGTCCCCATTGACTTACATTGCGAGTCATGACGGATCCGTTTGGCTCCGCTTCATCATGCAGCGTTTTAGTGTCCGCCTCCAAAGCGGAATGCTGACTGGACTGAAGCAAAACTGATGCATTCTGAACAGATCCTTTTCCATTCAGAATGCATTAGGACAAAACTGATAAGTCTTAGAAGCTTTTTTTCAGATCCATGACGGATCCTGCAAAAAAAACGCTGGCCTTAAAGAATGTGTAGTATCATGGTACTTCACAAATCCTTCAGTTTACGATACATATATTATTTACCACTAGGTGGTGCAAAAGTTGCATCTTAGCTCTAATCATCACCTATTTCTTACTTACATAAGCAGACATGGATGAACGAGGGAGATTGCCTTCACTGAAAATTGCTTAATAACCATTGAAAAACTAATGCTAAAAATGTATAAAGTCTGAGGAGTAGGGTACGCATGATAAAAATACTTCAGCATGTCCCAAAAGTGCATGGTAACCATCCAAATAGGGCAAACAGAATTTTTTATAAAATATTCAAGATTTTACAAAACACTGTAAAGGTAAAACACACGGCAAACATGGTATGTGTGAATGTGTCATATACTAAGCAACAGGGCATAACATTGGGGCACATGTACAAGAAAACAGCGGCGATTCTTTGTGAAATGCGCCAAGTTTATAGACACGCTCCATAGATATATGTTCTTTGGCCCATACTGCACTTTTACAGTGTACGACCAGTCTGAGCTGAGAGTAACTGATGCAGATGGCTTTGGCCCATCAGAACAGTGGGGATCAGCTATTTAAATGCCACTGCACTCTTGCGAGTGCTGCGCCCTCTTCACTGTTCAAAATGAAGGGACTGCTTCCATGGTCCTTGTATTTCTGGCACCAAGCAGATGAAAAGTTGCATTTCTTGGTCATGCAACCGGCATCATCATCACTCCAGGTATGCTTACACTGCTCACCTTGTTGCCTTTTAAGGGGTCAGACCTGCTGACAGACTCCCTTTAAATTGTGTACATTTTGCTCATCTAGTGGAAAGATTACGGGAAAGCAGGGGTGGGCCCAGTTATGACCTTACCCCCTAATATCTGCACAACCTGCACTGCCCTGGTGGCGGCTTGTCCTTGTGATTAACCCCTTAATGACCAGGCCATTTTGCACCTTCGTGACCAGACTTATTTTTGAAAATCTGACATGTATCACTCTATGTAGTGATAACTTTGAAACACTTTTACTTATCCAAGCCATTCTGAGATTGTTTTCTCGTGACACATTGTACTTCATGACATTCATAAATTTGAGTCAATATATGTCACCTTTATTTATGAAAAAATCCCAACTTTACAAAAAATTTTGAAAAATTCAATTTCTCTGCTTTTAAAATTGAAAGTGATATCTCATAAAATATTTATTATTTAACATTCCCCATATGTCTACTTTATGTTTGCATCATTTTGTAAATGCCATTTTATTTTTTTGGGACGTTAGAAGGCTTAGAATTTTAGAGGCGATTCTTAAATTTTTTAAGAAAATTTACAAAACCCACTTTTTAAGGACCAGTTCAGGTCTGAAGTTACTTTGTGGGGCTCACATAGTAGAACCCCCCATAAATGATCCCATTTTGGAAACTACACCCCTCAAGTTACTTAACACCGATTTTATAAGCTTTTTTAACCCTTTAGGTATTCCACAAGAATTAAAGGAAAATGGAGATGAAATTTCTAAATTTCACTTTTTTGGCAGATTTACCATTTTAGTCCATTTTTTCTTTAACACATCTAAGGTTAACAGCCAAACAAAACTCAAATATTTATTACCCTGATTCTGCGGTTTACAGAAACACCCCACATGTGGTGGTAAACTGCTGTATGGGCGCATGGCAGGGCGCAGAGGGAGAGGAGTTCCGTATGGTTTTTGGAAGGCAGATTTTGCTGGACTGGTTTTTAGACACCATGTCCCATTTGAAGCCCCCCAGATGCACCCTACAGTACAAACAATCAAAAAGTGACCCCATTTTGGAAACTACGGGATAAGATGACAGTTTTATTGGTACTATTTTGGGGTACATGTGATTTTTGATCGCTCTATATTATTTTTTTTGGGAGGCAAGGTAGCCGAAGAATGGATGTTTTGGTACTGTATTTCTTTTTTGTTTTTTATAATGTTCATCTGACAGGTTAGATCATGTGGTATTTTTATAGAGCAGGTTGTTACGGACGCGATGATATCAAATATGTCTACTTTCTTTGTTTGTTTCAGTTTTACATAATAAAGCATTATTGAGAAAAAAATATGTTTTTGTGTCTCCATTTTCTGAATGCCATATTTTTTTTATTTTTCTTCCGATTGTCTTGTGTAGGGGCTCATTTTTTGCAGGAAGAGTTGAAATTTTTATTGGTACCATTTTTGGGTAAATATGATTTTTTGATTATTCATTATTACACTTTTTGGGGCAAGGTGACCCAAAAATTGGTAATTTTGGCACAGCTTTTATTTATTCATTTTTACTGCGTTCACCTGAGGGGTTAGGTCATGTGAGATTTTTGTAGAGCAGGTTGTTACGGACGTGGCGATAGCGAACATGTGTACTTTTTTTATTTATTTAAGGTTTACACAATAATATCATTTTTGAAACAAAAAAAAATCATGTTTTAGTGTCTTCATAGTGTGAGAGCTGTAGTTTTTTTATTTTTTGGCCGATTGTCTCAGGTAGGGGCTAATTTTTTGCGGGATGAGATGACGGTTAGATTGGTACTATTTTGGGGGGAATACGCCTTTTTGATCGCTTGGTATTATGCTTTTTGTGATGTAAGGTGACAAAAAATGGCTTTTTTGACATAGTTTTTATTTTATTTTTTTTACTGTGTTTATCTGAGGGGTTAGGCCATGTGAGATTTTTGTAGAGTAAGTTGTTATGGACGCGGCGATACCTAACATGTCTAGGGTATTTTATTATTTTATTTTATTTATTTTTACTCAGTTATAAATGTGCATATATGGAAAAAATTATTTTTTTCTACGTTTTTCTTTTTTTTTTTTTTACACTTTTTTTTTTTACACTTTTTTGACTCAGACCCACTTGGTTCTTGAAGATCCAGTGGATCTGATGTCTCTATAATACACTGCAGTACACTATATAGTGTACTGCAGTGTATTTTTACTTTACAGTAAGCCTGATCAGGCTCCTGCCTTTAGCAGGAACCTGGTCAGGCTTGATATACCATGGCAAGCCGGATGGCGTCCGGTTGCCATGGTAACCATCGGGACGCTGCCACAGCAGAGCAGCATCCCGATGGGAGGGGGAGGAAGCTCCCTCCCTCTCTTCTGGCCACACCAGAGGTGCGCTGCCAGCGCACCGCAGCGCCCGATGGGGGAGAGACCGCAGCATGGAAGGGGTTAAATGGCCGACATCACTGCCAGCAGCGATGTCGGCCGTTACATTAGATTGTCAGCTGGCAATCGGGCAGGGCAGGTCCCGCTCGGCCATCCTGAAGTATTAGAACATAGCAGTGCAAGGTCATCGGGGCTGCGCTGCTGAACTCTGCGATTGGTCAGTCAAATCTGACTGACCAATCGCAGGGGTTCTAAGGCGGGGACCACTTTGATTGGTCCCCTGCCGGGTGTCCGGACAGCTCTGCTGTCCGTGACACCAGTTTGCAAGCAAGTGTCACCGCAAGTGTACTTGTGGTGACACTTGGAGCTCATGACGTACTGTGCACGTCATGATGCGGTAACTAACACCACATCATGACGTACATAGTACGTCATCAGTCACTAAGGGGTTAAAATACTTAAAAACAACAATAGTATTTACTAGAACTCTAAAATAAAAAATGGTACAGTATACAGTCCACATTGTTTGTGTTGGATAGCTCTCTAGTCCCCTTCATTATTATTATTATTATTTATTATTATTAAAGCGCCATTCATTCCATAGCGCTTTACATATTAAAAGGGGTTTACATACATAATACAGACAATTGCACTAAGCATGAAACAAAACAAAGTACAAACTAGTACACAAGGAGAGAGGGCCCTGCCCGCGAGGGCTTACAATCTATGTGGTATGGGAGAAGGACACAGTAGGAGGGGGTAGAGCTGGTAATGGTGGTATAGAGGCAGCAGGGTCACTGGTTGTAGGTTTGTCTGAAAAGGTGGGTTTTCAGGTTTCTTTTGAAAGATTCCACTGTAGGTAAGAGTCTGATATATTGGGGTACAGAGTTCCAGAGTATGCGCACTGTACGGGAGAAATCCTGGAGGCGGTTGTGGGAAGAAGTAATAAGAGGGGAGGAGAGAAGGAGGTCTTGCGAGGATCGGAGATTACGTGTCGGGATGTATCGGGAAAGTAGCTCTGAGATGTAGGAAGGGGACAGGTTGTGGACGGTCTTATATGTATTTATTAGTATTTTGAACTGAATTCTCTGGGCAATGGGGAGCCAATGAAGGGATTGGCAAAGGGGAGAAGCAGAGGAGTAACAGGGTGAGAGGTGGATTAGTCGGGCAGCAGAGTTGAGGATAGATTGGAGGGGGCAAGAGTGCTAGATGGAAGGCCACAGAGGAGAATGCTGCAGTAGTCTAGGCGGGAGATGATAAGGGCATGTACTAGTACTTTCGTAGACTTCATAGTACTTGGTGCCAGTGATCAGAACTGGATCCTTGCAGCACTAGATTCCTGGCTTCAAATCTGACCAAGGCAAACATCTGAATTGAATTTGTATGTTCTCCCTGTTTTTGTGGATTTCCTGCTACACTCCAAAAATGCAGATAGGTTAAAGAGAACCTGCCACCACGAAATGCAGTGCAATCTGCAGACAGTATGTTATAGAGCAGGAGGAGCTGAGTAGATTGATATACGGGAAAAGGTTCAGTTTTAACTTGTATTTTAGTCATTGAGCTCCCTGTTCTTTCTATGCTTATAAGTCCAGTGGGCAATCCTATTCAGTGATTACCATATCACTGAGCATACAGGGGTAGCTGTCAACCAATAAGTAGGACCAACCAAAGCCCAGAATGAGCAGGCACTCCAACGAATAAGTTACACTGAATCTTATTCCATAAAACTTTATATCAATCTTCTCAGCTCTTCCTGCTCTATCACACAATGAAACCAGTTCTCTCAGCATGTTCAGTGACAGGTTTCCTTAAATTCAGAATTTAGTTAGGCCACTTCTTCTCTGAAGAGTGTAAATTAAAACCCATGACTGCCAGATCAGGACAAGAAATAGTTTAAAATGGTCAGTGGCATTGTGCTTTCACATACACCTGTCATGAAAGCAAAGCCCACGCTGTTTCTTATGTAGTCTAGCAACTGTTCATGTGTTTCTGTGTAAAAGAGGAGTTTACTCGGCTCACACAGATGTGCTTCGTTCTACCAGCCCACAAAGTAAAGACTAAGCAGGCACGCAAAATTTGTCTTTAAGGTGTATTTGTTGACTTTAAATAAGAAATGTATCTAGAACAATCCACCTTATCTAAGAAAGCTTTTGATATTTTTCTGTTACTCGTCTTACGTCATAATGATTCAAAGTGATTTTCCTCGAACAGCTGACGGTGGACATAACAATGATACCGGTCATCAGATGGTCAATTGGTCAACCAATAGTGCTTTGATTGAGCGTTTTAAAGATCTTCAGACAAAACGTTTTCTGACTCAATAGCAAGGCTGCAAGTGTTAGGCTCTTTAGACAGTCTCTCTGGGTATGACTGTACTGAGCCAGGACACCAACAAGCTATATCAGACAGTATCAATTCCACTGAAGAGGTATGTATGAAGGACCCAAATTACACTTCTTTTCAAGCTGAATAATTGAAGATATGCAAAAAATGGCCCTGACTACTTTTTGTAAGTTTGTCCTTGCTGTCTTTATGTAAACTGCATACAATGCAATAATACGTCAGTGAATAACAATAATGTTTTGTGGCATGACAATCCTTGTCTGAAATTTTTAGATTTCACAATAAAAACAAACATTAACAATGTCCATGAGTGAGGTTCAGTAATCAATCATATACTGAAACATAAAACAGAAAATATTCAACAATATACAAACCCAATTACAATAAAGTTGAGATGCTGCGTAAAATGTAAATATAATAGAAGCATAGCAGATGTTGACAGTGAGACATTTTACCATTTCATGGAAAAAAATTGCAGGTTTTTTTTTTTTGTATTATAACACACTCAACCATAAAGACACACCTAAGATATAGAGGAGGAAAATAAGAAAAAATATTTTTCATTAGACCTCCAACAGACCCTCAAGCTCCATCAGACATCAGATCAGACCATCAAGCTCCATCAGACCTCAGATCAGACACCCATCGGAGCCCCATTCCTCTGAAGACTTCATATCACACATCCATCAGACCTCAGATCAGACCCCTATCAAACCACTAGATCAGACCCCATTCCTCCTCAGACCTCAGATCAGAACCCCATCAGACTCCCAGGCTTCCTCAGATCAAACCCCCATCTGACCTCCAAGCTCCATCAGACCTCAGATCAGACCCCCTAGATCCATCAGACCACAGATCAGACCCCCATCAGACCTCTGTATCGGACCACAATTCCTCCTCACACCTCAGATCAAACCCCCAAGGGGGACAGGGCCGTGTCTACCATTATGTAGCACCCCCTCTCAAAAACTGCCTGTAAACATTTGGGAAGTGAGGAGAACAATTGCTGGAATTTTGGTAGAGGAATGTTGTCCGATTCTTGACTGATGTAGGATTCTAGCTTCTCAACAGTCCTGGGTCTTCTTTGCCAGATTTGTAGTTTCATGATGCGCCAAATGTTTTCTATTGGTGACTGCAGGCAGCCAGTTCAGCACTCAAACTCTTCTTCTGCAAAGCCATGCTGTTGTGATGTCTGCAGTATGCAAGCCCTTTCCTGAAAGAGGCATTCTCTCGATCACAAGCATCTAATATTGACCATCATCCTTGTTTCTTGCGTATATGGATTTCTCCAGATTCTCTGAATCTTTTGATGATATTATGTATGCAATTTTTCATTGAGGAACCTTTTTCTGAAATTGTTCCACAATTTTTAGATGCAGTTTTTCACAGACTGAACTTCTACCTATCTTTCTTAGAGACTCTGTCTCTCTAACACGTTCTTTTTATACCCAGTCATGTGACTTGCAAATTGCTCCTCCGGCTGTTTTGTATTAGTTCCAGCCTTTTGTTGCTCCTGTCCCAACTTTTTTGAGATGTGTTGCTGCCATCAAGTTCTAAATGAGTTAATATTTTTCATGAACTGGTAAAATGTCTCGCTTTCAACATC
The DNA here is from genome assembly GCA_900303285.1 of Rhinella marina. Taxonomy (NCBI): domain Eukaryota; kingdom Metazoa; phylum Chordata; class Amphibia; order Anura; family Bufonidae; genus Rhinella; species Rhinella marina. The sequence continues at coordinate 221,221 of ONZH01009704.1, forward strand.
TGATATGTGATCTATGATCTATTGTGAATAAGAAAGGTGTCTATGAGATTTGCAAATGATTGCATCCTGCTTTTATGTACATTTTACAAAGCGTCCCAATATTTTTGGAATTGGGGTTGTACAATAACATAGCCCAAGCATTGTGGCCATGGGTCTAGTGGCCTGTATTCAACTACAGTAGGGAATCGTCAGTACAAGTTCCTAGAAGAAACCCATCTTTGGATTAGGGAAGCTGGAACTTGACACTTCCACCAACCAATGGTGTACTGCAAATGGTAAATATTCCATGTTATAAAACAGCTGCAGGTGAACACTTACCATCAATGGTCAAATATTTGCTTAACATAAAAACATTATTTGAATGATAGGTCATTTTCTAACAGTAAATTCCTTTTCCTTGATGTCAGTAAATGTAAATATTCTTGTTCGGTTCCTAAGACGAAAATCCTGTGCTGATTTTTATCTGATGTACAGTAGGTGCATGGCTCATTACAAGATTGAGCTCTGACACAATTAAGGTCACTTTCACATGAGCACATACATTCTGGGAAACATGCTCTGTGTGATAGCCCTATTTTTCCTGGACTGAACACTGCTCCACTGATGCAAACTCACAGCATCATAATGATCTATGCTGTGAGTTCCTTCCAGACTGTGGGTGTACTGTACTGTACTGTCGACATTAAGTGAGTACAGGCAGTAAAGTAGCAGTCATGCATAATACACGTGTGTGAAACTGGCCTAAGAAGTTCAGACCATGTAAAAATGTGCTTCAAATCTGATGTATAACTGCAACACAGTGATTAGAAAATCAACAGCAGAAAAATCTTCTGTGTGTCAATGATATTTTTAAAAACTCATTAACATGTATTTTTGGTATTGAAGGACACACCATAACACTGCAACAAATGTTATCATGGTCAACATGCACCTGTATCAGATGGACATTATCAGGACGAATTTGGATGTTTATACACCTAGATATCTGTCGGACTTATGCATGATCTTGTTCGATGACCCACCGCCCACCCCCCATAATCTCAAAAAGGAGTAAGCTGTTGCTAGGCATCTATGTGGAATTAGGCATGGTTTAATCCAGCACCCCAATACAAATTAGACACCTCAGGACACCCCCATACAGATTTGATTAATCTAATGAGTTTGTCCACCTTAAAGCTGGCCATACTTTGATGTATTTTGGACAAACCCACTGATTTCAGGGGGATCACAGTCTCCCAACTCTCCCCTGACAGCAAATTCTCAAATCTCCCCTGATGGCAGATGTTGCCAACATTCATCTTAAGACTATAGCTGACTTAAGACTCTGAATGTAAACAAGATTGTTACCATTTACTGGTAGCAAGAAGAGATAGTGAGGAACAGAAGCACAACTTATGTTAGAATGTTATATAACTTTTCATTAACCAACATGTGAACTTTATTTACATTAAAAATAAATACATTTTTACATTTATGAGATCCTTACAATGTACAGTGTACACTATAGTGATATCAATGCCATTTAAACAGTCAGCTAAAATGTTTCTAAGCAAGGGTACCAGCATTTTAGGAAATATCATCCACACTATCCATAAAAATTCTGCATTGCCACCACTTGCAAAGTTGCCTGGGGACAGGCTTTTAAACACTGCTCTACAATAGACGGTAATGATGTGATCCTGCCTACAATATGCCATCATGACTGAGCAGCCTGACAGGAACACTCAACAATACAAGTATGTATGTATGTATCTATAAGTTTCTGAGTGTAGTAAATAATGAGGCCCCGTCCCCTTACCACCCCTAGGAAGCTCTACAAATGAAGACAACCAGTCCTGATCACATTCTAGAAGAGGTTGCAACTAGTTCTATCCTTTAAGAGTAACTCAATACATGCCTGAAAATTAAGTGGAAAAGTCCACTGTGGGTTTTGCCATGGAAATGGCTGTGGATTTCACCCTCTCAACTGAAAAGGGTGAAGTTAGTGTAGCAGTACTGTAGCATAAATTGACATGCTGCACATTTTTTATGCAGTGTGTGGATGAGATTTCTTTGCTGATACTGTACTATGCTGCGGATTTGCTGGACAAAAATCCGTGACAGCAAACCCATGGCATTTCAGTCATGTGTGGACATGGCCTAAATGTACTAAATGGCTACAGAGACACATGTATAATATTTCTTCAGGATAGTCTGGAACCTATTGTTAAAAGAGTATTTTCAAAGTACATATCAATTACCTAATATAATTTTGGGAAGACAATTGAGGGGTGCCCTGACCACCATGCACAAATATGTAAAAGGTCCGTACAGAGATCTCTCCAATGATCTCTTTATTATTCCAGCCAGAGTGAGGGAGAACATTGTAAAGTGTAGACTGGAAAAGATCAAGTAATGCCTCAGCCTCAGAAACCTGTCTTACCACTATGGCTGCCAATATAACCGTCTTCTCTAAAAGCTACATGATGATAAATTATTAGGTACACTATGTATGTCAGCAAAAGTTTCCTTTCTGAATGTGTTTTCTTGTCGTTGTGACTGAGAAATGCATTCTGTACGGTATAGCCTGTAATGCAACATAATACTGCACTAGTCATTATCATGTGCTGAACTTGTCTGGAGCTACTTTCTGACATTATTAGCAAACTGCTAGTCGTCATTTGGTAATATGATATTACTGTAAACGCTTAGGAGGTTATGAAATAACCAGTCTCAGTATACTGGCCTACAGTGATAACTTTCTTTTCAATATGGACATACAAGTGCTGTAATCACTATCTGAAAGCACCTCTGCAGCCGGTGAGTGGCTGCAGCAGTCACATGTCCATGTCGGTACGTCAGCGCAGGAGGCTGAATACAAAGACTAGCGGGAGACTGGGAAGAATCATTACACGAGTGATGGGAGTTCAGGAAGATGAGTACTATTCAGTTTGCTACTTCACAGCATGCTAAATATTTGGTAAACAACCCTTTTAATTGCTTCCTTTAACCAAGAAAGTGATCCAAATACCACATCGACCTACCTGTCAGGAGATGTCAACTACCAACCTACAGAGTATGTAATTCCTCAGAAAGTCCCTGGTCCCATGCAGGTGCCAGTTTCATTGGAAGTCAACCTATCAATATGTTTTTGGAGTTGATAACTAAGTGTAATATGTACCATGAGGAAGTCCAACCAAGTACAGAAAAGACGTACAAAGGCAATGCAGATGCAGCTTTACTTTGAAATGACTATTGACATTTTGCACAAGATATTATGGCTGGCTTTGTTAATTTTTTCCTTTTGAATCGTGCCTTTTTCAGTTTTGACTGAGATGTCATATTCGCTTTTTGCATGGACAGCACACCTACCCTTTGATTTTAATGTGTTTGTTAACACATCAGTATTTTTTACTATAAAAATCACAGAGACATGCACTACTTTGGTCCATGATGCAGCCCAAACATGCCCATTGAAGTCTATGGATCCTTGAAATCAATTTTCAGCTGAGCAGTGTCTGTGGAATATGGAGGACACATGAAGGGCAAAAGAACAGATACACAGACCAAACATGGATCCTTCAAGGATATCTTCACAGATGAAACGCAGATGGATTTTTTCCAGGATGTCAAACAGACATGGAAATGTGAACGACATCTTAGTGTTTATTCATATCACTGAATTATAGGGGGCCTCCACTAACAGCAGACATATCCATTGATTTTAGGGTCTTTATACACACATCCTGGGTCAGTGGAAAAACAACAGAGACACTTCCTCCTTTGGGTCATTTTATGTACCAAACACTCAAAAAAAGTCTATGGGTCAGTGAAACCCCCAAACAAAACATAGAAGCCATCTGAGTTCTGTTGGATTGAATCGATTGAATAGAACATTATAAAAAGTTGGAACAAAGATATTCCTGCAAAAAACAGATGAAACCTTGAAAATACATGGAGATGTGTCTGTCCTGAACACATTTTGTTAGAAATGAAGGCAAAAATAAAGGTAATTACGAAGGGTTTGCCTATTTTTTACTTCATCTGATAATAGATTAGGTAGCTCTTTTGTGCACTTTAGGACCTTCTATGAACCTTCCAAAATCCATAATCTAATTTTTTCAAATAAGGCATGTGTCTTGACAAGAAACCATAAGCATTCTTCAATACACACTCATAGGCTGCACGCACAGTGAAATATGTGGGTTCAAGGGTCCTCCTTTACAAATCCCATCAACAATGAATATCGGCGGTAAAAGTGAGACTCTTGGATGAAATACACAAACTGCTCACCTCTTTCTTTATTCTGTTCTCAGCAGCCTGTATCCGATGATCCATCTCCTCCTCGAGCTCACTCAGCTGCATAGCTGCTTTGTCCTGGGCTCTGCAATTGAAAATGAAAACGATCAGCAAACAAAAAGTATAAAATTCTTCTCTCACTTTTGTTCCATACTGGAAAAGGAGGATTTGAGAAGCACAAAAACTGCAGTCTTTTCAGTGTAGTGGGATATTATGTTCTCAGTGTTCTACTTCACTGCCCGGTATGATGGTATTGACCGTGCGGTGACAGGTTTCACCAAAAGGCACGATACTCCAGAAGACAAAGACCGTACAGCTATCAACAATTTAGTGTAAAGCCAATGATTTGCCCAGCTTTTTCCACAAGTAATTGTAGTAAGCTAAAGTATTATATTATTCTTAGTTAAAGATTTTATGTCGGAAAGTTCACAAATCACACCCAAAGGTTTAGTCAAAAATACAGATTATATCTCAATATTATTAAAGCAGTTGTCCGAGTTATATTTATTGATGACCTATCCTCAGGATAGGTCATCAATATCAGATCGGTGGGGGTCTAACACCCGGCACCCCTGCCGATCAGCTGTTTGAAGAGGAGGCACGAGCCAGCACTGCCTCCTCTTCATTGTTTACCTGCTCGCCATAACAGGGGTAGTGGTGAGTAGGTGTAATTACACCCAAGCCGCCTCATTCATTTCTATGGGGCGGCTCGTTCCTATACAAGTCCATGGCTTGGGTGTAATTACACCTGCTCACCGCTACTCATGTTACGGCGAGCAGGTAAACAGTGAAGAGGAGGCAGCGCTGGCTATTAAAATGTATGTCTCATGCTACAGGAAGGAAAAATTAATCTGCCCATAAATTCGCTTAAACAAAACAGATCCATAATAAGTGTTTTAGAAGGTTTTTGTTTTTTTTGCTGCATTTTTAGCAGCATTTTTTTTTTTTGCTGTAGTTATTTTTCCATGCCTCCTAAAATTTCCTCCTAGGAACGCACAGAAAACATACTGGGAGCACCCAATTTTATACATATTTGCATAAGAACACCTTCTTGTGACACACTGTGCAGGGCAATCTAGTTAAAAATGGTAGCTATGTTTTTTCAGTCAAAAACACTGTGACTGCAGTACCCCAAAATAGGGTACTTGCAAATGTCCTTGTCATTTAATTGTTATTTAAAGGGGTTTTACCATCCTGGACAATGGGGGCATATCGCTATCGATATGCCCCCATTGTCCTATAGGTGCAGGTCCCATCGCTGGGACCCGTACCTATATCGAGAACGGGGCCCCGAAAGTGAAGGAGAGCGCACCGCACATGCGCGGCCGCCCTCCATTCATTTGTATGGGGCCGCCGAAAATAGCCGAGCACTGGCTCGGCTATTTCCGTTGGCTCCATAGAAATGAATGGAAGCGCACCGCGCATGCGCGGTCCGGCTCCCATTCATTTCTATACAGCCGACGGAAATAGCTGAGCCAGCGCTTGGCTATTTTCGGCGGCCCCATACAAATGAATTCGGGGCCCCGTTCTCAATATAGGTGCGGGTCCCAGCGGTGGGACCTGCACCTATAGGACAATGGGGGCATATCCTAGCGAGATGCCCCCATTGTCCAAGATGATAAAACCCCTTTAATGTTCTACTGTATTGTATTGCCCAGTATAGCTCTGTATGGATCAATCGGGGATAACAATCCTGACTCTGCTATTTTAGGAAGCTAGGTGATGGATTTAGGTCTGCCCACAGTTCAGTAGTGTTGTGAGAGGACTTACATGTACTCATTCCTTGGAGCTTTGCCTCAAGAACAATATTATTCTTTCAGCTTTTAGATATATTTTCAAATAGTATATATACTATGTACTGATAAAGTGAAGTTGGAGGTCAGTATATAGTATATAGTAGCTGGAAGATACAGTGCAACGTTATATACATCACGTGGGAGGAGATGCAAGTACCTTTTCACTGCAATGGCCAAATTTTCCATTTCTGTGCTCTGAAGTCTGATCTCCCGAACAAAGTTTCTGATAACATGTTCATATTGCTGGATTAGGAGTGGTTCCACTATGGTGATGTTCTCGTACAGTGTGCTGGCTTGTTCTTTCCTACAGAGTGAAAGAAACATAAATAATAGGTACATATACCACATATACTGCATATAAATAAAAAATCAGATCCTGTACAGTAGAAGGACTTTCTAAGACACTGTAAGACATCTTAGAAAAGTTATAACCTATAGGCTATGTGTGCATTTCAGTTATCATTTCTTCAACCCACTGCTGTCTACTAAGTTAATAAAGAGGCCCATTAGGACAACTTTACCCCTATCCACATCACATCATGAGAACAGGGGCCCTATCTGAATGGAACGCAGCACTCGGCAATCTCCAGCAAACCCATAGGGCTGAATGGAGTGGCTGAATGCACGTATGACCACTGCTCCATTCAACCGGGGAAGCATGTCCCCATTCTCATGGGAAGTCTGCAAACTTCCACATGCGGCACATGCTCCTCCACACGCCACTATGCGATAGACTGATAAAGGTCACCACTGACCGAAACGTTTCTCAAGCTTGCATCTTTTGTACTACCTAACCTATCATTTGACAAGTGGATATTACCATTATCATAAGTCCAATGTGACTGTATTCAAATAAAACCTAATTGCAAAGATATCAAGAGAGTGCGTGATTTTCTCTACTAAGTGATTGATGGGTATACCAACGCACCTCAACCCTTACTAAAGAGTGCACATTCTTCTTTTTTTCTTTCCCATTCTCATGATCATCAGGGGCCCCAGCAGTCAACCATCTGCCAGTCATACAATTATGCCCTGTGGATAGGGATAAGTTGTCTTAATGGGAGAACTATAGAAACACACCTCAAGTGCTTTGATTTAAGGATGCCTACAACTGATACAGTATATCCAAAAATTGACTTTGTTACACACTGCAAGTTAAAGCTGGATGTCGGGTTCCCACCCCGTTTGTAGTGAAACGAAAAACTCCAGCACATCAGAGCATTTGCAAGTGAAGATTTTATTTAGTATGCGGCCCAATATAACCAGTGACGTTTCGGCCTTTCTGGCCTTTCTCAAACTGGTGCCGCTTAAATGAAGGAGAGGGTAGTATATGTGGGCGATTGTAGGTAGGAGCTGTGGGCTTCAGTTAGATTCAGTTCCAATGTTAAACCTGTCTGCCAACGTAACCTGATGGACCCAATTAAAGATCTACCATGGATCCATCACCATCAAAAGGCTTGACACAGACATGAACAGAGCCTTTTATAGGCCGGTGTGGCCTGAGAACAAAGTAATGGGACCTGAAAAAGGTAGTATCACACATGTAGCTACATTTCAGGGCCAAAACCAGACCTCTAGTACATCCAGGAAAAATGAAGCCATGGTCAGATATCATTCAGGTACCAGTGTGCTTCAGCCCGGTGAATATTACTGTATTCTTCTGTATAGTCCTGTCTACTCCTATTTCATGGCTACCTAATAGAATTAAAGGGATATTCCAGCCCAAACAAAAAACTGTTCCTCTTGGAAACATATTATGTAAAAAAAAAATGAAAAAGCTTACAGTCACCTCACCAGTCCCCCACCATTACCATTCCAATAGTGCTGAGGTCCCTGCATGCTTCACTTCCTGTTCCTGTCTTGGAACAGGAATACCCCTTTAATTGTTTCATATAAGCAAAATACACAGCACCTTTTATTTGTCTTGTATTAGGTACATATATTTTCATAACTGAACCCCTACTTTATTCTTATGTATACCAGCTTATAAACAAGCTTTAGATGCAGGTTCATCAACCAACAGAGTAACAAGACTGGCAGATATGACACTGGCATTTTCAAGAGGGGCAAATTAACCAAACTGGTAAGCATACATGATCTTCAAGCACATGTGATCATATGTCAAATGAACAACATTTCAGCCGATAAATACCAATAAGTCCTGTAATTGGCAAGAGTATCCACATATGTGAGACACTCCTACAATTTCCATCCAAACTTAGGTCACCAGTTATGATATCTAATAATTGTTAAGTATTCGGTAGCCAAGTAATGCTTTAGATGCCACTTAAACTGTTTTACATGGATACATTAGATTTAGGTCATCATGTCAGTTCATTGTGACCTCCACCACTGGCACTTTGGCAACCCTAAGATATTTACCCCCATGATGCGCTTAGATTGACACTCGGGTCAAGGTACAATGAAATAGGGTTATAGGTCTACAAAATTTTGTTCTTCTTTAACAAACCCAAGCTCAGCTCCAGATTTTGACACTGTAATTTATGTGCATAACCGAAATGTCACGTCATAGACGCAAAACAAAGCAAGTCTTGTGATATTTGAAGTAAGATCTCAAAGACCTCTGAGAAGCCCATATGTTTTACAGTAGTATGGAGGCTATATTCTTAATGAAGTTTTCAAACTAATCAGGTTTGGATACAGCGGTCCGACCCCGATTCGCTCAACACTGCTGGCATCACATGATGCCACGTCACAGCGCTGGGGGCATCATATCCTGCTGCCTCCAGAGTGGTACAAGTGTTCCCTCACGTGCAAGTGGTGAGTTGAGTATTTTTTTATTTTAATCTCTGGAAGGGCCTTTTTTTTTACATAGTGTACCTAGTTAGATGGGTGCGCTCCTGTCTAAACGGCCATTAAAAACAGGCTTACTGATTTCAATAGAGCCCGCCTGGCCATGAAAATTGACAAAAATAGGACATGTCCTATTTTTTGACTGCCGATATTCACTGGCTGTTAAAAAAACAAGTTTATAGCCCCACAGACTTTAATTGGTTCTAAAAAAAACGGCCACGGAGAGACAAACAGCCAAGGAAGAAAGCAACCACCATGGTCAATAACTATGGGCAGTTATGACATGCTCTCCATTATTTTACTGCTGCAGTCATTACCTCTAATTACAGAGCAGCCACCACTAGTCCATAATTACAGACAATCTCCTGTTATCTTCAGTCAATCTTCAGAGGGCACGGCCACATGGTCAGGTTTCCTGATGCAGTTTTGAGAGCCAAAACCAGGAGAGAGTTCAAAAAAAGGGGAAATGAGATCTGTCCTTTATACCCTTTTATGATTCACTCCTGATTTTGGCTTCCAAAACTGCATCAGGAAACCTGACCATGGCTGGACCCAAAGGGTCCCTACACACAAAAATGCCTTGTTTTTTGTGGCATTTTTTTTTCAGGTGATTTTTGCAGTGTGTCTTACCACTAGCATTTTCTTCATGGTGTTTCTCCCCTAAAAGGAGGTGATGTGAAGACACCTGAAATAACGCAAAAAAAAATGAAGCCAGAAAGACAAAAAAGCCAACCAATTAAGAAAAACACCATAGACATTCAGCTAACATCTGGAGCTAGTGTTTTTACTGCACAAAAAGCACACAAAAACACAAGTACAAAAAATGCCACTAAAAACAAAAGTGCAGAACAATGCCAGTAAAAACCTACGCGTGACTCTGCCCTCAGACTGTCACACGTACAAAAAGAACTACATATATTTTTCAGTGGCTAAATAAGGGGAGAGAATAAGTGAGATTTTGGACCAATTATATTTAATAATTTTTTATTTTCCCAGAACACTGTATTATAAATCCATACAACATGGTGTTTATAAACTACTGTACTGATTATAGAATGGCTCAGGGCAGGAAAAGCAGAGTGGTAGCAACACGAGCAGATGTCACAAAAGCTTATTATCTACTGGCACTTTACACCACACACTGTGTATAGTATATGAATTTGCATATTGTGTAAATAGATTATTTAAAGGGGTTGTCTGGCCTTATAGGGGTCCTCCCCGTCCCTGTGAACATAAAAAATACTACTCACCTGTCTGCAGTCCCGACGCTGCTCCTTTCCAGACCACTTCCATTGCAGAGGAAGCGACTTGGTCCTGTGACGGCTGCGGTCACAGCACCTTGAAAACTATGTCACAACATTGATGTGCCATTCAAGTCACTATGACTGCTGAGGCCTAAGATTGGCCACAGCAGTCACAAAACCGAGCCGCTTCCTGATCCTGCAGGGACCAAAGGCAGATGGCAATGGAGCAGCAGCAAGACTGCGGACAGGCAAGTGGATTTTTTATGTTCAGGGAGACAAGGGATGACCGTAGGAGTAATCTTTTGTCTGAATTAGAATATAAGAATATAGCATTTGAAGGACACAGTGGCTCATTGCTTCACAGGAGTACACAAGGAAAGTATTGTACTGTAATGTGTTGTGCAAGACTGAAATATTAAGGCTTACTGATTCACTTTCACTGGAGTGTCACCATCCTAGCATTATGTGTTTTGGCGCCTGTGCAAGAACCACACTCCTCTTACGTCATGTAGTATTATCAAGTACTAAACATGATTGTGTGTTATTAGGTTACCGTATGGCTCGGCAACTACAGGGTTGCTGCTAAGTGTATAAGATGCCCGAACAGAATGCATTCTCAAGTAATATTACAGAACATACTTCTCCATTCAGCAACTGCATGCACTGTTGACTAGATCTGCCCCAGTCAGTTATAAGTAATGTCACTGTGAAGTGGGAGCCATAAACCACATAAACTCACCTATACGCTCCCGAACTGTGTCTAGGGAGCTTCACAAAATGGATTTCCATAATGGGCAGAAGGGTGGATTAGTGGTTAGAACTGGTGTGTTGCAGCACTGTGGTCCTAGGTTTGAATCCTACCAAGGACAACATCTGAATGGAGTTTGTATGTTCTCCCAGTGTTCGTCTGGGCTTCCACCCACAGTCCAATAACATACTGATAGGAAATCTAGATTGGGAGCTCTGGGACAGAGTGATGATAATGTTTGTAAAGCACTGTGGAATATGTCAGCGCTATATAAGTGAAATAGTGTAATAGCTACAGACAAGATCATGCAGTGCATCATCTGAAGAGTGAAGCATACTGCCAACAACCACAACCTTCCTCACACAAGGGACTCTAGGCACAGGGATAGTTGTTGAGCAGGAGAGTCCGAAACTGCCATATAGGCACTCATCCCCAACAATTACTAGTGTCAGTATGTAGGAAGCCAATTTACCTCAGTATATTTTTGCAGTGTGGGAGGAAACCAGAGTGTCCAAATGAAACCCAAGCAAACAAGTGGAGAACATACAAACTCCATGCAGATGTAGCTCTTGGTTAGATTTAAACCCAGGACCCCAGTGCTGTAAATAGCATTAATAGCCACTGAGCCACCATATTGCCCACTGGTCTCTAGAGCAGTGGAAAGATGTTCTATGTACTGAGTGATGAGGCAGAATTATCTAAGGGCTCATGTATACAACCATATGTTTGGTCCGAATCCGATTCGCATTGTTTGCAGATCGGATGTGGATCCATTCATTTCAATGGGGCAGCAAAAGATGTAGACAGATGTAGACAACGCCACCATTTAATATTGCATATGGTGTAGTGGGAAGCGGGAAACAAATTCCAAACCGGGTGAAATTGCAAAGAAAACGCTATTCCCCTACAGTTCTACGGGTTTCTTATTTACAGCGTTCGATGTGCATTAAAACTGATCCGTTACTTTCATTCTACTGGTCAGTACGAATCCGGCAATACCTAATATGTATAGTTTTTCCTGTGTTTTCATAGTGATAAAATAATTAGAAAGTTGCCCTTTTTTTTTCCTTGTCACATCTTGACCCCTATAACTTTTTGGTATTTATGTGTACAGAGCTGTATGGGGGCTCATTTTTTGCGGGACGATCTGAAGTTTTTATTGATACCATTCTGGGGTGTTATGACTTTTTGATCACTTTTTATTTAATTTTTTTTAGAAAAAAAAGCGACAAAAAACGGCAAATCGCCATTTGGACGCTTTTTTCCACCACACAATTCGCCGTATTGGAAATTTTTTTATATATTTTAAAAGTACGGGCGTTTTCGGTCACGGTGATACCCATGATGTCTATATTTATTGTTATTTAGGTATTTATTTTTTAATTATACGGAAAGGGGGGTGATTTGAACTTTTATATCTTTTTTATTTTTTATATATTTTTTAACATTTTTTTTAATTTTTTTTTTACTATTTGAAAGCTCAAATATGGGCTTATATATTGTGGCTTTTTTTTTTTTTTTATGAGCAATCAGGGATTTTCTAGACTCAGAAATCCAAGAATTGCTCATTTCTTATCCTGGCCTGCCATCTAGTGGCCAGAATAAGAATTGCACTTTGAAAACTATAATCCTCACCAGCGAGGATTACAGTTTTCATATGGTGTACAGACACCCCGATTGGCCACACGGGGTGTCTGTACACCACCCGGAAGCGAATGCTTCCGGGTTCAGACGCAACTAGATGCTGTGATCACGTGTGATCACGGCATCTAAACGCCCAGGAAGACGTTTAGATGCCGTGCTGTTAGAAACAGCAGAGACTTGCCGGCCATGACGCCCGCCGCACTTGCGAGCGGGCGCCATGTGCCCGCATCGCCCCAGCGCCGTACATGTACGGCGCTGGGAGTGTAAGGGTTAAGTCCACTTTGGCTACAACAGCGACGGATGGTGTGATCTGACATGGATGTACCTTGACCTTGGAAATCACCTCTAATCTCTTTGGAAGTTGTTCTGGGCTTTTTGGTTACCATTCTTATTATAAGTCTCTTCAATTTGTCAGTAATTTTCCTCTTGTGGCCATGTCAAGGGAGGTTGGCTACAATCCTGTAGACCTTAGACTAAATAATATAGACAACTGTAGTAACAGGAATATCAAGCTGTTTGGATATGGTCTTATAGCCTTTACCTTACCATGTTTGTCTATCATTTTCTTTCTAATCTCCTGAGACAACTCTCTTCTTAGCTTTTTTTGGTCCATGTTCAATGTGGTGCCTACCATGATACCAAATGGCACAGTGACTACTTTTCACTGTTTAAATAGGCAGACTGACTGATTACAAGTTTGAAGACCCCTGTGATGCTAATTACAGGACACACCTTAGTTTAACATATACCTATGGTCAAATTATTTTCAATCTTTTCTAGAGGTACCATCATTGTGGTACCTAGGGGATTCTAGGGGTTTTTCTTTCTTTAAAGGGATTTTTATATTGTTAACTTATTATCAGGATAGGTCATCAGATTATCAGATTGGTCAGGGGCTGACACTCGGCACCTCCGCTGATCAGCTATTTGAAGAGAAAGCTGCGCTCGTACGTTGCAAACGCATCGGTGAGAAGGTGAAACTACAACTAAGCCACCCCAATCCCTTCAGTTGGATTGCTCTTTCCCATTCACATTCTCTTCAAACAGCTGATCAGCACCAATCTTATATTAATGACCTATCCTGATGACATGTAATCAATATAAAAAAAAGTGAACAACCCCTTTAATGGAAGGCTACTGTAACAACAATTTTGTTCATGTGTGTGTGGATTTCACGGGGGACAGGCTGTGGATTGGGGTCTCATCTATTTTGCTGTTACCGAAACCACTGTGGATTTTCCACACATAAAATCCGCATCATTCATGCAACGTGTGGCCATGCTCAAGTAATTGTCTGTACAGAAGGTTACTATGAATGTCTCTACTTCAATCAGGGGCCATTTTCACAGTTATAAACATCTGATAAGGTAAAAAATTCTCTCATTTCCGAATATCCTTTCTCTTAATTGTAAAATATATTACATGAGCAACAGTGGTCAGAGGTCATGTAGTAATCCTTCACAGAAGACGTGTGAAGCAAATAGTGTAAAATCTAGTTATTTATGCCAGAATTCATGTCACCCATGACTAATGACACAATGGTGGACACCAAAAGCAGATGGCACTTGTATGAGAACAATATACATCTGCTGATCTGATGGTGCATATGGTATGTCCACTCCTGATCTTACCTGACTGGAACCAGTTGTGATGTCACTGTAGCTAACCTAATTAAAACACACTTGTGATGTCACCGTACCGCGATGTCACCAAATTACCGTACAAAAGCACAACTGTGAAATCAAGAGAGCTTTCTGAACAGAAACCAAGCTTTAGCTGATAATAAGTTATAATGTCACAGCTGCCTACGTGAGTAAAACTAGTTGTTTTGTGATAATTTGTTACCTGTCTGATATACACTTGTGAACTCACCTTAATTTAACACATTTGTGACATCGCTGCAGCTTTCAGTCACTCACCTGACTAAAACCCACTTGTGATGTCACGGCAGCATACCTGACTAAAACCCACTTGTGATGTCACAGCAGCATAACTAACTAAAACCAACTTATGATGTCACAGCAGCATACCTGATTAAAACCCACTTGTGATGTCACAGCAGCATACCTAACTAAAACCCACTTATGATGTCACAGCAGCATACCTGACTAAAACCCACTTGCGATATCACAACAGCATACCAAACTAAAACCCACTTATGATGTCACAGCAGCATAACTGGCTAAAACCTACTTGTGATGTCTCAATAGCTTCCATCGCTGAAATGTGATGTCATAACAATGGCTTAATACAAACATAGTTGTGATGTCACAACGGCTCACCTTACAGATCCCCAATTGTGATGTCACAGCAGTGTGTCTCACACCCACCTATGATGTCACAGCAGTTACCTGGCTAAAATCTACTTGTGATGTCATGGTAGCTTACCTCACTGAACAGTTGTGAAGGAACAACAAAGAACTGATACAAAGTTGTAATGTTACAACAGCTCACCTTACTGAAACCCATTTGTGATGTTGCAGCAGTTTAACCCGTCTTAAAACCTCTTATGATGTTACAGCAGTTACCTGACTAAAATTCACTTGTTTTCTCACGTCAAATGAGATAACAGAAAACTACACAGCACAAGTGCTTTATATGGCCCCAATTCTAGTTTCTACAGTAGAACAGCAGTCGGAGCCCAGAGACCTTCTGGAGTAAGGCTAAGTGACATTCTGCTATTTTTTTTATGGATTTTATATAGTGAGGACAGTATTTTTGTATGTGTGCACGTGTCATTTGCTACTGATACATGCATGATGTGAGTCTTATGCCAGCTCATACAGTACATAGTTAGCGTCTGTATATCTGTAAGTGGTAACTTCTGTACTATGGGCAGCATGGTGGCTCAGTGGTTAGCAGTGTTTCCTTGTAACACTTGAATACTGGTTTTGAATCAAGGACATCTGCATGGATTTTGTATGTTCTCCCTGAGTGTGCAGTGCTCTGGTTTCCTCCCACACTCCAAAAAGCATACCGCCAGGTTATTTCATATGTAATTGATCCCAGTGTATGTGTGTGTATGAGGCAGGGAAATCAAACTGTGAGCTCCACTCGAGACATGGACAAACTTTGATGATTTTTGGCTTCCAAAACTGCAGTAGGAAACCTGAATGTGTGGTCATACTCTAGGTAAATGCACAGGACAGATTTACTAATCCTAAAGTTGGCGTAAATGTAAGCTGTGTGGACCTGCCCCAGATTTACCACAGTGGCTCAGGCTAAATGATAAATCTGGTGCACGTTCTATGAAGCTCTGCATTTATTCCGCTCAGCTCCACCCCTTGCTGAGCACCACCCCTTGGTAGCAAACCCTAGAGGGGAGATTTATCAAAACTGGTGGAAAGGAAAAGTGGCTTAGTTTCCCATAGCAACCAATCAGATTCCACCTTTCATTTTTAAAAATGAAACGTGGAATCTGATTGGTTGTTATGGGCAACTAGGCCAGATTTCCTTTACACCAGTTTTGATAAATCTCTCCCTAGATGCTCCAAATTGCACGACGTTGTGCCATAGTACATGTTAAAGACACATGTGGGCTAGAAATTATCCACAGTCTGGCAATACTTCACCAAAAACTTAGCCTAACTACTATAATTATTCCTACCAACAGCACACCAACAGCGCCCCATAAACGTACCAAAAGGAGGCATTTTGGAATTTTGGAATTTTTTTGGCAGAGCGGCATTAGGGCTTATAGGCTATGAACACCTTTTGGGGTCATTTTTTTACTATTGCATTGTACTCATTTTAAGCTAAAAATCATTTTTCAATTGGTCTTTATTAAAAATGTTGAGCCCTTTTCCCTGCACAGCTTTGAGTTTATCTAGTAGCAGGATCTGAATTTTCATTCTGTTCCATCAGACAGCTCAGCTGATGGCTTCTTATCTCTGATCTCTGACCTTAAAAACACTTGTTATAGCTCAGCTCTTATGTTACTGATAAGAATGTGGCTTAAATAAATGTTCATGACCTTTCAGTAATTTAGAGATTAAGGTTATTAGAGACACAAAATGAAAGTGAAAGTACAATTCACACAGCTAGAAAAACAGTTAACCATTGAGAGAAAACGGCTCAATATTTTTAATAAAGACCCATGGAAAAATGATTTTTAGCCCAAAATGAGTAAAATGCAATCATAAAAAAATTGCCCTCGAAGGTGCACAGAGCCTTTAAAATGCCCTGCAATTTGGCATTCAGCTGCATTGAGGAAGATTTTTTTTTGGGCCAGAAACAGTGCATGGTACAAAAATGATGCAAATATTAGTTATTATTATTAATTGAGGATTAAAGGGCAAGTCTCATCACAGACCCCCAGCCAACAGCTCAATCTGCTGGGGGAAGTTTCTGTTGCCTTCCCAGCTCCCCTGCAAGAGCTGCTACAGGAAAAATGTAGTATTACATGTAGGCATGGGATTCAGCCGGTTCCCTTCAGTTCTTCAGATCCGGTTGTTAAAATTACAGCCGGATCGGAGAACCGGGTTACCGGCTGAATCCCGATCCGGTGCGGCAGCAGGAGATGAGCGCTTCCATTGTGGCCATGACGTCATCGCGTCTGCCTGAGCCGGGCTTGGTGCTGCGCAGGACACAGGCCGCAAGAGTGACTGCATCGCATAGCTGACAGCGTTGAGGTAAGTATCAGTGTTTTTTTCTTTTCTATGGCATGCTGGGGGCATTTTTGGCACATGGGGGACACTATATGGGCATCAACTGGGGGAATTGCTGGCACATGGAGGACAATACTGGCATCTACTGGCACATCCTTGGGGACACTATAGAGGGCATTGCTGGCATATGGGGCCACTATGGGGGCATCTACCTGGGGCATTGCTGGCACATGGGGGCATTGCTGGCATATGTGGGCATTTCTGGCACATGGGGGACACTATGGGGGCATCTATTGGCACATCCTTAGGGACACTATGGGGGGAATCTACTGGGGGCATTGCTGGCATATGGGGGGACATCTACTGGGGGCATTGCTGGCATATGGGTTACACTATGGGGGCATCTACTGGGGGCTTTGCTGGCACATGGGGGACAATATGGGGGCATCTACTGGCACATCCTTGGGGACACTATGGGGGGCATCTACTGGGGGCATTGCTGGCATATGGTGGCATCTACTGGGGGGCATTTCTGGCATATGGGGGATACTATGGGGGCATCTAATGGCACATGCTTGGGGGACACTATGGGGGGAATCTACTGGGGCATTGTTGGCATATGGGGGGCATATACTGGGGGCATTACTGGTGCATCATGTAGGATACTATGGGGGCATTGCTGGCACATCCTGGGGACATTACTGACACATCATGGCGGACACTATGGGAGGCATTTACTGGGGGCATTGCTGGCACATGGGGAACACTTTGGGGGCATCTACTGGGGGCACTACTGGCACATCATAGGGAACACTATGGGGGGCATCTACTGAGGGCATTGCTGGCACATCATGGGGGCATTACTGGCACATTATGGGGAACACTATTGGGGCATCTTCTGAAGACATTTATACTGGCACATCTGGGGGCATTTCCACTGGCACATCATAGGGGACACTATGGGGGCATCTTAAACTGGCACATTATGGGGACACTATGGTGCTGGAGAGGGGAAGAACACTATGGGAGCATATTATATAGGCACATGGCTGGATGATACTTATGACTGGGCAGTCAACGTACAGGGTTACAGTCTGTTTAGAAAGGATCGCCAAAACTGGAGAGGGGGAGGGGTCTGCCTTTATGTAAAGTCCTGTCTAAAGCCCACACTCCGGGAAGATATAAGTGAGGGACATGAACATGTGGAGTCACCGTGGGTAGAAATAAATGGAGCCAAAAACAATAATAAAATACTAATAGGAGTTTATTATAAACCACCCAATATACCAGAGTCCACAGAAAATCTACTTCTAAATGAAATAGACGAGGCGGCAAATCATAATGAGGTTGTTATTATGGGGGATTTCAACTACCCAGATATAGTCTGGGAAACTGAAACCTGTATATCTCATAAAGGAAACAGGTTCTTGGAAATAACCAAAGACAATTACCTTTCCCAACTGGTTCAGGACCCGACTAGAGGGACGGCCATACTGGACTTAGTATTAACCAATAGACCTGACCGAACAACAGATGTACAGGTTGGGGGACACCTGGGAAATAGATCATAATATAACAACCTTCCAACTGTCTTTCAAAAGAGCGTTTCTTCAGGGAGGAACAAAAATACCAAGCTTCAAAAAAGCAAAATTTAGTCAACTAAGAGAGGCCATAGGCCTAACTAACTGGGACAAAGTCCTCAAAAATAAAAATACAGCCACAAAATGAGAGATTTTTAAAAGCATCCTAATATTAATTGTGAGAGGTACATACCTTATGGGAATAAAAGGTTAAGGAACAAGAAAAAACCAATGTGGATAAATAGAGCTGTAAAGAAAGCAATAAATGACAAACAGAAAGCATTTAAATCACTAAAACAGGAGGGGAGCGAGGAAGCATTGAAAAACTATAAGGAAAAACATAGAATATGTAAAAGACAAATAAAAGCAGCCAAACTAGAGACCGAGAGATTAATCGCCAAAGAGAGTAAAACTAACCCGAAAATGTTCTTTAATTATATAAATACTAAAAAGTATAAACCTGAAGGTGTCGGCCCCTTACAGAGTAATGAGGGGAGAGTTGCAGAGAGCGATGAGGAGAAAGCAAAGCTACTAAATATCTTTTTCTCCACTGTATTCACTGAGGAAAATAAACTGTCAGATGAAATGCAGAATATAAAAGTAAATTCCCCATTAAAAGTGCCCTGTCTGACCCAGGAAAAAGTAGAGCTGCGTCTTAAAAAGATTAAAATAGACAAATCGCCAGGACCGGATGGCATACACCCCCGTATCCTAAGAGAATTAAGTAATGTCATCGCCAGACCCTTATTTCTGATATTTAAGGACTCTATACTGACAGGGAGTGTTCCACAGTATTGGCACATAGCAAATGTGGTGCCAATATTCAAAAAGGGTCCAAAAACAGAGCCCGGAAATTATAGGCCAGTAAGTTTAACATCTCTTGTGGGTAAACTGAAGGTTTTCTAAGAGATGCTATTTTGGAGTACCTCAATGAAAATAATCAAATAACTCCATATCAGCATGGCTTCATGAGGGATCGGTCATGTCAAACCAATTTAATCAGTTTCTATGAGGAGGTAAGTTCTAGACTGGACCGCGGCGAATCAATGGATGTCGTATCTGGACATACTGGGGCACTAAGAAGGGACATTTATACTGGCGCATTCTGTGGGACACTATGGGGGAATCTTGTACTGGCACATTATGGGGGCACTGTCGGGAAGAGGAGAGGAGCACTACGTGGGCATTTACTAGGGGCATTATATAGGGGTATTTTATACTTGCACACATTATGGGGGCACTATGGGAACATTAGATCAACTGGGGGCACTAAGCGGGGGAATTTTTTTGTACTGGCACACATTATAAGGGACATTTTTTGTACTGGTGCTCATTTTAAGTATTGAAGGTGGCAGGGTGAGTTGTTCAGAGGTGGAAGGATGATGGAAAAGTAGGAACCAAGATGTCTTTTTGTCAAACTGCAGAAACGAGAGATGGCTGAAGAAATCATCATGGCGCCTTGTTTGAAAGGATTAGATGAGAAAAGAGAACATCTGCAGAACGAGGAGAAGTCACTGGATATAAGAGGTATGTACGCTGTACGCTGGATAGCACTGAATATAATGTGTATGCAAATATGTCTTTAGTGCTAGGTACAAATGTGTATAAAATGTATATGGAGTAGGTAAATCTAAAGTGTAGCCTAGGTGTAATTTATATACTGTATGGTGTATATCTCATATGTGATTATGTGAGTGTAGTGTCTATATAGTCTGTTTATGTGTGAATACCTCCCAATCATCCCAAATCTGGCATAACTACTGTGTGGGGGGCACAATGGAGACTAGGCAAGGTTGAAACATGTACAGATAGACATTGGGTGGAGTTAGACGTGTGGGCCAGCGCTTCACAAAAACTCGCAGCAATGTTAATTTAGCTCCTTAGGCTTTTTAAAAGTTTTGTGGTATGTGTATATATGGCGCATGTATATGTAAACATGTGTCATGACGCGGCGTGTCCGCCATTGAGTAGGGAACCTGTTGTTAAAAATTTGAATCCCACTCCTGATTACATGTGGTTAATGAAATAAATGCCCATCTATGCTCTGGCTGATAGTAGGGGAGGATGAAACTATGAAGATGAACTACAAGTGTCTCTCTTAGCCATCAAAAAGTTGTATCGATGTATTTACAAAGCTTATGGGTAGAATATATCTATATGTAAACTGTGAAATGGTGATACCAGGATCAAGTACGCCGTATGATTGTGTCTGTCCAATTTTGTAAATGAACTCTGTTCTCAGAAAACAATGCTGAGCGAGATTTATTTCCTTCCATTCCACATTCTTCAGAAAAGGTTGCATCAGCCAAGAGAAAAAGCCTGAGTGAAACCTTAGAAGTGAGTTTTATCACATGTAGATAAGTTAATATTTCCGTGCCTTAAGACATGTGGAAAAACAGAGCATATTAGAGATCACCTTTACTGCCCCTGATAAGATGTCACCAGCTTTTCACATACCAGATGAACAGCATATTCAGCTCTGACTGATCCCATGATTTTTGGCTGCTGAGGAAGGGGACAGGAGGCCTGAAACACATACAGTCTGTGTTCCTAATCCTTCCATTCCCACTGCATGGCTAATATACTATATAGTTTCCACATACAGGTTCCCTGATTATATGTACAACCTGCTATTTGTGACCATCCCTGCGCTAGAGTGACGAGTCTGTAACTTAGATTCTAATATGAACATTTAGAGCGTTACTTATACCAGGGTCGAAATAAACGGCGCAGGCAGCTAAACGGTTCTCGTGAAGCCGAGCTCTGACTACTTAAAGTATAAGCAATGAGCTGCTAAATAGCTTTATATGAGAAATATAACTCAAATTCACTAATACCTTTATTTACTGGAGAGAAGGTGTAGATAAAAAAAAAACATTGTTTGCTGATGGTTATAGACTTTCATCATACGAACATTAGGAATTATAGGGGTTTTCCAGGTTCCTAATATTGATATAACCTCATGCCAGGTCAGTAATATTGGATCAGTGTAGGTCCGACACCCTAAACACCTGCTTCCTTGCAGCCTTCACTCCAGGAACTAGTACTGTGAATGGAGCAGGAAGCACAGCTCAGTTCAAAGTGTAGTGGCCATGCTGAGTCACTGCAGCTCAGTTCTTATTCACTTCAATGGGAGCTGAGCTGCAGTAACCCGGCACGGCCACTACACTTTGAACGGAGCTGTGCTTCCTGTTCCATTCCCAGCGCTAGTTCCTGGACTGCAGGCTGCAGGAAATAGCTGATTGGTGGGGGTTTCAAAGTGTAGGAACCCAGCCGATCACATATTAATGACCTATCCTGAGGATGTCATCAATATAAGTAGCCTGGAAAACTTTAATCTAATCTATATAGCCCTACATTTTTAAAAAAATATGGAAGAGATTTATAACCTTCCAAAACTTTGTTTTTGTCATAAAAAAGTCACAAAACCAAGTTTTTTCATACTCTATATAGTGCAGCACCTCACAAAACTAATACTATCTGGACCAGAGATCTCAAACTCGTGGCCCTCCAGCTGTTGTAAAACTACAACTTCCATCATGCCAGGAGAGCCTACAGCTATTGGGGCATGCTGGGAGTTGTAGTTTGGCAACAGCTGGAGGGCCACGAGTTTGAGATCCCTGATCTAGACTATACAATCTGAGGAACATGTCAATGATTTTTTGTACTCTACAGCCCAACACCTAGCATGAGTTCTATATGCCACGTCTAGGGTTTTATTCCAGTTGGCACAAAGCACAGGATTCAATCACTTCACTGTAGGTAAGTATCTCTTTGGTAAAATCCATTCTTTCCTGCAAATTGTTCTGATAGACTATAGGGTCCTACAGGGTCTGGTTTAACACATCTATAAAACAATTATTCATTTGGCATTATTTTTTTAGTATACCATGCAAACATATGAATCCCAATGGATCTTCTGCCCTTTTGCATGTACTGTAAGAGAAAAAATGTATTATCATGTACTGTTTTTATTTTGCTTTATACTTTACAACATCTTATAAATTCTAAGTCGCTGTAAAGGTATGCTCACCCTTGTGGCTTATGTTTGTTTACCTTCTTTTTTGTGTAGAAATGCGGGTGTAATTTATATGTTCCAAATATGATGTGTATGAGTCTAAAGGCGGCCATACACATTCAACAGCTTTTGGCCGAACGATTATTGGGCCGAAAGCTATATCTCCCAACTCCCCCATACTCATACACATACATACACATTTGGTTTGGCAGAACGTGTGTATTCAATAGGGTGAGGGGAGAATGCCGGACACTCCTGGGGGAAATCTCCCAGAAGAAAAAAGGATCGGGCAAAAATATTCATTCCGATTTCCATCAGGGGAGAGTCAAGAGCCCCTCATACATGCTAAACTGTCGGCCAACCCCACAATTCTCAGCGGGTTCAATTGATAATACACTAACATGTATGGGGTCCTAATGATTTCCAAAGACACAGAAAATAACCCATAAAAATGACCTAAATTACCTATCTGCAAGTAAAATCAATATGATACCGTATGATATATATATCATTGACATAAAAGTAAGAACCATAATCTGTCATCATCGCAAACATAAACAAAGTGCAATACTGTACGCACGCATAGATAAACTAGATGGAAAAAAACTGAGCACTGCGATGGAGGTGCGCATTCACAGTTTATTTGGTTCTTCACAAGTAAACGTATTGATAACTCATGGTCCATTTCAGGACTGATTTAGTCCCTTTCTCAGGAAGCATGAGGTCAACAGACATAATACTGGACTGCACATAAAGTACTGTTCAGTACTTCTAATACTATCACATTCTACACAGTCGAGTCATATTACTATAACCACTTCCTACTTTTGACGTCAGCAGCGGGTAGCTCATGAAGGAAGTCAGGTGTCGTGAGCTGGCTTGGTGGGTATATAAGATGTGCGATAGGTTTTCTGCACACATATCCCTTGTTGCGGTAAAAGTGGCAATTTATCAGAATTGTAAAAAAGGAAATTGGCTTTTGGGCCAACAGTTTGTGAACTGTTCGAGTGCTCCTGTGGTGAAAGTGTATCGTGAGGTGACAAATGGCACCATTGCGAATAAAAAATATGGAAACTGCAGAGGGCAACATCCATTGATTAGTGAGTTGAACATTGGCTACGAAGGTGTACAAGGCGGACTGAATAGGATGGACGTTGGCGTGTCAGGTGCGAAACATCAGTGAACAAACACCCTGCAACCATTGCTGGAGGAACACAAGTTGGTGGTGGCAGCATTATGGTCTGGGGAACGTTTATGTGGCATTCTTTGGGCCTACTCATCCATGTGGAAGGCACTCTCAACTGATTTAAATATTTATCTATCCTTGTAGATCACGTACACCCATGCATACTGATTGTCTGGGTTGGATGGGATCTTCCAGTAAGACAATGCCACGGCTGGACATGCCTAAAATTGGTTGCAAGAGCATATCCAAGTCTTCCTGGCCCCTAATTCCCCAACTGAGCATCTGTGGGACCACCTCGATTGTCATATTCGCTCTATGGATCCTCCCCCATGGACCCTCCAGCAGCTGTGGGATGCACTGCAGTCAGCATCTCCAGAGACCTGTGACAACCTACCAGGACATTTCTGATCACTCCCAGCTGGTCTAGCTGTTGACCATGCTGTACGGCAGATATTAGCTGGTGATCATAATAATGTGACTCGAATGTGCTGGTCAGTAATATACACGTCCTGGCAATAACAGCTCCACACCCCATTCACTGTCAGTGTAAGAGTGAAGCACCTTACAATAGAGGGATCTGGAGCTGTAATCTCCCTGGGTGAGCTGTGGTTCCCTGCAGTTTCCACTACACAAGAAAAGGCTCTAGTTACCAGGCTCATCCACTGTGACTGAGATTTACAGGCTTTAGACCTGACAAAAGAGGGTTTTCCAGTTTCAGCTAAATAAATCTTAATCCTCATCTAATGAATAGTTACTCAACTCTTGAAGATATTTTGTTTTTCAGTTCCTTTCCACTTTCACTGGTAGAAAGCAGAAATCATAAAATGGGGATGAAATGAAATACAAAATATATTAGACAGTGAGATTTATTTATAGAAAAAAAAGTGATACATAAAACATAAGTGCATAATTAGCCATTCCTATTCAGAAATACATATTTACCAGAACTAGGGCTGCAACGAGTACTCGACTAAATCGAGTAACTCGACACAAAACAATCCTCAAGGCAAATTTTCTGCATCGAGGATTCGTTTGCGTCACGTGACCACGGAGCGGAAGTAAAGCACTTTCTATTACTCCCGCTCCGTAGTCTCCGTCGGCCCGCACTGAGCTCCATATACTTACTTGTCCTGTAGAAGCGCTCTCGGACACACCACACAGTTCTTCCATGGTCCCGCACTGCACTGTGTTCCTGACATACACACTGCATCAAGACTATGACGCAGTGTGACGTCGGGTCAAAGTGCAGAGCGGGACAATGGAAAAGCGGTGGCGTGTCCAGAGGCGCTTCTGCAGGACAAGTAAGTATTAGATCTTAACTGGTTTGGAGGAGTACAGATGGCAATGGCAGAGCGGGGGGGAATGTCCTGAGGGAGAGCTGAAGGCACTGGGGTGGGAGAACTGATGGCAATGTGGGGGGGGGCACTGTTGTGGGGGAGAGCTGAAGGCACTGGGGTGGGGGAGAGCTGCTGGCATTGGGGTGGGGGGAAGCTGAAGGCATTGGGGTGAGGGAGAGCTGATGGCACTGGTGTGGGGGAGAGCTGATGGCACTGAGTGGGCAGTGATGGCAGGACTGATGAGTTTTTATAAAGGAAAACAGTCTATTAATTCATTCTTTCTTATTAGAGTACTCGATTATTCATAAAAATAACTGGTAGAATACTCTATTGCTAAAATAATCGTTAACTGCAGCCCTAACCAAAACTGAAGGAATAGGGTTTTTTACACATTTGTGCCAACTCAGTAGTCTGCTAAGGTGGCCTGATGAGCTAAGGACAGAGAACAGGTCTAATTTATTGTAGCCTCTTTGGCTCTACTGAGTAGTTGATCCAAGAGAAGGATCAAATTTTTTGTCTCAGCACCCAACCAAAGCTTTAGAGCAGGGGCGGACACAACGCAAGAAAGGCATGCACGCCCCATGTTACAGTATGTGACCAGCATACACCTGAATCAGTCTGCTCGATCATAGAGGAAACTGTGCATACAGTTACAGCTGCACAGTCCTCTCTCTCCCTCCCTGAACTCACCTCTATGATCAGAGTGGGGAGGAAATAGGAAGCTGATTTATCATGGACAATGCTGGAGCCTGGAGGTCTAAATAACAATTCAGAGAGGAAAAAAATCCCAGCGCTTTAATGGGGCAAAGAAGGAGCAGTGCCCAGCTCCCTAACTGCCTGCTCACTACCTACAGAGGCACAGAGTGAACACTGCCAGCTGTCCGAGCTCTGCCATCCACTAGCACCTTTGTGCCACGGCTCCCGATACAGCCGCAGGACAGGAAGAGGGCTACTCCAGCTTGTCAGTACAGCCTGTAATGTGCTGACCGTCGGCGTCATCAGTAAGTCTTCTCGTCTTCTCTCTAGGTGCAGCATTACTAGCACTCCTTGGCCAACTTGGATATTTCAAAATTAATTTTAATTAAAGAAGAACTCCCACAAAAAAGGTTAATTCTCTGACCTGTTAGAAAGGTACATGATGTAAATTGCAGTGAAGGTAATCTTTTTACCAGTGACTATATTTGTGATTTATAACCTCCCTTCTGAGCCTCAGCTGTGTCATGTGACCAGCATTCTGACTCTCCAAATAACACACCATCATATGTGTGGACAGGAAGTCAATTTCTCTATTTTTTCCTATAGAAGCCTCAATGTCAGTCTCATAGGAATGAATAGAGAAGTAACTGACTTCCTGTCCTGTGTCAGTTGGAGATCAGAGTGTTGGTCACATGACACAGCTGAGGATCAGGAGAGAGGCTGTACCTGACAAATGCAGTTACTGGTCAGAAGATTACCTTCACTGCAGTTTACATCATGTATCTTTCTAACAGGTCAGAGAATAAAAATTTTAGTGGAAGTGCTTCTCTAAACTGTCCCACCTTCACCTTGAGAAAATCCTGTCTACACCCATGTGCCGGTTAGTCTGACAAGGGTGGGATTTTTGTCACACAGCTCAAGTCTTTCTGTGGTATGGCGTCATCTCAGGTGGACAATAATCCATCAGCATGAGTCAAATCAATCCTCAGCAATCCTTCGCAAGTAAGCTGGTCAACAGGACATACGGTTATTTTCTTTCAATATGGCAGTGGTCCCCACACAGGCTGAATAGATGTCTGCTATGCTTCAGGGGACTTATCAGGTACCCTCTGGTTCAATATTAGTAGGGCATCTAAAAAATGCTCTACGGGTAAGTCAGGTTTTTGTATGCAGTTTTTGAAGCCAAAATGTTGTATATGACCTGTATACTTTCTCCTCTTTTATGATCCACTCCTGATTTTGGCTTTCAAAACTGCAAGCAGAAACTTGACTGTGTGGCCATACCCTAAGGGAAAGAGGCTAATCACAGAGGGTATTCTCATCCCAGACATTTATGGTATACCCACTGGATATGCCCTAGATGTCTGATGGATGAGGTCCCACTTTTGGGACCTGCACTTATCTAAAAAATGAATCTCCCCCAACTCTCTCCAGAAAGTTTCTGTACACCGGATCCAGCTTGTGATTGAAAGCTGTGGTGGCTGGAATTATGGAAACAGTCAAGCTTGCTGTGCTGTTTCCCATAGAAGTGGACCATGGTCATAGAGGCATCTGCTTCTTAGATGTGCCATCGCTTAGTGAGATTTATGACAGGAATAGGTAAAAAGAACTACACTTTACATAAACTTTACATAAGTCAGAGTGACATATCAAAGTTTTTGATCAATGGAGGTCTGAGCACTGAGACCCCTGACGATCACTAAAACAATGAAGACAACTGTGAAGATGGCCTCAATAGAAAGTCTATCTTCAGCAGCAAGGAGAGAAAGTGCTCAACATGCACTTCTACCTCCTCCTTGTAGCGATCGGTGGGGGGTCTCACTACTCAGACCATCACCAATCAAAAGTTTATGTGAAGTGTAGATACTCTTCAAAGTCAGTTTTTCAAGAGCGTGCATTGCTGTGATTTGCACAAAATTTATGAAATACCACACAATCACGTTGGAAATAATTGGTGGATCTTGAGATATTACTCCACTTTCTGTACCTCCCTTTTAGGGCAAGTTCACATCAGCGTTCGAAGCCTCCGTTGAAGATTCTGCCAAAATGAGAGGCAAAAAAAGTCCTGCATGGAGAACTTTGTTTTTTGCTAAAAAAGTAGACACCCGAACAGAAACAGAGTGGACCCCATTATAGTCAAAGGGATCTGATTGTCTCCGTGGGTTTCAGTTATGATTTGGCACTTCTAATATTTTCTTTGTTCTGCTCCTCTCACAGAGCAGAACAGTGGAAATAACCAGCGCAGATGTGAACATGGCCTTAATGGGGGAAGATTGTGACAATTTTTGTGACTTTTTATGGTCGCAGATGATAAATCTGGCTTAAAGGTGATTTCCGGCCATTTAACTTAATTGGTAGGTTGTAATAACCTGTAGAGGGAAGTTATTTTACATAGTACTTACCTTCGCCCACTCCGTTTCCTTGTGCGCGATGTGGGCTCTTCTGCTCTGGTCTTGACTGGATGTGGCCACTTCTCTACCTGTTCCGCTGCATTGACTATAATGCAGCTGAACAGAAAAAGAAGACGCAAATCCAGTCGGGATCAGGGGAGTGGGAAGGGTAAGTGCTATGTAAAGGAGCTTACCTCCACAGGTTATTATTACAAACTAATAATTAAGTTAAATGGCCACAGAGCATCCTTAAATCAGCTGGACAGACTTACCACGTCCACTTTCCCACCCACCTCTCAAAGTGGAGTGAGAGGTGTAAAAATGCAAAATGTTATAAATTGGCCCAAATAGTTGGAAAGTTTGCATCTTTTTGAAGTGAGAATTCTGGAGTGCAGGATGTGATAAATTCCCCCTGTGCTTTAGATTTTAACAAAAACACCATGAAAACTGAGGTTTTTTTTTGTTTCAGCAATACACTGTCGAAAAAAACAGACAAAATTCTGAACAGGAAGGAATTATTTCCCTACATTGCAGTCCTTCGGTAATCCACTGAGTGATCCTTATGCCAACCGACAAGTCTAAAGTCTATATGGACAAACCCGCCATCTCACCAACACCAACTAACAGGCAAACATCTACCCAGAGGAAGCCAGTGGGCACTGGTAGCTGGCTTCAGAGAACGAGAAAGCAGTGCACATTAGCGCTCAGGCTCTTCCTGAAGGACCTCTATAGATGGTTTAGAAGCCAACATGAAGAACTGACCTTACTACTACTGTGGTAGCTCTGTATTGAGATCAGTGCTCAGTCATGCATGTGCCTGCACAAACACCCTGGGAGCTGGTGACCTGTGTGCAATGTGTCCAACTACAGGATCTGCAACTCCTATCATGTCCTTCTGGACTGGAGAACTTCTGCCCCATGGTATACTGCAGGTCAATAGCTGGAGATCCACAGGTCGACCTGTCTAAAAATCTGAAATGAGGCATAGAGGTTTTGTGACAATAACAAGCTAATGGGTACTACTACTGGTTCCATATGGCAGGTCATGTGACCCTTCTGGGCCAATCTGCTAAGATGAACACTCTTTTAACATGCAGTGTACACAGGTTCCAGGGGCTTGGACAGTGTATGGGTAAAATAAGGGCATGGTTCAGCAGGTTAGAAAGTTACCTGCATGCCAGCTTTGCCAGGGAGCGACTCCAGGGGCGTAGCTATAGGGGGTGCAGAGGTAGCAGTCGCTACCGGGCCCAGGAGCCTTAGGGGGCCCAAAGAACCTTGTTCCGCATAAGAAGAACACAAAGGACTGAGGGAAGGGGGGGCCCAAGCTGAACTCTTGCACCTGGACCCATCAGCCTTTAGCTACGCCCCTGAGCAACTCTCTTACAGTGCTGTTGCTTTAACCCTTCAAGGGCATTTAACAGATATCTTTAAAATGCATTAGTTTTAACGATACAGACATTTCTACAAGAAAGCTGCCACGTGTGGACATATCCTTAAAGTCTGGCTATAAGGATCAGCAAACGTTCCAATGGAAAATTGCTCTGATCACAGCAAAAATCACATATTTGCAATGACCTGGCACAGTCTTAAGATGACAAATCCCAAATCCCATGACAGTGGCTACATTTTATCATTTCCAGTGTATTTTCTGCAATGACTGGTCGTACTGGTCTGGTATGGATGCAGGGGCGGACTGGGAACTTAAAGTGGCCCTGGAAAAAATATTAAAAGTGGCCCCGTTTTGTAGTCGGGTCATAATTGATGGGCCAGCAATACCATATTGTGGCACATTATACCACCCAAACAGAGCCAAATACCACAGTCCATTACATAATACTGCCAGCAACACAAAATACATCCCCAAAAACTTCCACTGGGCGGCCGTGAGGAGGGTTTAGGTGGTCCCCTGGGCACTGGCCCATAGGGAAATTTCCCTGTAAGGTCTATGGCCAATCGGTACCTGTACGGATGGCAGATAAAAACCAGGATATACATTCTCACTGGGGTTAGATGTCATCTTTTCTAAATCTCCCTTCCCCACTGGAGAATTACTGTATAAAGAGGGATATTTGTCTATCAGGAGTCTGGGAAAGCTAGGTGACAACCTGTGCCAGTGTAACAGATGCCTTAATGGGTGTTACCCAGCTTTCCCAGATGGATCCAGAAGAGAAAGATTAGGTGCTAGGTTGAAATGCCTGGCAGGCTGGCAGCTGGCACTGACCTTGGGATGTAGTTGGACTCTTCCCCCAGCCGGAGTTGGAAGTCCTTCCAGGCTCGGCTGAAGTTCTCTTCTTCCAGGACTTCACTTTCTGAGATCCGGTGGCTCTTTTTTGGCTCCATGGTGGACAGATCCTGGTTCCCTTGTGGCATCTGGAAACCCTGAGTCCCTCGGAAACCCATGGCAAAATCCTCAAAAGTAATGGAGCCGTCCCTGTCCCTGTCCAGGCGCCTGAAGATGTTCTCCACCTGGGACGGGGTCACCCGGAGCTCAGCACACAGGGACGAGAAGTCCTCCCTCCCTAGGCGCCCAGAGCGCTTGGCATCAAAGGAGAGGAAGAGGGCGCGGAGCCTAGACAAGTCTTCCTTCTCTTCCATCCAGAGCTGAGGGGTCCGACACTCAGCAGCCGCGGACTGGCGCTCACTTATACCGGGAAGCACTCCTCCCTGTAGCAGTCTGGCCAGGTGCCCGGCCGCCCGCCTCCTCTCCGGGCTGGTGGGTCAGGTGCGCACGGTGCGGCGTCCTCTTCTCACAGCCGCTGCCTGCCAGTGTCTGAGCGGGCTGGACTGGAGACGTTGCATTACCGCCCTCCAGCCTGCGGCTCTAACAGCTGTGTGTATTTACCTGTACTGCCCCGAGCAGCTACCTGTATATATTGTATGTACAGTACACATCTAGAGCGTGCCCTCCACTAATGCTAAGCAAAACCTCCCACCCCCAAACTGCCTGCCACTTATGCCTCCTATACAGTGTGCTTGCCATAGATACCCCCAAAAAGTGACTGCCCCCCAAAACAACTTCCCCTCACAAAGTACCTGCATCATATGCCTCCATGACAAGGGCCCCCCTATAGCTATCACTTGGGGGACACATGGGGGTTCAGTGACTGTCACATTATTCTGGCTGAAGGGTTACTGCCCTGAAAGTTTAGGGCTGTGTTTTTAGGGGTAGTCTCCTTTTATTTGTTATTGCCCCCTCTATTTCCATGTTAACCCTCCCCCAATGATTTTATGGTTTTAATTAATTTATTATGGTTAATTTATTATGTTTCTGATACTCTTAATAAACATCACTGTCATTTATTTTTATTACTGTAGATTTAAAAGGGTTTTCCAAGACTCAGGATAGGTCATCAGTATCTGATCGGTGGAATCCAACACCCCCGAATCAGCTGCTTGAGAAGGCAATGGTGCTCCTGTGAGTGCCCTGGCCTTCTCAGTGAGGTAGGTTGTACAGGGCATGTGCTTGGTATCTTGTATAGCCACATTCACTTCTGTGGGGCTGAGCTGATCGGTGGACTCCACCAATCAGATACTGATGACCTATCCTAAGAATAGGTCATCAGTTTTAAAATCTCAGAAAACCCCTTTAAATCATATGTTCATTATGACTAATGTGACTTGAGCCACCATGTACACTTGCTACAGGTGTTTCCAGAAAGTTCTTACCACCGATCCACCCATAAAAGTGGTGTCCCAAAAAGTTGCCTGCCATTAATGCCTTCATTGGTTATGCAGACACAGGGACACATGAGCAGATTGTGACAGATTGTCTTTGACACAGGTAAACTGATTTTTTGTTTTTACTCAATTAGTCCTGATGATCAAATATTTAGTAAGCTATAGGCTGCTGACAAACATAAGAGGGCGGGGGGTACATGTCCGTATTCCTACCTAATTAGGATCATTTTTGGTTCAAAATTTAGAAATTGGTTCAGAAGGGTTGTCCAAGTGGTGATATGCCACCAATTAGCAGACCACTTGTGGCACACATCATTGGCTGCAGTGACACACAAGATGCTCTTCCACTCTGGAAGTTGTGTGGCGAGGAGCTGGTAAGTATGCTTCCCTACACACACTAAGCAGGGAGGACAACTGTCCAGAATTGTTTCCAAACTACAGAACCCTTTTAAACAATGTTGTGCCTGTGTCCCATTGTCACACAGCACATGTTAAAGGGCATTTATATCTTGAACATTTCTGGTACAATATGGAATCAGAGACCCAATTCAAAGCACTCGTCGGCTGGAAAGTCAGGGTGCAGCTAGAGACCTGTGCCACCATGGAGCCCTGTCCTAATACGACAAAGCCAAGCCAGTTATTTCTGCCCTCTTTACTTTCCACTGTAATGGTGGATGCTTTTACTGTCATTCTTGCCACCTTGGGGTAACCATGGCCACGGATCTATATTTCATTCCATACATCCTGTTTTATGTATTTTTTTTTCTTTGTTTAAAAAAAAAAAACGGGAGGCTGGTTTTCTGGAGATAATTCTTTGAGGTCATGCCATGTATTCTACTTTCTGTCCTGGCTCTTAACTTCCTCTTGACTTTCTCAGTCATACCAGTGACAGTGACAAGAGCGGAAAGGGGGATGAGAGACCCAGAGCATCACACATTACACTGGTAAGTGCAGTGCTCTTCTGTGGGAATCTTTAGGCCTCTCAAGAAAATAATAGAGCCATCATACTGTTATACTCATTCTACTAATCTACTATTTTACTAACAGATACCATCTTTCTCTCAAAGCAGCAAACTGACATTGTATTCCCTGTCTATATAAGTCTTTTATCGCTCTGTGATGACTGCTACAGAAGGGCAATATTTTGTATTTAATTTTCAATGGTATAGTACTGCCAAAATGGAAAGGAAAACCTGCTAAAAATTCTTAATATTGAGCTAAAAAATGCCCCTTTCTGACGGAAGTGTCCCTATTATCCCTCTTACTGTTGCAGTACACATTTTATCATCATTTCATCATATTCATTAACATGTAGATAATACTTATGAAATTCCTTTATTACACATATATATACAGATAATAACACATACAATATTTGTATTATAAAGTGACATTTATTCTCCTAATATATTTGCAGTTGGTACAGACAAATCATGAAGAATTTGGAATGATTTGCTGAATTTTTTGAGGTACCCAAGGTCAGGAGACACGCGGCAGCCATAGAGGTGAAGTACCTTCAGTCTGAAAAACAGAACACATCATTTTAACCAAGACAAAGACGGCAAAATTTCAGTTAAACTGACTTACTTCTTTACAAGAACTTTAGATATGTCATAGTGATGGTTTAAAGGTTTTTATCTGTGGGGTGGGCTGAGACCCCCGCCAATCGTTAAAACGAGGAGTTTCTGAAAACAGATATCAAGACCACTTCATAGACTTGCGACTGATGCTCTCTTGGAGTAATTAATCATAAATTTAGTAAAACAGATCTAAATAATTGAAAATGCTGTAAAGAACAAGAATAAATTACCCAGAGGTAGTAGCTTACATGTCATAAGGTGAAACTGGACATCTGGATTGTGTATCTTTAAGGTGTCAGGTAATAATGAAGGTTTTCCTTTAAGATGGCTACACAGTATTTCCTCCTTTGTAGATCTGTTTTATGATATTACTGCACGCAATGCTTGTATTTGATCAAGCGCTTGCCATATGGAACTTTTTAGTATTTTATAATCTCAGTTATACAGTTATTTCTTCAATTAAATATTGACCAATACTACAACATAGAAATATACATCTTTAAAGGGGTTGGCTGGCTTCTAGATATTGATAACCTAGCCAATAGATCATCAATATCAGATCATTGGGGTCCGGCACTCACACCGATCAGACAGGCACGGCACACACTAGTGCTGGAAGCAACAAAGTAGACAGAGACAAAAGAGGGAAGCTCGGCCTACTGGGTAGGATAAGGTCCTGAGAATCGGCCATCGATATCTAGAACCTGGACAATCCGTTTAATGGTATGTATGAAAAAATGTTAATAAAAACATGAAGTAAAAACAAATGGAGTCATTTATCAAACTGGTGTAAAGTAGAACTGGCTTAGTTTCCCATAGCAACCAATCAGATTCCACCTTTCATTTTGGACAACTCCTTTGGAAAGTTAAAGGTGGAATCTGATTGGTTGCTATGGGTAACTATGCCAGTTCTACTTTACACCAATTTGATAAATGACCACAAAAACTATTAGTTTCCATAAAACTATTATGTCTGTAAAACTATTACTAAATGTGCCAGCGGCTGAGACCACCACTGGCTAGGAAAAGAGTGGGACCGGACCAGGCCACCTGGGTGAACAGTAGGGCGCCTGTGCCCGCAGGGAACAGCAGGGCAACGGTGGGCACCAGACGCCGGTGCATCACTGAGCATGTGCAATGCCGCTCCATTCATCTCCTTGAGACTGCCGGAGATAGCCAAGTACTGTGATAAGTGGAGCAATAGTTCATGCTTCACCTGCTACTCTGTTCAATTTGTAGATGCCCTGTGAGGGGGCCCTATTCTTGTACTCATTGGGGGGGGGGCTGTGATAAGACTCCTACTGATCTAATTATTATATCTTATCTTGTGAATATAATGTGGGGGTACCAACAAGCAACTCTGCTCTGTCTAAGGTATTTAGACTTCGGGACAAAACAGATATCTGGAGGAAGTCTACCATTGTGACAAATGTATATCAGATCAGAGGGTACTGGTTATCACGGAACCAACAGCTGTATATAGAATTATTTACAGGCAATCAGCCATGGCAGCCAAACTAGAGACTACTCCAAAAGGAGGAGCGCCTCATCTGTAGACAGCTATTCTGGAGTTCTTACACATAGATCATCAACTGCTCTTGGAGAAGTCTCTGGTTTGACCAATATGAGCTAATTTGCATATATTTCTCCCATGGAGCATTGCCTGTA
Source organism: Rhinella marina (assembly GCA_900303285.1). Classification (NCBI taxonomy): domain Eukaryota; kingdom Metazoa; phylum Chordata; class Amphibia; order Anura; family Bufonidae; genus Rhinella; species Rhinella marina. The sequence goes on from ONZH01009704.1 coordinate 256,485, forward strand.
AGAAAGTTTTGATACACCCACTGGGTCTCTTCAATGAGAACCTGTGCTCCCCCTATCCATTTCTATCAAAATGTAACTAGGACTTTTTCTATTAAAAACTACAACTGCAGCAAAGCTACAGGGCTAAAACAAATGTAAAGGTGGGTATACTGTCACAGGAGCTGTGGTGTAGTAATGATGTGGATTATATATGCACCCCAAAAAGTTATTTCTTTCCCCTGTGAACATTTGTTTTACGACAGTACCTTTTACAATTTTTGCAAAGCTTTTCAATGGCGTCTGCTGTGACTTCTTTGCAGAAACTGAGTTTTAAACATTCCAGGGTGGCATAGCAGTAGCTGGCGAGCAAGCATACCCTGCAACAAATCAGTCCAACATATCAGTTCGGTGTGCTGCGTTCCATACAACTTAATGTTTTGTTTTACTTTTTAATCTTTTACTTATTTTTTTTTTAACAATTTGTACCTTTATTTCTTTGTAAGCTAAACTCAGTTGTCCAGTTTAATGAAGTGACACATGGGTGTGCTTAGGTCTTCCCAGACATAGAATCGACTGTATGATCCCCAATACAAAATCTATATTACATCCCCCTACCCCACCCACAAAAATTTAGATATTTTGTCATTTAAGAGGCTTTCCCATCTAGGATATCTGGGATCTCTGAGATCTGCTCATGTCACCAAAATGGGCCTCCAAGGAAAGAAGACCACTCATACGCAGTGTACTCTCCATTCACTGTTTGGGCTTGGTTATTGTTGGTAGTCCCATAGCAGCGAATGGAGGGTGGCTGAGCTCACTTTCGGTCCCACTCTGGAAATAGGAGGGGGGTCCCAGAGGTGGAACCTGCACCTATCTGACACTTATGGTATATGCTAGCTATATGCCATAAATTCAAAGATGGGACAAGCTCTATTTAGCTGTAGTTATAAGTTATGGGTTTTTGAGAATCGAACTAGTGCGCCATCAATAACATTGCATCTAATACCCACAATCTTTGCACTGAGAAGACAAAATGTAAAATAACACTAATTTGTATCTATATAGTACAGCATACATGTAAAATTCCATCCCTCTATATTAGGTCTCATGCACACAACCACAAACAGTGTGCGGTCCACATTTTTTGTCGGCCTCATTGAAACGAACTGGTCCGCATTCAATCCTTAAAAAATGTGGATTGAGTGCAGACCAAAAATACAGTTGTGTGCCTGGGGCCTTAACATATAAGAGGGAGACGAAATATGAAAGAGCCATCTGTTGCCATAGTATTCACGGATGAAAATTGAAAAGGTTCTGAACAGCACTTAGGTCCTTTTCTTATTTCTGTATTATAATTAGGATACAAAGAAAAGTGCCTTCATTAAGCTGTTCTGTTATCCTAGAATGTATTGACGTACATTCTGACTATGGAGGTGAGCTTTCTTCTCGGGAATGATCAAGTCCGGTGCTAATTAGCAGCAAAACATGTTGCTGTTATTCTACAATACTAAGTAAGTAATACTGCCATTTCATTTTATTATTCAGTATTAGTATTATGGTCGCTGTCCAAGCCCTGCTTATCCTGTTTCAGGGGTAGACATAGGCAGAACAGTATGTGATCCATATACTACAACAGCCAATTTATTTGTCATAAAGCACTGCTCATGGCTCTCTAGCCAATCTCTCAACAGTGGGCCAATTTTCTTAGTGGACCATGGAGATCTTGAGTACAATTCCTTGCAAGCAGTTGCAGTACATGCAGTAGACAGTGGGAATCAGTGTTACTGTTTGGTGCCATGAGGTAGCACCGGGCCCCTTGCCTACAGGGCCCTCTGCAGTAGTATAGGCTGCATACATGTTACTCCCACAGTTTACAACCCATCATGTTTTATATGGCTGGTTGCAATATTATCAAAGGGGTTTTCCAGGACAATTCTAAAAGTAAACTATGGCCACAACCTGTGAAAAAAACACTATCTATATTATACTTCCCCTTCTGGACGCTGCACATTCCAGGTTCTCCCCTTTAGTCACCTATATTAAGGTTTTTGCTTCTTGTGCTGAAGTACCATACATCGTTTTGGGTTTTCTCTTCCAGCCTGGTCAATGTATGGGCATTGATGGCCAGAAGCACTGGACAAGTCCCTGAATCATGCGCTACTGCTTCAGATTTCTACTGTAGCAGGCTGGAAGTTGAAGTCAAAGTGCTATTATAGTATTGCACCTATGCCAGAAAACTGTAACCAGTCAGGCGGAGCAAGGAGGAGATGCCAGCTCTGGGCATGCTGGAATTGGTTTGCAAAGGGGCAGGAAACCGCTAAAACCAGGGTGGCGACACTGGTAACAGGAGAGGAGAGTGCAGGAAAAATAAAAGGCATTTGGGGGACGCCTACATCAGATTCTGCATCAGGTGGAGCAATAAGAAAGAAATGGTTGGAGGTAAAGGAGAAGACCTTTAATGATACTTTTCTATCAACATTTTGCTGATATGCAGGAATATAGTTTACACATTTTGATGTTTTTCCAAAGATTTCACACAGAAATCTAAATAATAATGATGTCTTCAGGCAGAAAACGGTTTAGGATTTGCAAGAGAACCTCTGGATATGCAGTGACCTCAACAGAAATGCTACTAGTGATTCCATGTGATGGACGTTTGAGGTTGTGTATAGTATATACAGTATTCACAATCACTGGCAACAAATAGGCAGAATAAACGTACCCTCGTTTTCCTGTACTGGTTGAACTAAGATCCAGATAGCGGAGTTGTAGGCAGCTTCTTGCAAGTGCTTGAACACCAATATCTGACACCTTTTTACATCCACTTAAGTCAAGATACCTGAATGGAAAGACAGAAAATGAACAAATCTTGCTTAACCCCTTGAAGACCTATTTTTGGCCTCATGACTCAGCAATTTTGTTTTTTCATTGCTGCATTTCAAGAGCCATAACTTTTTTATTTTATTGCCGTTGTGGTTGTATAAGGTCTTGTTTTTCACATTTTTTCACACTATTTTGAGGTACATATACTATAGTGATTTGTTTTTATTTATTTGGGACCGACGTTATAGCCTATATGATATCAGATTTTTATTTTTTACATTGATCATGCCATAACCAACTTATAATGTTGGTTTCCAGTGCAGTTTACAGAACATTAAATAAATGGTTCTCCTTACTTGATTGTAGTCCGATAAGTACTGATTTCCACTAGGCTGACATCTGTCACTTGTAAGCAGGAACTGAGACTCAGGTTCTCCAGTTTTGAGCATTGTTTCACAATATGATGAACGGCACGGTCCCGTACCTACAAAGCAAATAAGGGTAAGTAGAAGGTGATATCTGAATTAGAAATAACTGCATTCCATACAACAATTACTTCCTATATCCCAACAGTTTTTTTTCCTTCGGTGATAATATTAAGACCAAGCCTATGTTGGTAACTTGACATTTCTCAGAGGTATGAGAAGAATTAATTGGATACCTCTATCAGTCTACATCTGATTTTTAGTAATAACTCATGACTTTGATCTTCTACAGCCTCTTATTACTCTCAACGTGTACCTTATTAAAGGGGTTCTCCGGGAATTAAGAAAATGAAAATACTTAAATATTACTTTATGATAAATATATTCTCAAATACCTTTCATTGGTTATAATGGCTTGTTTTGTCTATAGAGCAATCACTAGGAGAAATAAAATGGCCGCCGTCCTATTAGTACACACAAAACCTGTCCTAATCACACAGGAGGACAAGTTACTGTCTCATCCTCCCTGCTCTGTGGGAATGGAAAGGATGAGGAGACATGAAGTGCAGAGAGGAGGGTGGGGATAATGAGCAGCAGCACTTGTATGCAGTCTCCATTACCACAGCAACACATTACCACAGTCTGTCCTGTCTGTCATCTCTGTACTTCATGTCTCTTTTGAACTAAATTCCCCAGAGAGTCGGCTAAATTTCTTATCGGCTATATTCAGGATCATAATCCTTGACAAGCAGAGCAGAGAGGAGGATGAGGCACCTCTTTACCTCAGTGTTGTGAAGTAACTTGTCTTGCTGTGTGATTAGGACAGGTTTTGTGTGTACTAATAGGACTGTGGCCATTTTGTTTTCCCTGATGATTGGTCCTTAGCCAAAACAAACCATTATAAATAATGAAAGTTATGTAGGAATATATTTATAATAAAGTAATATTTAAGTGTTTTCATTTTCTTAATTCCGGGAGAACCCCTTTAAGGTCAGGCCAGTATTCATAGTTATGAGTTTGATGTTGAGGGCACTTTATGTGAATTTACTAGTCACTCATTCAATGGATAATAAAACATGGAAAAAAATCAAGATAACCTCTGATGACATGAAAATCAAATAATATTACTGAAGAAGTATTCCAGTAAGGCATGAATATAGGCACAAAGTAATCTTCTAGTACATTATTTCCTAATTCAGTCAGTTTCTCCAAATATGAGCCTACTTTATGTTTGGCAGATGTACTTTTATGTGAAAAAATGTTGACTATGAAACCCAATGAGACATAAATGTTATATTGAACCTACTGCTGTATGTGCAGATTCATAGTTTTATTGATTAAAATTTCTGCTCTCCCTAGATTTCAGGGTCCAGCCAGCAGTCACTCTCAATCACTGACAGCCTTCCCTGTATACTAATTCTGCTGAATCTTTTCCTAAAAAAAAATAAATTTAAAAAAGATCTGCTTTAAATCATTATTCCTGTAGACAGGTTGGCATGGTCATTCTGATAGTATTACTTTAAATGCATACTTTAGTGGGTATTTCCATCTGGGACATTTATGGCATATTGACAGTATACACCATAAATGTCCAATAGGTGTGGGACCCTCCTCTAGAACCCCACCATGAGTGGAGAGAATGTTGCGCATGCCTAGAGGTTGGAACCACACCTACTGTACATTTATGGCATATATTGATATTCTTTAAGATGAACCACAGCCATAGCTCACACTTGAAGTGGCCTGGAGTCTCTTGAGTACTTCCAAGTACTTGCATCCAAGCTTTTCATAGCCATGAATACAGTTCATTTAGCTGACACTGAATGTGTATGTATGGTCTAAAGCATTTTTCACCTCTCCGCTGGATAAGTGGGTGTTCAACCTCTGGGATCTTCACCAATCTCCAGAATAGGAGATCCCTCTTCTTCCCAGCCACAAGATCATAGCTAGATGGAGTTTAAATGGAGAGGTGGTCAAACCTGTGATCCATTCAAACTATGGTGCTGCCAAAAATCACCAAGCACTATCCTTTGTAGGCTTCTAAATTGGTGACAAAAGTTTTGCAAAGATCTTTTCCTGTTAGGGCATGACTGTGCCCCAGTGAAAAAGCAATATCTATAAACATATGGTTTGACAAAGTTTGTGCAGAAAAACTTGAGTTGCCTTCACAGAGCCCTGTCCATTAGGGCAAACTGGAACAGTAATAATGATCTAGATCAATGTCATCATGTCTGACATCATGAATACTGTATTGGCTGATAAGCACCAATTTCCTCAGAAGCCAAAAACTGTTGTAGAATGTTGTCCCAATATAGTGGAGGCTGCCATAATAATGCCCATAGTATCATAATAGGACACCCGACAACCTCATGTATAGTAGATGAGATGTTCAGGCATCCACATACAATAGAAGTCAATAGGGAAATGTATGTAAACACAAGCCATACTTTTCCATATTGTCCCATACTTTCTTTTAAAGTTACAGAAAAGAGCCAGCTCATGAATAATTTTACACTTAATTGTGTATGAATACTGTACTTTTTGGTGTCAAATTTTTGCTAATTCTAATTGTTTTAAATACTTTTTTATAATAATAGTATACTAGACATTCTAATGATTTCAAATTTATCAAAGTGGCTCATGCTGGACATTAAAAATTCCTTTTTAGATACAATGGCGCAATTTTGGTGCCCATTAGCTTATCTTCAACCACTCTCTTTCCCACTAGTCTATGCCTCCTGTCATGTGAGGCACAAAAAGTGCCTAAAACACATAGCGGGAGATTTCGGAAAATTGGATAGGATGCCCATAACAACCAATCAGAATCCAACTTTCATTTTTCAGAGCTCCTTTGTAAAATGAATGGATCAATATGATTGGTTGCTTTGGGCAACTAAGCCAATCTTTCCTTTACACCAGTTTTAATAAATCTTCCCCATAGAGTTTATACGCGTAACATCTAACCATCAATGAAGCACGATGCTTATAGCTAAAGTGACACATTTCGTTCATTAACATTTTACTATTTTGTTAGCCAACATCAAATATCACTTCAGCTATGAACTCTCTGAACGTTCACTGTGCAGATACCGAAATAAACACTTCATGGATTGGAAGGAAAATCTTACCACGTTAAGACCTGTCAAGTTCAGTGTGGTGATCTTGTGTAAATTTGACGCTATTTTTGCCAGGCATACATCAGTTGCTTTAGGAACTCTACCGATATTCAGGTTCTCCAGATGTACACATTCAGTAGCCACAGAAGTCAAGCATTTTGCAGTGAGGGCATGGCAGCCAAATATTTCTAATTTAATAAGACTGCAAAACACAAAAATGTATTAATACCAGGCTGCAAAATGTTACAGGAATGTCAGCGTGCGAAATATTAATTCTTCATGTTTTCTTTCTTTTGACTATAGCTGATCTGCAGCTTATCCAGATGGACGCAGGTTGCAAATCAAATATCTCATTGCTTCTGTATGATTATTTTTTCTTTCTTTTCAGTTTGAAGGTTCCTACCTTTGCATCTACTTGTACATTAGGAATGAATCACTCCCACTGACACTCATTTATCTGCATGGTATATGTGTGTTTTTATTGGATACCTCTGTACGGAATAGCACAGCCTGACAGGTAGATGGGGTCTATGGATAAGTTTGTTATATGCAATGGGAAACTACGCTTACTAGTAACTAGTTCAAAATCAACATATAATGTTCCCAGGAATATTATCATTAATTTTTTCTTTACCCTAGAACAGTAGATATATCACTGTTAACCCCTTTACTACCTTACAACACTAGGGATAAAATGAAATAATCCCTACGTCACACTGGACCATAGATACTACATTTAGCCCTGGGGCTAAAAAGGGTACTGCCACATGGTCAGGTTTCCTGATGCAGTTTTGAAAGCAAAAGCCAGGCATGAAGAAGTCTTATCTGTCCTTAAAGGAGTTATCTCACTTCAGCAAATAGCATTTATCATGTAGGGAACGCTAATACAAGCCACTTACTAATGTATTGTGATTGTCCATATTGCTTCCTTTGCTGGCTTGAATCATTCTTCCATCAAATTATACACTACTAAGCATCTGGTATTAACACAATATATGCCATTTGCTGAAGTGAAACAACCTGTTTTATACTTTCCTTTTATGATCCAGTCCTGATTTTGGCTTCCAGAACTGCATCAGGAAACCTGACCATGTGTCTGCACTCTAAGATGTATTTACCCCTAAAGACCACCAATCATCAGCTATACATTGAAATAAGCTGTATGAAAATAACAGCTATGTGCACAAGGACAGGGTACCTGCGAATGTGACAGGTTTAGTTTGGTTATAATAATTCAGTACAAGAGATCCGTGAACAGATATGAACTTACTGCATTATAAAACTCTATGTTACAGTCAGTTCAGTTAAGAGGAGTCGCGGTCAGCCCGGGAGATCCGGAAGACACATGGACCGTGTATGAGCCCTTATCCTGAGAATAGACCATTAATATTCTGAACCCCTTAAAATTGATTTCCAAACAACAAGGGCTTATTAAGATGAATGACCGGAAACACATCCATGTTCCAGAAGGTAAACACGTATGCATTTTAAACAGATCGCATTTTTCTTGGAGACTCATTTACTTCCCAGGATGGCATGCGCTGGGATTTTCTCTCTTCTGTGACTTGATCAATTAACTTTAATGGGTCAGTGTTCAGTCTGATTATTTAGATAAACATTTTTCTATCTAGCTGCTGCCCAAATGTAGAACTGGAAACAAACGTTTGCCTGAATGAGCCCTAATTAGTAGTCAAATACCTATCATGTAAGCCATGAAGTCAAATTTCTATTATCTTCTGAATACCTAACAGGGTAAGCAAATTATATGGATCTGGAGGAACTACATGTCGAAATTGTGTACTGTATATAGAAAGCTAATTAATGAAAGAAAAGCACTGAATAGATAAATACCAGGTAAAGAGAAATGAGTCAGGAATATGTCTCATCAACAAAGAATGAAGAGTGGTACGAGTATGTGGAAGCAGAAATGGGAAAACACATCAAGCAATCAATGAGTCCTTCATGGGAAGAGGCCATCTGAATCCTTGCAGATGTATGTAGTAGAGCCATCAATCAATATAAATACCCTGAATTTCTGGTTAAATTGGTTTAGTTTAAAAAAAAAATGACCAACAATTGAATTGCCAGTGTTTATAGTGCGTTTACTTTGCATTCAGCTGAATATTATCTTGCACGGTCTGACATTGCGTTGCATGCTGAGAGGCTATATGACCAATTTAGATTGTCTGTTATGTGATCCAGTTGCACCTGTTTACCTGTACAAGTCTAACAACCCTCAGCTCTGGTATCGTATAGCTTTTACCCTACAGGCATTGTGTTCAGTTTCAGTTTTTCATGTTATGCTCTACTCTCTGAACACTTTAACACCTGCTACCCAATAATTCACAAATGCACTGGTTCCTATATCACCTACAAGTATTCACATTCTAAGATTCCAGGGCTGGGACAAGGCATATGGTGCCCGAGGCAAAAAAGGCAAATTGCACCATCTCCCCCTCCAAGCCATACAATCAATTCAAAATGATATGAAGAGTTATTGATGACTTGAATGATTAAAGCTACTTTCAAACTAGCATTTTTTGCAGATCTATCACGGATCTGCAAAGACGCTTCAGTTACAATAATACAACCGCATGCATCCGCATGTATTATGCAACCGCATGTATTATGTCTTATATAGCCATGACGGATCTGTCATGAACACCATTGAAAGTCAATGGGGGAGGGATCCATTTTCTATTGTGTCTATTGTGTCTTGCTCTGCACCACATGTTTGCAGGGTTATTCTGTCTGCGATGGGAGCACAACCAAAAGGCAAAGAATGCATTTTGGTGCATTCAGTTTCGTTCAGTTTTGTCCCCATTGACAATGAATGGGGACAAAACTGAAGCGTTTTCATCCGCTATTAGCGGAATTGAAAATGCTAGTATGAAAGTAGCCTTATTTTGTCAATGGTTGTGAAGAAGTTAATGGGAACTTCCCTGGTGGTCTACTGGGCACATTTATGATTGACTCCTCAGCCTCCTCAGTTGCTGTCTGGTGCTGAAATCACTGACCCACAAGTGGGCTGGCATGAAGGAATCCTGCCTTACAGCCTGAAGTCAAGTCAAGTGGCCACTAACACATATGTACGTACAATCAAAAACAGGCTTCCAATCCCAACAAGCCCACAAATATACAACACATACTTAGACTCACACACCATACTTGCCTACTTTTGAGTGGTGAATATCAAGTTCTGACATTAGAAGTGGTGTGATAACTTTACCCCATTTTTATATTTGATCATTTACATAAGCTACTTCCCCAAAACTGCACTATACTCTTCACCTCAAAATTTAATGAAGATCCTAGACCAGATCCTATAAACACAGGCCTCAGACAACACCCCAGAATAATAACCATACCCCCTAAAAAATACAAACCAGAAACCAAAATAAATACAGAATCACAGACCAGACTCCCTTAATTGCAGACCCCAGACTAGATCACCTAAGTAAATAGACTAGACTCCAGCCTAGATCTCCTAAATAAACATATCCCAGACCAGATTAAATAAATACAGACCACAAACCTGACTCCTTAAGTAAATAGACCACCGTGCAGATCCTCTAAAAAAAAGAAAGCATCTGTATGTGGACTAGAAAGCTGACTGCCATTGTATGTCTGGCTTTGTCAGAAAATGTAACCTCACCTCCTCATATACACATCTCAGTATATATATATATATATATATATATATATATATATATATATATATATATGATATTCAAAGACATAAATCTAAGAAACACCATACACAACCTTTAATTTTTGGAAATGTAATATAAAATATTATGACAAGAAAGCACTAGGATCATTCCTAGCTGAAAAATGCCACTAAAAACCTTTGTGGGGAATATGTGATGAGGGGAAGATTTGAGTCTGTGTTGGCATACTTTGCTCCAAATTTGTCAAATGTCGCCCTTTAGTCTAGAAATGCTTCTCCAGTTTTCTTTTAAGCCACCCCCTACTCAAGTGAGTTTGAAACTTTTCTTTTACTTTTTAAAAACTTCATGGTGATAAATCTGGAGTGAAACAAATTACCATAGAAAACAATAACCAATGTTCAGCCCACTTTAAAAAACTGTGCTGTAAAATAAGTAACCCCAAAAAGACAGAAATCGCTATATTTTTGTGACTTTTTGAAGCCAGAATTCTGGAGTACAGGGCATGAATAAATTCCCATGTGTGAATGCACCCGCAAATCTAGCTTTAACTAGCCCAATCCCAGCTTGATTTAACTAATAATCCCAATCATGTTCCAGCAAGCTGAAACCCTTTTAGGTGCAAAAAACCTTTTTGGTTTTATTCCTACCTTTTACAATGCATTTTCAAAAGAGCAGCGATAGCGTTATCCGTGATATTACAGCCATTCATTGATAGACTTTGTAAGCTGAGTGAACAAAAATGTAAAAACATCTTGAATCTTTGCACAGTAGTTATAATGATATTGTTAATAATAATAATATACACTTAATAATATACAGTAAAACAAATATAATAAAAGCTGCTAACAGTGGAAAGAATGGTAAGTATGATTAAAGTCTGACCACCCAAGTTCATTGTGAGGAAAAGGCAGCATGTGTGAGGTCTTGTTTTGACCTCTGCTCCTCTGTAATGATTTATAATACCGTGTGATCGTGAGAGTCCTGGAATCTACTAAATTGTACTGACATAATGCTGTCAGTGTAATACAATAGATTCCAGGACTCTCAGGGTCACACAGTATTATAGCGATCCTGTCAGAGGAGCGGAGGTCCGAATGGGACCTTGCATTGAACTCGCTCCTGTGTGTTTGGCCTAAAACTGGTTTTCAGTACATCAACATGGGGCACATAGACTGCTGATTATTTGTTGCATAACTGGGACCAGAAAATATACAGCGTTTTACAGCAGCAGCAAAGTGGATGCTATTTAAACAAATCTTATCCTCACAATGTGCAAAAAACTAAACTTGTAGCATGCTCATTTATGCTGTGGATTTGGCTGAAAATGTTTGCAAATTCTTCATGGTTCAGCCTCAAAATATGTGGTTGTACCCTTAAAGAGGTTTCCCAAGACTTTTTAACTGTGGCAATTATCTGATCGGTGGGGTTCCAACAGCTGGGACCCCTGCCGATCAGCTGTTTGAGAAGGCCTTCTCTCACCTTTCCATAGGCCATTGACGTCATGTTTATCGGTCACATGGCCCAAACGCAGCTCAGTCTCATTCAAGAGAACTGGACTGAGCTACCATCCGGGTTGCCCAGAATCCAGAAATTTCTGTATAGTCCATAAAAATAGGTGACTTTTTTGTCTGTGTCTGTGATGTTTTTGAGGTACTTAACTAGATAATTTTGGTGGTAGCAATTATAATTTTACAGCCCACTGTAAATGATGGCAATGAGGTGTTATCAGTATATTGAGCTGTAGACAGGTATTACTTATAATCTTTATCATTCATTATGGTTTTCCAATGTTGACTGTCCGTGATTTTGGGATAAGTTGTCAAGAAAAATTCTGGTTGCCAATCCTGGCTACAATGCTCATCAAGCACAGCACCGTACATTGTATAGCGGCTGTGCTTGGTATTGCAACTCAGCCCCATTCACGTCTATGCTCCTAGGCCAACTGACCGATGAACATGTTGTCACTGGCCTAAGGAATGCAGCAAGAAAGCCTTGACACTACTGCAAGCACCGCTGCCTTCTCGAACAGCTGATCGGCGGGGGTCCCAGGTGTCAGACCCCTACCGATCAGATACAGGTAGGATAGGTCATCAGTCTTAACATCTCGGAACATTCTACTTATTTTGGCCTTAATCATTTTTAATTGATCTGTTCAACAGTCTACAACTTTCAGTTTCACTAGATCTGCAGACTATTGCTTCTCTTCAGTGAATCCAGAGAGCTGCACTGATGGCTCTATCTATAGCCCTTAACTTTACTTTCTTAACAGCTCACAAATACTCATTTAAGCTAAATTCTTGTTAAGTCAGCAGTCCGTGCCCACTGCTACCCTGCTGTCTCCTGTAGGCATGGCCACTGCATCCCTCACAATGCCATCCAATGTCCTGTCCCCAGTGTCCTCTGCAAGTTGCAGCCTGTATGCTCCTGCCTAGTCTCCCAGCCTTCCCTTAGGGAGATCACATTGGGCCTCTTAAAGATCTAGCATGTGTGCTTCCATAGTGGCACCATTTCCAGCCAGAGGATGCCTGAGCTTTAGGTTCTCTAATGACCAGCAAAGCTGCTAGGAAGTTTAGTGCTTCTGCAATTTTCCTGCTAGTTACCTGTGTTATTCCTGCCTGTGTTTCTGTTTGTGCACCTGCCTTGTGCCCATCCTGCCTGTGTGCTCCTGACCTCCCAGTTCAGTTCAGTCTGTGTTTCAGGAAACTAGAGATTTGGGGAATATCTTGGGGATGCTTTTGAGTACAATGTTTGTTTCCATATTCTCATCAAAATGGATAGGATGTATAGACTCATGTCTATGGATTTGTTATGTGTTTGTTCTATAATTTGAAGTTATTTTGCAATACAGTAAATCCATCATAAATAAGACCTAATGAATGCCATATAACCAGATATTATCAAACTGAAGTTATTTGACATTTACTGTCAGGATGGAAAACCTCTAAATAGACTACATTAGTATACTAACGTAAAAGGGGTTGTCCTATACTCAGGCATCTATTGTAAACTGCCTAAAATAGCAAATGAATGGATACTCATGTGTTTTCTCCACTGCATCTTCGTGTGTTGCATTCTGGTCTGTGTACACAGTCCACCCCTGCAGCCAATCACTGGCTTCAGCAGAGACATCCTGTAAACTGCTGAGGCTAGCGGTTGGCTGCAGCAGTGACTTTTGCACAGAACGTCACTGATGCAGCCAAGAAGATGATGTCAGCAGGGTGAGGATTGAAGTGCAGTGCTCAAACAAACAGCGGAGAAAATACATGAGTATCCTTTCATTTGTTATTTTAGGCCATTTACAGGGGTTGCCCTTAAAATCTGCTGCTCATTCTTCTGCATTTGATCACATTATGGGAGTTTTAATGTATATAATACTGTATCTCATATTAGATATACAGTTGTATAGATTTACTTACCATGTACAGGCCTGTACAAGAGAAATGATGCCTTTATCAGTGGCCCCAGTCCAGCTTATGTCCACTGAAATTAATCGAGTGCAGTAATTACTAGCATAGGACAAAACTGAGTCTCCTTTAAATATCTCTCCACTGCAGTTTGTTATATTCAGCTTCTGTATGAACAGAAATAAATAATTAACAAAATTATTGTAATAAATAACATAATGTTAACAATCAGATAATAGCCTTCATATGTGTCTGTTACATACAGAAGTCATTTTATGTTTAATGTTATCCTTAAAGCGGCTCTGTCACCACGATCAAACCCTATTAAACCATGCATACTGCCCGGTAGGACTCATCATGCTGATTAAAACAATACCTTTCTTTTGTCTGTATGCTAAACAGCTGAAGAGCAATCTAGGTTTTTATTCATATACGAATGAGCAAGTTAGGGCACCAGGAGGAGGGGCTGAATCCTTTGAGCACTGCTTTGTGTGCTCTGCACACTCCCCCCTTTCCCTTGATTGACATGGCTAGGCATCAGCATTCTGAGGCATCAGCAGGCTGTGTCCAAGTACTATAGCTTCACCACACTGAGATCTGCTCAGAAAGCTAATATATATATTACTGCTTTATTCACGGACACAATACCTGTATATGATTATAAAGGCACCAGTAATATGTGTTAGTTGTATGTGTTAGCATAGCAAAAATCCACCTTCAATATGTGGAACTGGCTTAGTTGCCCATAGCAACCAATTGGTTGCTATGGACAACTAAGCCAGTTCTACTTTACACCTGTTTGATACAGTATAGTACATAGTGTAAATTATATGTACCTGCTAGGACACAGGTCTAGAACAGAGCTCTGCCCTCAGCATGCTGATGTCTAGCCCTGTCAATCAAGGTGAAGGGGAGTGTGCAGACCACAGGGGTGTTACAAAGCAGTGCTCCAAGGGTTCAGCCCCACCTCCTGGTGCTCGAACTTCTAATTTGCATATTTATAAAAACACAGATATCTATGCAACTATTAAGTATACAGACAAAAGAAACGTTTAACCAGCATGATGAGCCCTACCAGACAGTATACCTGGTTTAATAGGGTTGATCATGCTGACTGAGCCTCTTTAATCCTACCCAATGGCCCAAATTATATAGGCCTCATTCACACTTTGCAGTTTTGGTGTACTACAAAACAACATGCAGAAGCTGCATGGAAATGCTAAATGTGACTACACAACAGGGTGGCAGAGTTTAGAAAACCCACTGTAAAATACTCTATTTATGAGTTAATAGTGAGGAGTCACATCATCTATTTGGCTAATCCCACACAAGCATGTTTTCCGTACAAAGTGATAAGTGTAGCGAATGCATAGCATCCAGACGGAATCCTGACCCATTCATTTCAATGGATCTGTACACATCTGAACATGTTCTATATTGTATGTTTTTCATGCAGCCCTGGCCCCATAAAAATGGATGGGGCTTCTATGAAATCACTGATGATTGCTAGTAGATGTTTAGTGTTATTCTTCAGTGTTTCTTCACAAACATGGAAAACGCATCAAAAACTAATTGCATCTGCGCAGAAAAAACGTAGACAAAACTGATTTAACTTGCATGCAGAACCATCAGTTTTTCCCTGAACAGATCCTGACACATTTCATGTCGCTCATGTGAAAGAGCTTTAACCAGAGTGGAGACCAGCTACAAAATGTGTCCCTAAGGTGGGCTATACACATATGATAACTATTGGAGGAAGGCTTGTTAAGTCAACAGCTGTCACTCCTGATCCCTCAAACACATGCAAGCTCAGCTTGACCAAGCAAGCATGTGTTCTAAGTAGGAAGAGGTGAAGGACTATTCTAGCAACGGCTTATCTCTCCCAGGACAAAACGATCGAGCAGTTGAATTCCAACTGACGATCCTTATCTCCCCCAACATATGCCATCAGAGGAGAGTCAAGAGGTCCCCCTTCCCAAAATCAACAGTGGAGCTGACATGCATACAGTATGATGCATAAGGTCTCCTTAACTATAGAGGAAATGAAAAAAAATAGTCAGTTGATTCACTATTTGGGACTATGTAATGGTTTGCTTCCCCAATTTGTAGACCATGTAGACAAAAGATTGATGACCAGGATGTTAACACGAGCATTTAAAAAAAAAATGGTCCACTACAACTCCGATTGCAGTACATCAAGAGGATGGAGACAGATCCGTAATAAAGTCCATCATGATAAGTTGCCGTGGAGCATTTTAAAAAGCAAAGGAGGAGGCAGCAGGCTTCTGACCTAATCTGTTCACATGTGGCATAGGAGCCAACATAGTCACGGACATTTTGGAAAAGTGTACAGAGGTCATCAATAGAGTCTGGAAAAAAAATCAATGTCTTGAACATCTGAGTGGAAAGCCAGCTTGTCTTATGTCTCCAGGCAAGGATTTGCCACAGGAACAAATATTTTACCAGATTAAATGTCCTTAACCAAGACAGGAGCTACAGACCTGATTCTTACTCCACCTTCAGTGTTGAGTGGACATGCCAAACACTACTCTAGTGGACATTCTTGCCAGGAAGGCGCAGAGAAGAGAGGGAGCTTCCTCAGTCTAAAATATTACATGCCACAGTTGCTATTGGCCACAGCATCTGAGGTGTTAAACTCTGAATGTAAGTAACTTTGTAAAATATCTTAGCAGAGGAAAAAAATGCCTCTTTCTCCCTCTAGCAACTCACCCCCTGTTCCCCTCTCCATATAGACTTCTGCAGGCAGCTGTAATCTGATCTTTCAGTGAGCTGACAGCTTTGTCTCTCAAGATGGACTTAGCAAAAAAAATGTTAGTGTGGGAAGGGGGAGAAAGTCATTTTTTCTGATAAGATATATAACAAAGTTTCCTAGTGATCATTTAACGTATGAATGATTTAAAATCAGCTAAAAGAAAGATGATGTTTTTTAAAATGGCAACAACATTTCATATCATTTTTGTTCAGGATTAGAAGTGATAGAGCTGAGTGAGGCTCGTCTGACACACAGCTGCCTCTCAGGTCCAGTGGTTACATAACAGACAGAGAGGTATTCACTTCAGACAAAAATGGGCTCTACTTATGTGAATCAGCAGAAACTTTTCATGAACATCTGATTCTTTTAATTTAATTTACTTTATTGGAACATTGTGTGCATTTTTATTAAGTAAAACCACTTCTTCTAAAACAAATGAGTGATCTAATGTTTGCAATAATGTGTAAAGGACAAAAAAAATCAAATACTGCTAAAATGTAACATTTGTGCTTTTATGTATTTGCTTTGTAAATGTGTTTGTCTTCAGAATTGAATAGAAGAATAACTACTGGGTACAGAAATGATTAAAGCTGCAAATATAATGCTATATACGGTAATTTCAAGACCAGAACATTTTTTATCAGTGTATAAAAGCTGATATTCAGTAACTATAACAACGGTGCTTAACAGTTTATGATCATGGGAACACTGGTCCATAGGAGCTGCATCAATGTCCACTGTGACTCTATGCTGGCGTTTCTGTGGTCTCTTTGCTGTCCCAGTTTATAGTTAGGTCAGTCCTCAGTTTGTGATATTAAAGGTTCATCAAGTTATAGTAAAAGTTCTGATATGTCATAGAGACAATGTGCTATTTTGGAGTTCAGAGAATCGAGGTCTATGTCTTGAATTCACAGTATACAGTATTTTGACCTTGCAGTTAAAAGTATTATGAGTGGTTTTAAAGCTGAGTGGCATAAAGAACAGTATTAATTAGAGGACCCTTGGCTCTTCAAGTATGTCAATACTATGGGCAGTATGGTGTCTCATACTGTTAGCACTGGTGCCTTGCTGAGTTCAAATTTGACCAAGGTCAACATATGCATGGAGTTTGTATGTTCTCGCCGTGTTTGAGTGGGTTTCCTCCCACACTCCAAAGACATACTGATAGGAAACTTAGATTGTGAGCTCCATTGGGGACAGTGTGATGCTAATGTCTGTAAAGTGCTGTTGAATATGTCAGTGCATAAAATAAATAATATACTAACACAAAACAAATCTTACTCTAGCCGCAAATCCCTGTGCATGAAATTACGACCTGTGAGTATCTAAAATAGGTAAGTAGGAGCAGCACAGCAATCCCTGTATCCAGGTTCCAAATGTCCATTCAAGGTAGAATCTTCAATCTGGGGATCAAGGGTGCATGCAGTAATCCAGGTCCTGTATATTCATACATGTAGAAATCCGCAGCACTCCAGACAGTTGCATCAAAGTTGGTGTTTATATAGAAAGCATAATACAGCATGGCGACGTTTCGGCTCAAATGACCCTTTTTCAAGCCAGTGAACAGGTCAGGGGCGGACATACGCCTGTGCAGCCGGTTCGGCTGCACAGGGGCCCAGTGCGGCAGGGGGGCCCGTGGGAGGTCCGGCAGTAGTAGGAGATGAGCGCTTCCATTGTGGAAGCGCTCATCTTCATATTCATCTGTATCGCCGTCCTCAGGACAGCGATACAGATGATTGCAGGGCAGGGGAGAGGCGTTTCCCTCACCTGCTTCTCTGATAGGCTGCAGGCCTAGTGCCTGCAGCCTATCAGAGGCTGGCTCAGTCGGCGCGATGATGTCATCGCGCCGCCTAAGCCAAACAGCGCGGGACACAGGCCGGAAGAGGCCTGCATCGCATCGCTGACAAGCTCATGGAGATTAGTATAACTGTTTATTTATTTTTTTATTAACGTTACGCTTTTGCCCAGTATGGAGGGGGCATTTTTATCTATTAGGGGGCATTTACTGGCACACATGGGGGAAAGGAGCACTATGGGGATATTATACTGGCACACAAGGGGGGGAAAGGAGTACTATGGGGGCATCTATTAGCGGGCATTATACTGGCACACACGGGGGAGAGGAGCACTATGGGGGCATCTATAAGGTGACATTAAATACTTGCACAGATGGAGGCAGCACTATGGGGGCATCTACAAGGGGGCATTATATACTGGCACAGATGGAGGGAGCACTATGGGGGCATCTAGAAAGGGGGCATTATATACTGGCACTATGGGGGCATGTACAAGGGGGCATTATATACTGGCACAGATGGAGGGAGCACTATGGGGACATCTACAAGGTGGCATTATATACTGGCACTATGGGGGCATTATATACCGGCACTATGGGGGCATCTACAAGGGGGCATTATATACTGGCACTATGGGGGCATCTACAAGGGGGCATTATATACTGGCACACATGGAAGGAAAGGAGCACTATGAGGGCATCTACTGAAGGGCATTATATAGGGGCATTTTATACTGGCACACATTATGGGGGCACTATGGGGAAGGGGGGAGAGGAGCATTATCGGGGCATCTACCTGTGGCACTCTATAGGGGCATTTTATACTGGCACATTATGTCAGGCATCATGGGACGGGAAGGAGCACTATGGGGGCACTTTATAAAGAGTATTCTTTACTGGTGCAAATTATGGGGCGCTATGGGGACCTTAACTTAATTGGGGGCACTAAGAGGATTTTTTGGGCACACAATAGGGGCATTGGCACACATTATGAGGGCACTATAGGGACATTGGCTCCACTGGGGGCACTAAGAGGAGGTATTTTTTACTGCCACACAACAGGGCATTTGTTGTATCATTATTTTTGGGGGACATAATGTTTACACTATTAGTGTCGGGGACACTGTTTTCTGGGTGCAGTTATTTTTTAGGGCACTCTGTGCCAATAATTATTGAAGGGGGCGCTATCTGTGTAGTAGTAGTATTTTCAGGGGGACTGTTTCTGCAGTATAGTACTGGGGAGCACAGCGTCTCACTCAGTATTAGAGATGGCGTTCAGGAAGTGAGAGGATGATGGAAAAGTAGGAAACTAAGATGTCTGTCTGTGAAACTGCGCAGAGAGAAGAGATGGTTGAAAGAAATCATCATGGCGGTCGGTCTGAAAGGAGAAGATGAGGACAGAGAACGTCTACATCTAAGAAGGCAACATCACTGGATGTAAGAGGTATGTGGACCTGTATTAGGCTACCTTCACATCTGCGTTAGTGATTCTGGCAGGCTGTTCTAGCAGAGAACAGCCTGCTGGAATTCACCAGCTCCGGCATTGCTGGATGCAGAATGCCTGCTGGTCCCATTAACTATAAAAATAGGTTAAAGGGTTATTCTCATTTTAGACAATGGGGGCATATCGCTAGGATATGCCCCCATTGTCTTATAGGTGCGGGTCCCACCGCTGGGACCCGCACCTATTTCCAGAACGGAGCCCCCGAACTGAATGAGGGCGCACTGCGCATGCGCAGCCGCCCTCCATTCATTTCTATGGGGCCGCCGAAAATAGCCGAGCACTGGCTCGGCTACTTCCGTCGGCTCCATAGAAATGAATGGGAACGCACCGCGCATGCACGGCCCGGCTCCCATTCATTTCTATGAGCGACGCGGGGAGCTGCGCCTGATGGTGGCCGGACCCCCGGAAACCTGGGGTCCTCCAGGCACAGCGCTCCCCGCTCCGTTCTGGATATAGGTGCGGGTCCCAGCGGTGGGACCCGCACCTATAAGACAATGGGGGCATATCCTAGCGATATGCCCCCATTGTCTAAGATGAGAATACCCCTTTAAGTTGAAAATTTGGCATGGGGGGGCCCAGGCACAATCTTTGCACAGGGGCCCTCTGCTGTCTGTGTCCGCCCCTGGAACAGGTATATCCTAAAACAATTTATAGAGCCCTATGTAGGCGTGACAACATAATAATGTGCCCTTCCACCTGTAAAATAATTGTAATCATCGTCCTGACGTAATAACAAACATATATCTAATATATAAAGCTGAGTGTGTGTGTGTGTGTGTGTATGTCCGCTAAAGGAATCCGCACCGCTGCTGCTACAATCACAAAATTTGGCACACATGTACATCAGGTGTCCGGGAAGCTTTTAGAACAGTTTTCAACTCTCCAGGACGTACCGTTCCTGAGATATTCCCAAAAAATGCATTAGCCAATAGTAGCCTGGTCACATGACCCTTATCAGCCAATAGAAGCTCACAGGCACACATCAGGTTTCTATAACAACCTAGCCAGTTCACTGCTTTAGGTCTGCTTTAAAGGGGCAGGGCGCTGTGGATGACACTGGGGTATTCTGGTTAAATATAACTTATGTTTTAGACTTACTCATCATCAATCATTACCTCATATAATGTGAATTTTTCTTTCCTCTTTCCTCTGATATTACTATGGCATCGGCCTGTAATTCAGGCGACCTTCAAAAGAAGGACTTAAAAGCCCCACCCCCAGGTCAGGCCACGCCCCTTCCACTCCGCATCTGACCAGGATTGAAAAAATGAAGGTAAAAATCAACTTCTGTCAGCTGCAGGGGTGGGAGGGAGTGTGACATGAGCTCTCCCTGCAGCTCATGCTCAGACAGCACAGTGCTGCTGTCTGAGAGTGAGCTGTTCAAAAGGACATCTGTGTGTCCATCCAGGCCCTGCGCATGACAGAGGACAGGGAGTCTGAAAGCCAGAATGTCCAGCCTTACCCCAACATGAAGCCGTGCCACCGGTCCCCATAAAGCCACACCCCTAAACAAGAGGCCATGCCCCCTGTGTCCATCCAGGCCCTGTGCATGACAGAGGACAGGTAGTCTGAAAGCCATAATGTCCAGCCTTCCCCTAACGTGAAGCCGTGCCATCGGTCCCCATGGAGCCACACCCCTAAACACGAGGCCACGCCCCCTGGTTCCATGAAGACACGGAGGAGAAGCTGTCTGAGCGTGAGCTACTGAAAGGGTGGACATCCCTGTGTCTGTCCAGGCACTGCGCCGAAAAGTGGACAGGGAGTCTGAAAGCCAGACTGTCCAGCCTAAAACTGGACCTCTGGCCACCCTAGGGGCAGGCTGATGTTAGGGTGGCCAGTTGTCCGGCTTTAAGCTGGACAGTCCGGTTTTCTGACTCCCTGTCCTCAGTCCAGCACAGTGCCTGGATGGACGTAGGGATGTCCACCCTTTCAGTAGCTCACGCTCAGGCAGCTTCTCCTCCGTGTCTTCACGGAGCCAGGGGGCGTGGCCTCATGTTTAGTGGTGTGTCTTCATGGTAACCAAGGGCACTGTTTCACGTTTGGGGAAATGGCCGGTGAGGTCTGGCTTTCTGGGGTGAAGACAGTGGCCACTCTAGCTGCTGTGGAGGTCACAGTTATAAGGGGCAGGCTGCTGTAGAGGTCACTCTCGATATTTTTTTTACGTCACACACACAAACATTAAATGAAATAGATCAAATATACCCGGGCGAAGCCGGGTCCTTCAGCTAGTAGTGACATATAATAGTATTTAAATTGGTAAAGGTGAGTTGTAGTACTTACAATGGCCGGCTCGGCTGGTGGTGGGGTCAGGTACTGAGAACTTATGCCGTGCACGTGTATGGCATTAGTGCTCAGTACAGTAAATAAACACCAACTTTGATGCAACTGTCTGGAGTGCTGCGGATTTCTACATGACCTGTGAGTATCAGCACAAATTTCCAATGGCAGATTAATACACAATAGTCAACTCAAGTTAATCCTTAGATACATGCAGTCCCTATCCTGGCACATTGAGGGATAGTTCCATCAGAATAATGCAAAATGTATAACAGTTCAAGATAGAGTTCACCAGTGGGGAACCAGAAGACCCTGCCCACTGACTGTCTCAGCCATGGTACTGTATCACGTCTACAGTACTGCATCATGTCTAATAGCCATGAGCTTCAGCCGTGCAGTTTATACAGGTGCATTGCCAGTGATTACAGTTCTCACCTGACTGTAAGTCAATGGGGGCAGATCTGTTTGGTATGGCACACGAGTGTGTCATACCAAACGGATCCGTCCCCACTGACTTGCAGTCGCGTGAGGAGGACGGATCCGGATGGCTGCGCCCATGCGAGCGCAGGGGATCCGAGCACTACAGTGCTCGTTACGAGCACGTTCGCTCAACTCTACCAGTGATATATACCAACCTACTTGTTTGTGTCTGCCTTTGAAGGAAAGATGAAGTGCCCCCTCTCTCTATAAGTGGTGGGAAGATTATCATCTGGATGAATTTGTTCCTCATTCTTAACATGTACTTACTAGAGATGAGCGGAGTTTTTGAAAATTTGATTCGGCTGTTTTGCAAAATAGCTTCATGATGAATTACTTCGTACAAAGCGCATTCCTTTATAAGTGGTGGGTGCAATGACGGAACTGTGACTAGGACGCTCCTCATCATTGTACCCCTCAAATTAAGATGTACAATAACAAAATTATTAAATAAAATCATACTCACCTCATCCATTTGATTGCAAAGAGCCCGCTGCTGCCATCTTGATTGAAGATCCAGCGTGAAATCTTGCGCGGCCCGTGGAGACGTCATCACGTCGGCCGGCATGGCGATGTTATATGTCAATGAGCCCGAGATTTCGCTCAGGATCCTCAATCAAGATGGCGGCTGTGGGCTCTTCATGCTCAAAAGAATGCGGCGAGTATGATTTTTTTTTTTTTTACCTCATTTCAGGGAAAAGTGATTTGTTACCACAAAGCACAAGGAAATTTGGCTTTGCTGAGAAGTCCACTTCAGACACTTCGATTTGCTCAACATTACAACATATCACAAATTGTTTTTTCCAGTACTGGCCATTGAATCTACAAGGAGAAATCCTAGTGGGCCCGTTAGGTTATGGCATCATCAAGTCCAGTCACTCCCAAAAACTATTCAGTAGCTCAGTACTGTGTCACAGAATACCCACAAGTCAGTACACTCTGCAGCATCACTAATGCTCCTCCTTATCCATACAGACATCACATACAAACAACTGTAATGAGAGCTACAGTATATATAATTGTAATAAGAATAGGCACAGTCTACATACGAGCCAAAATCTCTGCCTGGTAATATAACGTATTAGTGCTCCTCCTTTGCATATAGGTGCTATGTACTAGTATAGTACATCTGCAAATGTAATACGTTATTCCATTAATTGAAGGTTTGCTATACTTGTGTTGGCCCCATGGGCTGTTAATTTGGAGCCACTTATAATATGAGGCCACTTTTAGATTTATTTCCCATATAAATGCTTGTATTTCCCATAGACCTTTTTTTGCTTGGAGTTTTCGAGTTTTAAAGAGGTTGCCACGGATTTTGATCGGCACTACACCCTCACTGATCATCTGTAGATCCTGCACTAGACAGCAGTGGGCAAAGCAGGTAACTGCAGCAATCCCATTGAAGTGGGCACAATGAATGGAGCTATGTAGTTCTGGCTCCAACTTCTGGTTCTGGAGCTAAAAAAGTCACAGGTGACCAGTGGGGATGTGAGGTATTGAACCCCCACCAATCTGATATTGATGGGCTATCCTGAGGACAGGCCATCGATATCAAAATCCTGGAAAACTCATTTATTTAGTATGCATTTATGATATACTTTGCTCACTTTGCAGTTCCTGGATTTGTACATCATTAGGGATGAATAACCTTCCATACTGGGAGATATACTAATATAAATGCATTTAGTGAATATTACCGCTGTCATGTCCAACTCTTCTCAGCCTTGGTGTTATAGAAAATGAGTATGGATATCAGGACCTCATTCATGTCAGTATCCATGTGATATTAATGAGGTGGAAAAGGCCTTTTCCGTTTTCTAAACTAACACAAGGCGAGGCTGTGTAACAGAAAAACTAAGAGCAAAGCAATTCTAGAAAAGGCAGCTGCATGTAACAAGAGCTAAGGGCAGTTATTAAAGAGAACTCTCATCCACGGTGACGTCTTCTTCTCCTGGGTGCTAGCTACATAATCTCACACTCTGGCCTGCCAGGTATGGTTCCAGGATGTGGTTTCCTTTTGTAAACAAACACGTGAAAGCTCTTCAGACTCCACTGGATATGTCATGGGTGAGGCCACAATTAAGGCACTGCGCCTGAAACATTCCCTGACAGTCTAGTTCTGCACACTGGTGACGTCTGTTCTGCACTTAACATCCTGACTGCAGAGTAATGACAATAGGAGAAAACAAGCACAAGTGCCAAAGCCCCTTGTAGGTGAACTGAAGTGCCCTGTTCAACTGCACAACTTTTTAGAATAAGAACGAGATAGATATGGCATCTAGAAAGAATACAGTTAAAGTATTTTTACACACCAGACAATCTGGCCAGTTATCAGGGATGAATGCTTGCAAAAACACTCATTCCCAATAATTGGCCTTTGAAAAGTTGGCAGTGTTCACCCAATGAATGAGCAAACAAGCTTATTCACTGGTTGATCCTCTTGTTGTGCCGGCTCCAAAAATAATTGTTTCTGTCTAAACAGGGATCTGTTGCCAAGAGACAATGATTCTCTAAAATCAATCATTGTATCAATGATATACACATAACTTCTACTATTAGTGACGAAGTAGGCTTCCATTACAGTGAAAAATTATTCATACCCCTTGAACTTTACCACATTTTTTCACATTACACAAGCTTAAATATATTTTATTGGGATTTTATGTGCTAGACCAACACAAAGTAGCAAGTATGTGTGAAGTGAAAAGAAAATGATATATAGTTTTCAAAATTTTCAATAAATAAAAATCAGAAAACTGTGATGTGCATTTGTATTCAGCCCACTACTCTGATACTGCCTTATGTCTCTCTAAAGCTACATTCACATATCCATTTAGGCATTCCAGTAGTCTGCTCCGTGAATGGAACATACTACCGCAATTATCGTATCCGCCATAGCCAGACACTGCCAGGCACCGTGCAGATCCCTAATGACTATGATGAAATTCAACAGGGACCTGGCAGGTTTCAGACATAAAACAAACATCATACATCTCTGCAACAAAATCTGCTGCTTGTGAAGGAACTACCCATCTGTAATTGTGATCAATTAAATTTGTTATTTTAGTCCCTTTTGTGAAAAACAAATTGAGGTATTAATAAACATTTCTACCTATATGAGAGGAACAATTCCTCATCTGGCTCTTGAATGGACCTTCTTACTGAGGAGGGCCCGATCCTGTGTGAGTGTACCCATATGTCATACTGTGCTGTCTCCATTCTTAGATTCTGGGGGGTTGTTCTCCAATTTTTTTTTGTATTTTTTTGCTAATAAAAATATTTTGGATATCATCTTTTAACTATTTGTATTTTCGCCCACTAATCCAACTTTCCAAACCAAGCACCATGATGACAATTACTAATACAAGACGCTGTGTAATACACTTCATTACAGAAATTAAGAGGGTTTTCCAGGATTTTACTACTGATGACCTATCCTCAGGATAGGTCATCAGTATCTGATCAGTGGGGGTCCGACACCCGGGACCCTGGCGATCAGCTGTTTGAGAAGGTACCGGAACTCCTGTGAGCGCCACTACCTTCTCGCAGCTTACCAACCACAGCTCTGTACATTGTATAGCGGCTGTGCTTGGTATCGCGCTCAGCCCCATTCACTTAAATGGGGCTGAGATGCTCCTAGGCCATGTGACCAATGAACATGACGTCACTGGCCTAGGAAAAGCTAAGAGAAGGCAGTGGCACTAACGGGAGGTGTCGGACCCCCACCGATCAGATACTGATGACCTATCCTGAAGATAGGTCATCAGTAGTAAAATCCCAGAAAACCCCTTTAATGGCTCAGAATGCCTAGGCAGCAACATCCACTAAGAGACCCCTACTACTAAGATTCTAGCAGAGGATAAAGCTTCTGAAACCTTGAAGACAGAGTGACAACCATGTAATGAGGGTGTCCAGAGTGGACTGTTACTGAAGGTGGAATGCTGTATTGCAAAGCAACTTTTATAATTAATGGGGTTGTTCAAGTTATTGTTATTGATGATCTATCTTCAGGACAGGTCATCAATATCAGATCGGTGGGGTCCGACAACCGGCACCTCCACTGATCAGCTGTTTGAAGAGAACGTCAGCAGTGAGCAGATGTAATTATACCTAAACCATCCCATTCATTTCAATCGGAAGGCTTGTTCCTATACAAATGTGATCAGTAGGGGTCCCCACGATCTAACAGTTATCTCCTATCCAGTGGACAGAGGACAGCTTGTTGTAATCAGAATACCAATTTAAAGCTTATTTCTAGAGATATGAACAACATTGGTTCAGGATATGTGAATCAGAAAGTTCCTTTCATGCAGTTATACCCAAACTACCAGTTATACTGATTTCTATTAAAAACAAAGTAGCATGAAAGGTGCGCCACCATTTACTTCACTGATGTCACCACTGAACTACAGTTCTTAACATTCCTTGCCTTCAAAAACTCAGGACATTTTACTGGTCTATCTGACATCCATGGAAACAAGATCACATTTCACACTATACTGGCACAGATGCAATAAAGCATATCTGTGCTCATTGAGAGGGATGGAGGAGTACGAAGACAGTCTCTCAGTCTGGTTGACTGCCCTGGGGAGTTGAAGAATCAAAACCTTAAAAAGGTTAAACAGCAGAAGAAAGTACAATGAACAAATAGGAAAAAATGGAGTATACCATTGTTTACCTTGAGAGAATCTTTGCAGTGCTGAAAAAGCTCTCTAAAGCCTGCCTCTGTGATGTTCAGCCTGTCATCATGACAGCGATATAGTGATATTGACTCTGGGTGATGAAGTCCTATATTGACCAGACTGGAATCCTTTAAGGAATGGCAGTTTGTTACATTTATCACTTTCCCTAAATGAAGAACAATATAAGTTATTAGAAAGAGTTTTTAAACAATTTCAGAATAATGTCTTGCATACAGTTGCCCTGATTGATCATGCCTTCACTACAGAATTCTGGCTTCAAAAAGTCGCAAAAATTTGCAACTTTTTGCATTTTTATACCACTCACTCTAGTTTTGAAATATGGATGGGAAAATGTTTTAAAAAATTAAAGATAATTTGGAGCTCCCTAAAATCTCTCTAGTAGTACATTTTCCCTAGTATCTTCATGATTAATGTAAAGGTAAACATAATGGGGGTCATTTATTAAGACCCTCATTTTGGACCCCGGTCTTAATACCCCCATCGCCTGTCTAAATCTCCGCCAGCTCCCTTGCATTGATTTAGACCATTTTCTAGGCTAAAGCATGAGTAGAAAATGATAAATGAGACAAGCCTGCTGGTCCACCTCCTTCCCTGCCGACGCCATGACCCCTTATTTACATCTGGCATGAGCAGGGAAAAGTCGCAGATTGCAGCGCAAAGAACTTTTGCGCTGCAATCTGTGACAGATACGCCAAGAAGTGGCATATATTTGTTTGTTAATGACCCCCAATGTTCTTATTTACACCAAATATGGCACATGCTTCCTCTGGATATTATTGTATTAATCATTCCATATGGGAAACATTCTTTTTACTTATTTCATTAAATGTTAGAAGTTTTATATGTAATCTCTGCCTTCTAGGGAAGTGTTTGAAGAGTACTAGCCGGAGACATCTCGTGTACAGCAGATTAATTGCACACTACCTGTCCTGTGACACTTTGTTCTTTTGTCTACCTCTCATTTTAAGGAGAAATATTAGCAGTTTGTTACTGCTGACTGCACTATCACTATGCAACCAACCTAAACATTGTAAGTTCACCTACTTAAGGAACAGGCACCATGAATTCTAGCACTAAGACTGCATGTGGCAAACATTTTGTTTGGAAATCAGGTGATCAATGATAGTGACGTTGTGCTTTGATCCTTTGCACAGTTTGTTTGTCTAAGGTGTTAATACAGTAGGTACTGGAATAAAGGCCCTTTTACAAGGGCCAACTGACAAAACAATTTTTGGGCATTTAAATGAATGATCCCTACTTCGATTGCTGTTTATAGAGGGCGATCTGTTGCTAGCGAAAATTTATATATATATATATATATATATATATATATATATATACAGTACAGACCAAAAGTTTGGACACACCTTCTCATTCAAAGAGTTTTTTGTATTTTCATGACTATGAAAATTGTAGATTCACACTGAAGGCATCAAAACTATGAATTAACACATGTGGAATTATATACTTAACAAAAAAGTGTGAAACAACTGAAAATATGTCTTATATTCTAGGTTCTTCAAAGTAGCCACCTTTTGCTTTGGTTACTGCTTTGCACACTCTTGGCATTCTCTTGATGAGCTTCAAGAGGTAGTCACCTGAAATGGTATTCCAACAGTCTTGAAGGAGTCCCCAGAGATGCTTAGCACTTGTTGGCCCTTTTGCCTTCACTCTGCGGTCCAGCTCACCCCAAACCATCTCGATTGGGTTCAGGTCTGGTGACTGTGGAGGCCAGGTCATCTGGCGTAGCACCCCATCACTCTCCTTCTTGGTCAAATAGCCCTTACACAGCCTGGAGGTGTGTTTGGCGTCATTGTCCTGTTGATAAATAAATGATGGTCCAACTAAACGCAAACCGGATGGAACAGCGTGCCGCTGCAAGATGCTGTGGTAGCCATGCTGGTTCAGTATGCCTTCAATTTTGAATAAATCCCCAACAGTGTCACCAGCAAAGCACCCCCACACCATCACATCTCCTCCTCCATGCTTCACAGTGGGAACCAGGCATCTAGAGTCCATCCATTCACCTTTTCTGTGTCGCACAAAGACACGGTGGTTGGAACCAAAGATCTCAAATTTGGACTCATCAGACCAAAGCACAGATTTCCACTGGTCTAATGTCCATTCCTTGTGTTCTTTAGCCCAAACAAGTCTCTTCTGCTTGTTGCCTGTCCTTAGCAGTGGTTTCCTAGCAGCTATTTTACCATGAAGGCCTGCTGCACACAGTCTCCTCTTAACAGTTGTTGTAGAGCTGTGTCTGCTGCTAGAACTCTGTCTGGCATTGACCTGGTCTCTAATCTGAGCTGCTGTTAACCTGCGATTTCTGAGGCTGGTGACTCGGATGAACTTATCCTTCGCAGCAGAGGTGACTCTTGGTCTTCCTTTCCTGGGGCGGTCCTCATGTGAGCCAGTTTCTTTGTAGGGCTTGATGGTTTTTGCGACTGCACTTGGGGACACTTTCAAAGTTTTCCCAGTTTTTCGGACTGACTGACCTTCATTTCTTAAAGGGGTTGTCTCATCTTGCCTAATGGGGGCATATCGCTAGGATATGCCCCCATTGTCTTATAGGTGCGGGTCCCACCGTTGGGACCCGCACCTATATCGAGAACGGGGCCCCGCAAGGTGGTGGCTGGAGGACTCCAGTCCGGCCACCACCAAGCCGGCTCCCCATAGAAATGAATGGGAGCGCACCGCGCTTGCGCGGCCACCGCTCCTATTCATTTCTATGGAGCCGACGGAAATAGCCGAGCCAGCGCTCGGCTATCTTCGCCGGCCACATTGAAAATGAATGGAGGCGGCTGCGCATGTGCAGTGCGCCCCCGTTCGCTTTCGGGGCCCCGTTCTCGATATAGGTGCGGGTCCCAGCGGTGGGACCCGCACCTATAAGACAATGGGGGCATATCCTAGCGATATGCCCCCATTAGGCAAGATGAGACAACCCCTTTAAAGTAATGATGGCCACTCGTTTTTCTTTACTTAGCTGCTTTTTTCTTGCCATAATACAAATTCTAACAGTCTATTCAGTAGGACTATCAACTGTGTATCCACCTGACTTCTGCCCAACACAACTCATGGTCCCAACCCCATTTATAAGGCAAGAAATCCCACTTATTAAACCTGACAGGTGACTACCTCTTGAAGCTCATCAAGAGAATGCCAAGAGTGTGCAAAGCAGTAATCAAAGCAAAAGGTGGCTACTTTGAAGAACCTAGAATATAAGGCATATTTACAGTTGTTTTACACTTTTTTGTTAAGTATATAATTCCACATGTGTTAATTCATAGTTTTGATGCCTTCAGTGTGAATCTACAATTTTCATTGTCATGAAAATACAGAAAACTCTTTGAATGAGAAGGTGTGTCCAAACTTTTGGTCTGTACTGTATATATATATATATATATATATATATATATATATATATATACCACTACCCATATCCAGATATCTCCTATATACAGAATAAGCAGATGTTGACATAGATACACAAACACTCACTTACTAACACACACATATACACACAGATAAACACACATACACATACACACAGATATAATAAATATATATATATATATATATATATATATATATATATATATACACAGTGCCTTGCAAAAGTATTCGGCCCCCTGGAACTTTTCAACCTTTTGCCACATTTCAGGCTTCAAACAAAACGATATTTACATTTTTGGTGAAGAATCAACAACAAGTGGGTCACAATTGTGAAGTGGAACGAAATTTATTGGATCATTTAAACTTTTTTTGTAATAATAAAACTGAAAAGTGGGGCGTGCAAAATTATTCGGCCCATTTACTTTCAGTTCAGAAAACTCACTCCAGAAGTTCATTGAGGATCTCTGATTGATCCAATGTTGTCCTAAATGACTGATGAAGATAAATAGAATCCACCTGTGTGTAATCAAGTCTCCGTATAAATGCACCTGCTCTGTGATAGTCTCAGGGTTCTGCATCATGAAGACCAAGGAACACACCAGGCAGGTCCGTGATACTGTTGTGGAGAAGTTTAAAGCCGGATTTCGATACCAAAAGATTTCCCAAGCTTTAAACATCCCAAGGAGCACTGTGCAAGCGATTATACTGAAATGGAAGGAGTATCAGACCACTGCAAATCTATCAAGACCCGGCCGTCCCTCTAAACTTTCATCTCAAACAAGGAGAAGACTGATCAGAGATGCTGCCAAGAGGCCCATGATCACTGTGGATGAACTGCAGAGATCTACAGCTGAGGTGGGAGAGCCTGTCCATAGGACAACAATCAGTCCAACACTTCACAAATCTGTCCTTTATGGAAGAGTGGCAAGAAGAAAGCCATTTCTCAAAGATATCCATAAAAAGTCTTGTTTACAGTGTGCCACAAGCCACCTGGGAGACACACATGTGGAAGAAGGTGCTCTGGTCAGATGAAACCAAAATCCAACTTTTTGGAAACAATGCAAAATGATATGTTTGGTGTAAAAGCAACACAGCTCATCACCCTGAACACAACATCCCCACTGTCAAACATGGTGGTTGCAGCATCATGGTTTGGGCCTGCTTTTCATCAGCAGGGACAGGGAAGATGGTTAAAATTGATGGGAAGATGGATGGAGCCAAATACAGGACCATTCTGGATGAAAACCTGTTGGAGTCTGCAAAAGACCTGAGACTAGGATGGAGATTTATCTTCCAACAAGACAATGATCCCAAACATAAAGCAAAATCTACAATGGAATGGTTCAAAAATAAATGTATTTAGGTCTTAGAATGGCCAAGTCAAGGTCCAGACCTGAATCCAATTGAGAATATGTGGAAAGAGCTGAAAACTGGTGTTCACAAACGCTCTCCATCCAACCTCAAAGAGCTCGAGCTGTTTTGCAAGGAAGAATGGGCACGAATTTCAGTCTCTAGATGTGAAAAACTATGATAGAGACATACCCCAAGCGACTTGCAGCTGTAATCGCAGCAAAAGGGGGCGCAACAAAGTTTTAATGCAAGGGGGCCGAATAATTTTGCACGCCCCACTTTTCAGTTTTATTATTGCAAAAAAAGTTTAAATGATCCAATAAATTTCGTTCCACTTCACAATTGTGACCCACTTGTTGTTGATTCTTCACCAAAAATGTAAAATGTTATATCTTTTTGTTTGAAGCCTGAAATTTGGCAAAAGGTTGAAAAGTTCCAGGGGGCTGAATACTTTCGCAAGGCACTGTATATACACACATACATACACACAGATAAACACATATATATTGTAGGAAGACACAAGGGACCATCGTTGATGGTAGATACATGTCACCGAGGTACTTGGCCTCGGTGAAGTAGGAGCCAGTATTTCAGGTGTCAGCAGCAGTAGGTGGTTGACATTTCTTTTATTTAGTATAGCTGTGAATAGCTGATTCGGGACGGCTCTTACTGGTGCTGGGATACATATGAGTACAACTATATTATTATATTATACTGCATACAGTAACTAAATCAAATACTAGTACCACACAACAATGCATGAAAATAAGAGAGCATCACAGATTGCTTCCTTCATAGCTCGTTCTGATTACATGCCTGTGTGGATTGTAGTTTATTAATCTATTAGGTAGATTCCAGCTTGTTTTCCAAATGAGTATACTAAATATAGCCAGCATAATATCACTCAGGCTGAGAGTTAGTCAGCTGCAACCAGATGACGGCTGTTTTCATTCTTTAACCAAACCGATTCTCTCTTCCAACATTTGTCATAATGCAGTGTCCCCACTGCAAGTAGTTAACCGCTTCATTACAGCTGTTTTTACCGCCCCCAACCCCCACCCTTCCCTTCCTTACAGGCCAATTTTTCTTTCGCGATAAACCTATCTAAGTGCAAATAACTAATTTCTGAGCCAACCTAGATATATTTGATATTATTTTTCATTGGATATCTTAGACCAGAGATCAGCAACCTTCTGAAACTACAACTCCCAGAATCTGCCTTTCACTTCTGTGGGAGTTACAAGAGCAGCCGAGTAAGGGCCCTTTCACACCAGCGGGAGACTCTGACGTCTCCCGCATCGTGTGCAGTGTACTGAACTCCCGGCACTGAACGGGGGCTACATAGCATTATACTGATTTATGGTGCTATGTAACCCTTACAGTTCTGGAATGTGTTGGATAACATTGTCAGCATTATCCAACACATTCCAGAACTGTAAGGGTTACATAGCATCATAAATCAGTATAATGCTATGTAGCCCCCGTTCAGTGCCGGGAGTTCAGTACACTGCACACGATGCGGGAGACGTCAGAGTCTCCCGCTCGTGTGAAAGGGGCTTAAGTTTGCATGCTGGTAGTTGTAGTTTCACAGCATCTGGAGTGCCAAAGGTTGCTGATCCCTGTCTTAGACCTTTCATTTGTGCCATTAGAGGACAGATAAAATATTTTTAAAAAGTATTTAAGGAAAGACTGTATGAAAAAATATATTTTTCCTTTCTTATCAATTTTTTTCTGTTACAAAAGATTTCAAGACAAAACATTTCTAAATTTTTAATTTTTTTTTTAAGAAAGCAAAAAGAAAAAAAAGTGTGTTCGTTGGTATATTTTACACAGACAAAGTCCGCTACACTATTGCTAAAACTAATAAATATATCTATTTTTTTTATGAACGAAAAAGGGTGAAAAATGTGTGTATGTGTGTGTGTACGTAGTCTGCTATACTATTGCTAAATTAGTAACTTTTTTATTTACTTTATTTCACTTCATATTCATTTTTACGATTTTTTTTACTATTTATTTATTTTTTTTATGAAAAAAGTGCCACTAAAGAATCACACTGGTTTACTGCAAAAAAAAAACAAAAAAACCTTACTCCCTGTGCTTATTTCCTTTTAGGGTGCACCATGCCTTAACATTTCCCCCCCCCCCCCCCCAGCAACAAGTGGTGACACGTCAACGGTGTCCAGGGAACCCTTTGTAGTGTTGGAATGACCTCAAACCCAGCCAATGCACATTATGTGCTCCTTAGGCTGTGTATGGAGTGGGTTCCCTAGTGGCTAAGCAAAGCTGGCACCACCCCTTCCTCCCTAGAAGGAAGTGAACTTTAGTCTAGTGTGAGCTAGCGATGACTAGACCGCTGAGGAGCTGCATACATACCAGCTCTTGACAGAAACCGTTACAGAAGAAGGATTGCAGAGCATTTTGTCAGAGAAAGCTAAACAAATTTACACTGAGGCTGCAGATTACAAATCTTCACTGAGGCTTCTGTAGTGTCTGAGAACTAGTACTCCAATTAATATGTACTTACATAAGCAGTCGTCATTGGCAATATATCTGAATCTCTGGCATACTTGTGCAACTCTTGAGAGATCTCCATGGGATAGTAGGGAAAAAATATAAATCCACAGCTCATCTGGAAGAAGGAGCCATACAGAACTATTTTCTCCTTCACACATCTATCCAAAAAAATCCAGATACATGTTTATCATAATATCATGCAAAGCCAAAAATAACTTTTTAAACAAGACAACATTTAGATTTTAGTAAATATCAGTAATAGGAGTGATTACTA
Organism: Rhinella marina; assembly: GCA_900303285.1. Classification (NCBI taxonomy): domain Eukaryota; kingdom Metazoa; phylum Chordata; class Amphibia; order Anura; family Bufonidae; genus Rhinella; species Rhinella marina. The sequence continues at coordinate 290,966 of ONZH01009704.1, forward strand.
GACACTAATAAAGGGAATTAGATTAAGTGAAAGTAAATCAACAATCCCTTGAGGGATTCTTCAGGTCTTATTTTTCTATAGCACCAACACATTCCACAGCCCTGTACATACAGTTGAACTCATAAGTTTACATAAACCTTTAAGCCACATTTTTAAAATGCATGGGGTCATTTATCAAAGTAAAGTAAAACTGTCTTTCCCATAACAACCAATCAGATTCAACCTTTCATTTTCCAATGGACCTGTAAAAATGAAAGGTGGAATCTGATTGGTTGCTATGGGAAACTAAGCCAGTTCTAATTGACACCAGTTTGATAAATGACACCATTAGTTTTTCCCAATTCCTGACCCTTATTTCAAGTGCACATTCCCTCTCCTAGGTCAGATGAGAGCATTACTATATTTCAAGAATGTGAAAAGTCAGAATAATGCTAAAGACAATACTTTATTTCAGCTTTTATTTGTTTCATCAGTCGCCTGGTGGCTTGGAAGTGTATATACATGTGGTTAATTTTTCGTAGAATTGCCTTTACATTGACTAACTTGGGTCATATGTTTTGGGTAGCCTTCCACAAGCTTCTCACATTAAAGGGGTTGTCCGAGTTATATTTATTGATGGCCTATCCTCAGCGCTGCCTCCTCTTCATTGTTTACCTGCACCATTGGGCTGCACCTCAATGGAGAAGGGGCAGCTGTTTTTGGGGAGAAGATGGCTAGAAGGCTGGAGGAGTGTTTAAACTAGGGACTGGGGGGGGTAGCTACATTATAGGAGGGGAAGATAGTGCAGATAGAGACCTGGGGCAAGATAATGGAACTGGGGGAGGAATGGAAGGAGGAACTAGAACAGTTCAGAAGGAAAGGTGTACGGTAAAAAATATACATAAACTTCTTAACTGTATGCACACTAATGCCAGAAGCCTAACTAATAAAACTGGTGAACCGGAATTAGTGATGTGTGAGGAGGACTATGACATAGTTGGAGTAACTGAGACATGGCTGGATGATGGCTATGACTGGGCAGTTAACGTACAGGGTTACAGTCTGTTTAGAAAGGATCGCCAAAACCGGAGAGGGGGAGGGGTCTGCCTTTATGTAAAGTCCTGTCTAAAGCCCACACTGCGGGAAGATATAAGTGAGGGACATGAAGATGTGGAGTCACTGTGGATAGAAATAAATGAAGGCAAAAACAATAATAAAATACTAATAGGAGTTTATTATAAACCACCCAATATACCAGAGTCCACAGAAAATCTACTTCTAAATGAAAAAGACGAGGCGGAAAATCATAATGAGGTTGTTATTATGGGGGATTTCAACTACCCAGATATAGTCTGGGAAACTGAAACCTGTATATCTCATAAAGGAAACAGGTTCTTGGAAATAACCAAAGACAATTACCTTTCCCAACTGGTTCAGGACCCGACTAGAGGGACGGCCATACTGGACTTAAGTATTAACCAATAGACCTGACAGAACAACAGATGTGCAGGTTGGAGGACACCTCGGAAATAGTGACCATAAAATAAAAACCTTCCAATTTTCATTCAAAAGAGTGTTTCTTCAGGGAGGAACAAAAATACCAAACTTCAAAAAAGCAAAAAATGTAGCCATCAAAGAGAGGTCATAGTCCTCAAAAACAAAAATACAGCCTCAAAATGGGAGATTTTTAAAAGCATCCTAATATCTAATTGTGAGAGGTGCATACCTTATGGGAATAAAAGGTTAAGGAACAAGAAAAAAACAATGTGGATAAATAGAACTGTAAAGAAAGCAATAAATGACAAAAAGAAAGCATTTAAAAAACTAAAACAGGAGGGTGGCGAGGAAGCATTAAAAAACTATAAGGAAAAAAATAGAATATGTAAAAGACAAATAAAAGCAGCCAAACTAGAGACCGAGAGATTAATCACCAAAGAGAGTAAAACTAACCCTAAAATGTTATTTAATTATATAAATGGTAAAAAGTATAAACCTGAAGGCGTCAGCCCCTTACAGAGTAATGAGGTGGAAGTTGCAGAGAGCGATGAGGAGAAAGCAAAGCTACTAAATAACTTTTTCTCCACTGTATTCACTGAGGAAAATAAACTGTCAGATGAAATGCAGAATTAAATGCAGAAGTAAATTCCCCTTTAAAAGTGCCCTGCCTGCCCCAGGAAGAAGTACAACGACGTCTTAAAAAGATTAAAATAGACAAATCGCCAGGACCGGATGGCATACACCCCGTATCCTAAGAGAATTAAGTAATGTCATCGACAGACCCTTATTTCTGATATTTAAGGACTCTATACTGACAGGGAGTGTTCCACAGGATTGGCGCATTGCAAATGTGGTGCCAATATTCAAAAAGGGTCCAAAAACAGAGCCCGGGAACTATAGGCCGGTAAGTTTAACATCTGTCGTGGATAAACTGTTTGAGGGTTTTCTAAGAGATACTATCTTGGAGTACCTCAATGAAAATAAGCAAATAACTCCATATCAGCATGGCTTCATGAGCCATGGCGTCATGTCAAACCAATTTAATCAGTTTCTATGAGGAGGTAAGTTCTAGACTTGACCACAGCGAATCAATGGATGTCGTATATCTGGACTTCTCCAAAGCATTTGACATGGTACCACATAAAAGGTTAGTGTATAAAATGAGAATGTTTGGACTGGGAGAAAATGTCTGTATGTGGGTAAGTAACTGGCTCAGTGATAGAAAACAGAGAGTGGTTTTTAGCAGCACATACTCAGATTGGGTCACTGTCACTAGTGGGGTACCACAGGGGTCAGTATTGGGCCCTATTCTCTTCAATATATTTATTAATGATCTTGTAGAAGGCTTGCACAGTAAAATATCAATTTTTGCAGATGACACTAAACTGTGTAAAGTAATTAACACAGAAGAGGACAGTACACTGCTACAGATTGATCTGGATAGACTGGAGGCTTGGGCAGAGAAGTGGCAGATGAGGTTTAACACTGACAAATGTAAGGTTATGCATATGGGAAGGAATAATGCAAGTCACCAGTACATACTAAATGGTAAAACACTGGGTAACTCTGACATGGAAAAGACCCAGGAATTTTAGTGAACAGCAAACTAAGCTGTAGAAAACAGTGTCAGGCAGCTGCTGCCAAGGCCAATAAGATAATGGGTTGCATCAAAAGAGGCATAGATGCCCGTGATGAGAACATAGTCTTGCCACTTTACAAATCACTGGTCAGACCACACATGGAGTACTGTGTACAGTTCTGGACTCCTGTGAACAAGGCAGACATAGCAGAGCTGGAGAGGGCTCAGAGGAGGGCAACTAAAGTAATAACTGGAATGGGTGGACTACAGTACCCAGAAAGATTATCAAAATTAGGGTTATTCACTTTAGAAAAAAAGACGACTGAGGGGAGATCTAATAACTATGTATACATATATCAGGGGTCAGTACAGAGATCTCTCCCATGATCTATTTATCCCCAGGACTGTGACTGTGACGAGGGGACATCCTCTGCGTCTGGAGGAAAGAAGGTTTGTACATAAACATAGAAGAGGATTCTTTACGGTAAGAGCAGTGAGACTATGGAACTCTCTGAGGTGGTGATTGTAAGTTCACTAAAAGAGTTCAAGAGGGGCCTGGATGTATTTCTGGAGGGTAATAATATTACAGGTTATAGTTACTAGAGATGGGTTGTTGATCCAGGGAGTTATTCTGATTGCCTGATTGGAGTCGGGACTTTTTTCCCCCTAAAGTGAGGAAAATTGGCTTCTACCTCACAGGGGTTTTTTGCCTTCCTCTGGATCAACTTGTAGGATAACAGGCCGAACTGGATGGACAGATGTCTTTTTTTGGCCTCATAAACTTTGTTACTATGTTACCGGCTCGCTGTAACATGAATAGCGGTGAGCAGGTGTAATTACACCCAAGCCGCCCCATTCATTTCAATGGGGCAGCTCGTTCCTATACACGTGCCTCCTCTTCAAACAGCTGATCTGAGGATAGATCATCAATAAATATAACTCGGACAACCCCTTTAAGTTTCTGGAATTTTGGCTTATTCTTCCTGACAGAACTGGTGTTAGGTTTGTAGGCCTCCTTACTTGCGCACACATTTTAGATTCTTCTTATACTTCTACCCATATTTCTATGTATACTTCTAGATTTATTTTTATGACAATGAGTCCAGTGCTTTGTGATGACCATTCCATTACCTTCCCATTGTTGTCCTTAAGCTATTTAGCCACAGCTTTGGAACTATACTTGGGGTCGTTGTTCATTTGCACCCAAGCTTTAGCTTCCTGGCTGATGTCTTGAGATGTTGCTTCAATATCTCCACATCATTTTCTTTCCTCATGAGACCATACATTGTTATGTAACAGTTCTATTTTTGTTTCATCAAATCAGAGGACATTTCTCCAAAAAGTAAGATTTTTGCCACCATGTGCAGTTGCAGAATGTAACCTGGCCGTTTTGGAGCAGTGGCTTCATCCTTGTTGAATGGCCTTTCAGGTCATGTCGAAATAAGACACCTATTACTGTTGATAGACAGTAGATATGTTTGTACCTTTTTCCTCCAGTATCCTCACAATGTCATTTGCCATAGTGCATTCATCTCTAGGAGACAGAATGTTTACCCTTCCTGAACACTTTGATGGCTTCATGGTTTTTAAACTTGCATATTATTGTTTGAACACATGAACGTAACACTTCCATGGTTTGAAAATTGCTCCACTCCTAGGCACCTGCCCCTCGGTGGGTCCTTGCTACTTTAGTCCCTGGCCTCGGCTGCCTCGGGTCCCCCACTGTCAACATCTGCTCACACAAAGCTGCAGCCAATCACTGGTCGCAGTGGTGGCCTAATCCTTTTGTGTCACATGGCATACTGACATGACGCAAGCGGAGCAGATGACCAATGCAGCCAGCTACTGGCTGCAGTGATGTCAAATAGGATGTTGACAGCTGGGCACCCAAGATAGGCAGATGAAGCCAGCAAGCAAAGGAGCAGGGACCCAGCGCCGGGGAGCAGGTAAGCATGCCTCCCTTTGCAGGTCTGCCAAGGAGGTAGGGAGTTGTCAACCCTCCTCCCCCCAAAAGATGGCTTACCCTTTAATTTATACGTATTTCACTTTTAAATAAAGTTTTAGATACATTAATTTTGTCATTTGGCTTACCCTTTGATGATTTTGTGTGGACCTTTCCCATTTATTTTTGCAAAGGTGCTCACTGACTGCCCCTGAAATAGTCCAATATATTACTTCAGAATTATATATCTTAGGATTCCTTCACATACAGTTTTGTCCCTGGTGTTTTTTTCTCAAAAAAGCTCCTCAAAAAACACCTACTTGGCAGCATTTTTTTAAAGCGTTTTTGCCCATATAGTCTATTTCACCACTTGCTGTTATTTAATGGCATATTACTTAATCAATCAAACTATGAAAAAGTAAGGAAATACTGTACGTTTTCCTGTTTCAGACTATTTGTTCCTGAATAAGACCAAGTATCTAGATATTCACTCTAATTTTAAATACTAAGAAAGTGGAAAATTCCCAAAAAAAGATAAAGCATTTTGTGGTAGGCTGAGAAAACAAAAATGACATTTTGAATGCGGCATCCCAAAAGGTGAAATTCTGCTCTGGCTGTGAAAGCCCATAGCACCCAAGGGTTAATAAAAACCTATTACAAAAAATATTTTTGGGTCCAAAATGCATGCAAAGCAAAATCAAAACTGACTCCAAAGGTATCCATAGCCTTTAATGTTTTATACAATCATACATCCAATGGGTAAACACTTTTTATAACAGCTATAGCACATAGCTGCATTCACAATTCTGCTGCTAGATTCTTCTTAATGCTGGTTCTCAGAGTATATAAAGCATGGTGATTTCTTGTCTGGGTGCTACCTATAGTCTTTATGTAAGGCACTGTACAGTTCTATGGAAAGAGAATAAGCCTCTCAAAATGAAAATGAGCAGACATATTAGTTAAAGGGGTTATCCCATCTTGGACAATGGGGGCATATCGCTAGGATATGCCCCCATTGTCTTATAGGTGCGGGTCCCACCGCTGGGACCCACACCTATATCGAAAACGGGCCGCGCTTGCACGGTGTGCTCCCATTCCTTTCTATGAGCGAAGCGGGGAGCTACAATTGGTGGTGGTTGGACCCTGGGAAAGCCAGGGTCCTCCAGGCTCAGAGCTCCCCCACTTCGTGCTTGATATAGGTGCGGGTCCCACCGCTGGGCACCTATAAGACAATGGGGGCATATCCTAGCGATATGCCCCCATTGTCTAAGATGGGATAACCCCTTTAACTAACTCTAGTAGTAGGGAGCAGAATTGTGAATGCAGCTCTGGACTTGAATACAGAATACAACTCAATAAAAAGATGAAAAAACAAGGTACAAATTAAAAGGAACCTGTTACCCCCCTAGAGCGTTTTTAACTGTTTGTATGGCACTATAGCTCTGCTATAGCCCTTTTGTAAATATCCCTTTATGTCAACATCAATATTTTCATACATTTGCTAAATAGGATGAAAATATCCAAAGTGGCTGTACTTTTTTGGCTGGAGCCCAGGCGTGCCCATCAGAACGGAGTCCGTCTCCTCCCCCTCCTCTTCTCTTCAACTCCTAGCTGCATCATGATGCCACACAAATATCGCTGGCAGGGTGGACTGGGAACTTAAATTGGCCCTTGAATAAAACTACAAGTGGCCCCATTTTGTAGACAGGTCTAAATTAACAGAAAGCAAGGCAATACAAGTAGGCGGGGTCAACAATACCATAGTGCAAAATACCATCACAGCAGAACCAAATAACACAGTGTAGTACAATATACTGCCCCAAAAACTGGCCCTCTATGGTGGCCATCAATAGCTACCATCTTCAGTCCTCCTCCTCCTCTTCCAGTTGTCTATGGAGCAGGTGACTTAGGGGGTGAGGTGCGGGCCACATCAGTTCAGGAGGGCATGTGTGGTCACTGGCCGGGTACATGAGTACCTAATTCTCACACTGTTAATTACAGCTGACAGCTCATCATGTACCCAGCCAGCGACAGAAAAGGCGGCTTAGTTGGCCCCCTAGGGCTTTGACCCACTGGGGAATTTCCCTCTAATGTCTATGGCCAAACCGCCCTGATCGCTGGCACATGCACAGTTCAGTTAATAAAGCCACTTCCAGCAAAAGATTACAGACTGCAAGGGCACACATAGAAAGGGAACGTGCATCTGCGCCGTCTGTCATCATCTGCAATCACTTCATTAACTGAGCTGCGCATGCGCCAGCGAAATTTGTGCGGGATTTGGAACGGCAGCATGATGATGTCGCTGCAGCTAGGAGGCGGAGAGAATAAGAGGATGGAAGGTGAGGGGCTCACTGCTGATGGACACAGTTGCACTCCAGCATTGATAAGTACAGACCCTAGGTCTCTTTTCATATTAGCATATTTATAAAAACCTGTTTTTTGAGGGGATAGTGAACATTGATTTGGACATAAAGGTATATTTACAAAGGGCTATGGCAGAGCTATGATGCCATACAGTCAAAAAGTCCTAGGTTGGTGACAGATTCCCTTAAATCATCATTTTATTTAAACATTTGCAAGATAATGTATGTACCATACTGTGGTTTAAGGACCGTGAACACTTACAAGCATTTGATGTCTTCATGTAGGCCACAGCCGCATTCTTGTATTCATTAGCATTACCCATGCAGTTATTTTCTCTCTGGATAAATCTTTCCACTTCATTAGCTGCATTGATTTCTAGAAGAAATGTTATCCACATTTACAGCTGATAATTAGTATATGATGCACGTCACGTGTTATAAGATAAAACCACTACCTTTCTTTACAAGAAAGAACCCAACACAATTGTATTACCGACCTTTCTATAGGGCATGTAAATGTGGTATACAGGGCCAACATCATAGGAGAGTAAGCCTCAGCAAAAAGAGCAAGCAGCACTCCAGCCAATAAAGTGAAAAAGATGTGGATTTATTCCCCATGTTCACAAGGCAATGTATCAACCCGCATTGGAGTTATTTTCAAGCTGGAGCACAGCTTTTTCTCTAATATGAAATCTATTGGAGGTCAATGAGACCAATAATATGGATGTGTGCATGGCCCCATAGAAATTAATGGATCAGTGTGGTATCCACAAAACAAGCGGGTAGCTCACGGATGAAAAATAAGGTCATGTGAATGAGTTCTTACTATGTGCCCAGAAATAGTAGTATGGGTGGTAGTCCTGCTACTGGCCATGGTAAACAGCCCAATCTTACCTGTTGACACATACCAACGAGCAAAAAATGACCGTAGTCTCTGCAAATGAGCTACAAATATTTCAGTGTCAAATAAAAAGAGAGTCTAATTTAGGATGTAATGGCAAACCTGGTTCCCACAATAGTGCTCTTTATTTCACGTAAGTGGAAAAGCGTATGCCCCAGTTAGTAGTCTGTTACCTCTGTACCAAGGACTTACTAAATTTATGTTACAGACATAAGAGACCGCATATAGGTTATGTGTATTATTCACCTTCATGTCATGTCAATAGGTTACTGTGCTTGAGCTGTCCACAATAGATTACAAAATGCAGGTCAATTGCAATAGAAGTGATTTCAAAGGGTCCCTAACCATTCGGATGCCTGGAGTCAAGATATTCCTGATGGCAGCTGAGACTGAATATCTGTACTGTTATTTAAAGTGTAACTATTATTTATTTATTTTTTTTGTAATATATAAGGCCAGTGATACTGACCATTTTTGTAATATACTTTAATTAGCGAAATTGTACATTTTGTGCTCCCCGTCATCTACTTGTTGAACTGTGGAGACACCACGCTCCACACTGACTGCTGCTGCCCTCATTGCCACTTTTATATATATATATATATATATATATATATATATATATATATATATGCGGAACTACCATAGCGGCAGACCATGCAACTACTATGGGGCCCAGTTGGGATCATCTCCTCTTCTACTGGTGGCGAAAACTTGGCCAAGAGTCATTGAAAAGGGTTTAGGCGGAAACCCTTCTGTCCTGTGTGGGCGGCCTGGTTTGATCCTTGTCCTTACTTCTCTATGTACACCACAGTGTACATATATATATATATATATATATATATATATACACACACAAACACAGTTCCCTGCCTGGATGCTATTTCTGTATTGATCCTATGTAAGCCTGTATGCCAGGATCTAAGTGTAACAGGAGGACAGCTACACATGAGCGCTCGCTATAGAGAAGGCAGGGAGACACATAACAGCTGTTCTACACCATATAGCTATATATTATACTGTCCCTCTATAGTACAGAAAAGCTGTTACAGCCTCCTGCCTTCTCAGTAGCAAGAGCTCACTGCTTGCAGTAATTCATGTGTAGCTGCAGTCTTGTTACACATCACTCCCGGCATACAGGCTTACATAGGAACAATACAGAAATGGCAGCCATACAGGGAAGAAAATGGGCCACTTTAGAGCTATTTTTCTAATAGAAATGTACAATTTCGGTAATTTAAGTATATTATAAAAATGGTCAGTATCACTGCCCCTACACAATACAAAAAAAAAAAGAATGACCATTACATTTCAATCCAAGTGCTTTTAAGGTTGTTATAGCAGGTTCCTACATGTTATGTTGTATTCTAATGTACAAATATATTGATATATATTGTATGTTCTAATGTTCTCTAACAGGGTCCTGGTATAATTATATATTTCTGCATAGCTTCAGTCCCTGGTGATTCTATGGTGACCAGATATATAATGATTAGTGATTAGTGATGTGATGAGCGAACATGTACGGCCAAATGTTCGGCGCCATACTCGAGTCCCCGCACGCTAATTAGCCAATTAGCGTGCGGGAAGGTACTGGCATTCACTGTAATGCCAGTAGCCATGTTAGCTACTGGCATTAACGCGTCATCGGGTGCTATAAAGCACCCGGTGACATGTGACCGGCTCATACCGAACCAGGGAGAGCTGCTGCAAGCAGGGACAGATAGAGTAGGGACAGAAGAACGCTAGGCAGGGATAGAATTTGCTCAGAAAAGACCCAAAAGCCCTTTTAAGGGCTATTCTATCTTGCTGGCAAACTTTTTTTTTATTTTGGGGGGATTAAAAATAGCGTGAGGTGGCCTGCCATTAACACCACCTGTGCAGCTGCTGCATGCTGTATGATACTCTCTGTATACTATATACCTGACATCCTTTGCTATTATTTCTGCTCTTAAGCCCGCAGTACCTCTTTTGTGTCTCGCTGTATAACATTTGCGCAAGGAGAGACTTATAGTGTAGGGATAGGATTTGGCTAGGCAGGGCTAGTAGTTCTGTTCAATAGACACAAAAGTCCATTGTTATATCTGGCTGCATTTTTTTTCTTTTGAGGCAAAAAGAACGCAAGTGTGCCTGACACTACCAGCACGTGCACAGCGTGTGTATTAGAACCTTTCAAAAGTCTATATACCTGATATCCGTTGGTATTTTTTCTACCGTTAATTTAGGCGCAGTTCATCATTTGCGTCTGCTATATAATATTTGCGCAAGGAGGGACTTATACTGTAGGGATAAGATTTGGCTAGGCAGGGCTAGTAGTTCTGTTCAAAAGACAAAAGTCCATTGTTAAATCTGGCTGCATTTTTTTTTCTTTTGGGGCAAAAAGAACGCAAGTGTGCCTGACACTACCACTACGTGCACAGCATGTGTATTAGAACCTTTCAAAAGTCCATATACCTGACATCCGTTGGCATTTTTTCTACCGTTAATTTAGGCCGTTGTTCCTCATTTGCGGCTGCTCTATAACGTTTGCGCATTCTAAATCTTTGACATTCTGTTAAATTTTTCTGATCTTACACGTAATAGAAATCTGCAATACTGTACTTGTGACAAAGTTGCATATATACTATATAATATGCGCAAGGCGAGCAGTAAGGGACGGGGAAGTGGGCATGCTGCTGATGGTGAACGCAGAGGCCATGGCTCTGGGCGCGGCGAAACTGTGCCTGCTGGCACAGCCCAAGAAACAAAGTCATCCAAAACTCCTAGCTTCATGTCACAGTTTGCAGGGCGGCAGAAGACAACTCTTGTCGCCACACCAGTGCGAGCAGGTAGTCGGTTGGATTTCAGCTGATAATGCTTCCAATCGGTTAAGCACCACCCCCTCTTCCACAAAGTCCAGTCTCAGTAGCCAAGAGTCTGGGCAACCGCATCCTCACCCTGATCCTCCTTCCTACCACCATGCAGAGTCTGGGCAAAGAACTAATCCCACACTCGGATATTCCGAGGAGCTTTTTTCATCACCGTTCCTTGGCTTGGCCCTCTCGCCAAGGCCGCTTGAAGTGGGACATGAAGAGATATTGTGCCCCGATTCCCAACCTATTGAGCAAACACAGTCTGAAGAACATGACGGTGGAGAACGGCAAGTAGCGTCTCACGAGGTGCATGATGATGATGAGACACAGTTGCCAATAAGTCAAGGGCAACTAGTGCCTCAAGAGGTTGTTGATGAGGATGAGACGCAGTTAAGTCAGGTTCTTGTTAGCTCACCATGTCAGGAGGAGGAACAGAGTGAGGAAGTGGAAGAGGAGGTGGTGGACAATGAAATCGCTGACCCAACTTGGGAAGGTGGCAAGCTGAGGGAGGACAGCAGTACAGAGGGGGAGGGATCCGCAGCACCACAACAGGCTGGAAGAGGCAGTGGGGTGGCAAAAGGAAGAAGGCAGGCCACGCCAACCAGGCCCGCAACTGTTCCCCGGAGAAGCCCCTTGCGGAAAGCTCCCTTGCCAAGGGTTAGGTGTTCTGCAGTCTGGCGATTTTTTGAGGAAAGTGCTGACGATAAACGGTTTGTAATTTGCAACCTGTGCCATACCAAGATGAGCAGGGGTGTGAACACCAGCAACCTGACCACCACCAGCATTATCCGCCACATGTCAGCAAGGCACCCTAAAAGGTGGGCCGAACGCCTGGGTCCACAATCTGTGTCTGCAGGTCACACCACTGCCTCCTCTTCCCCTCTGTTACCTACTGTTCAAGACGCAGGCCCAGATGCCTCCCGCCCTGCACCTGGACCGTCGCAAGAACCATCAGCCAGCACGTCCACTTCAGTGTCCCAGTGCAGCATTCAAATGTCCTTACCCCAGGCATTTGAACGCAAGCGCAACCCACCCACAGGCCATAGCTCTAAACGCACAACTTTCTAAATTGCTGGCCCTGGAAATGTTGCCATTTAGGCTGGTGGACACCGAGGCTTTTCGCAGCCTGATGGCGGCGGCTGTCCCTCGTTACGCAGTCCCTAGCCGCCACTATTTTTCCCGGTGTGCCATCCCCGCCTTACACCAGCATGTGTCCAGAAACATAACCCGTGCCCTGACCAACGCAGTTACTGGCAAGGTCCACTTAACAACTGACACATGGACAAGCGCTTGTGGCCAGGGACGCTACATTTCCCTGACGGCACAGTGGGTGAATGTCGTGGAGGCTGGGAGCGAGTCGTACCCTGGGATGGCACAGGTGTTACCCACGACGAAGATTGCGGGCCCTACTTCCATCCTGATTTCCGCAACCACCTACAGTAGCAGCTGCAACCTCTCCTTCTCTTCCTCCACCTCCTCCTCCAGTTCACATGCAGAATTGCCATCTTGCAGCACCAGTCAGACTTCTGTCAGTAGTTGGAAGCAGTGTAGCACAGCAGTCGGGAAGCGGCAACAGGCCGTGCTGAAGCTTATTTGCCTAGGTGACAAACAGCACACCACCGCAGAGCTGTGGCAGGGCATAAGGGAGCAGGCTGAGCTGTGGCTCTCGCCAGTCAACCTACAGCCAGGCATGGTTGTGTCTGATAACGGCCGCAACTTGGTGGCAGCTTTGGAGCTGGCCAACCTCACACACATACCATGCCTGGCCCATGTCTTCAACTTAGTGGTTCAGCGGTTTCTGAAAACCTACCCCAATTTGCCTCAGCTGCTGGTGAAGGTGCGTCGCCTGTGTGCCCATTTCTGCAAGTCACCTACAGCTTCAGCCGGCCCGGCAACGCTGCAGCAGCGCTCGCCAGCTCACCGACTGCTGTGCGACCTGAGCACGCGCTGGAATTCCACCTTCCACATGTTGGGCAGGCTTTGTGAGCAGCAGAGGGCAGTAGTAGAATACTAGCTGCAACACGGTCGGCGCCTTTCTAGTCAGCTTCTGCTCTTCACAAGCAACGAGTGGGCACTGATGTCTGACCTCTGTGAGGTTTTGCGCAACTTTGATGGATCTACACAGATGGTGAGCGGCGATAATACAATTATCAGCGTAACCATCCCACTTCTGTGTCTACTAAAAAGCTCATTGCTCACAATAAAGGCCGACACTCTGCATGTGGAAGAGGCGGAAATGGGGGAAGACCCTACACAGGGTGAGAGCCAGAACACCCTCGGTTCGTCTTCTCAGCGCAAATTGGAGGAGGAGGACGAGGAGGAGGAGGAGCAGGACACGGTTGCCACCGCTACACAAGGTAGCCATACCACGTTTACATCTCTTCGGCGTGGATGGGAGGAAGAGGACGAGGAGGATATTGAGAGTCATCCTCCTGGTGGGGAGAGCGAAGCCTTGTCTGTTGGGACTCTGGCACACATGGCTGACTTCATGCTAGGCTGCCTTTCCTGTGACCCTCGCGTTATACGCATATTAGCCAACACGATTACTGGTTGTTTACCCTTCTCGACCCCGCTACAAAGAGAACTTCTCATCTCTCATTCCTGTGGTGAGGACAAGTAAAATGTTGTAATACCAGAAGGCCCTTGTCGAAAAATTGCTCCAAAAATTTCCATCTGACAACGCTGGCGGCAGAGTACGTAGTTCCTTGGGCACCCGAGGAGGGGAGACGAGGGGAACACACAGCAGTTCCAACAAAGGCAGGGCAACACTCTCCAAGGCCTGGGACAGTTTCATGACACCCCGCCAGCACTCTCACCCTGATGAGCGGCCTAGTGTCACAAGGAGGGAAAAGTTTTGGAAGATGGTAAAGGAGTACCTAGCTGACCGTGTCAACGCCCTCAGCGATCCCTCTGTGCCGTATAATTATTGGGTGTCTAAGCTGGACACGTGGCATGAACTGGTGCTGTACGCCTTGGAGGTGCAGGCCTGCCCTGCCGCCAGCGTTTTGTCTGAGCAGGTATTTAGTGCCACTGGGGGCATAATTACTGATAAGCGCATCTGCCTGTCAACTGACAATGCTGACAGGTTGACGCTTATCAAAATGAACAAGGCCTGGAATGCCCCTGACTTCTCTACCCCACCAGAGGAAAACGGCTTAACATGAAGGAACCTTAAATGTGGCTTTTAGGGTGTATTGAATACACTATATTCCCATGTACCCCTTCCTCTTCTCGTCCTCTTCCTCCTCATCCTCCATCATCTGAAACTGCTTATTAGGCTTCCCTCGAAGTTCACCAGCTGGGCCTGCACCATCATTTTTTAGACAGTCAGCTCACCAGCAGGCCCTCAACCATAATGCTTTAGACGGTCAGCTAAGCGGCATGTCACCCATAATTTTTTACACGGTCAGCTCTGCTGCATGTCACCCATAATGTTTTACACAGTCAGCTCTGCTGCATGTCACCCATAATCTTTTACACGGTCAGCTCTGCTGCATGTCACCCATAATATTTTATACGGTCAGCTCTGCTGCATGTCACCCATAATATTTTATACGGTCAGCTCTGCTGAATGTCACCCATAATGTTTTACACAGTCAGCTCAGCAGCAGCACGTCACCCCTATTTTTTTTGAGTGTCAGCAGCAGGCCATCAATCCGAATTTTTCAAGGGTGTGTCTGAAGCACTCCTTTATGTGTAATAAAGGGGGTATTGGAGTGCCTGTTCCTTGTAATTTTTGGTAGCCCTTTCACTTTGTGCATAGGCTTTATGACTGTAGGAGTCCCACAATTATACGACAATGTGAATGAGGCCCTCCTTTATGTGATATACCAGTTGTATCGGAGTGCTTCATCCGTGTAATTTTTGGCAGCACTTGCGCTTAATATACAAGTAAATATATGTTTCCTAATAATATTTCCTCTAAAATCGATGTTATCTTGGGTTTTCGGGGGTTATTTTTGTCATTCTGTAAAAGTGGCGTAATAGTCGGACATCATCGTTAATAGCAGCGACTTCGGTGTCCAAGATGCATCCAGACATCCTCCCCATGCTGTTCCCTAACCATTTCAGTGGTGTTTCCAACATTTTCTCATGTTTCCCTATCAACCAGACTCCTTCCCCTCTGCAGAGCAGGGGGTGCCTGGTCTTCTCCCATAGACTTCCATTATACTCGGGTGCTCGACCGAGCACTCGAGCACCACCTAATGTTCGGCCACAGCACCCGAGCATCGGGGTGCTCGATCATCACTAATAATGATAAATATATATTTCATCAGGAGTCCATTGTATGTAAAATCTTCTCTTAAAGGGTTTGGCCCATCAAGCCATTTCCACAGCAAGAAGGGACGAAGCGCTAACTCCAGGTGGCCAGGCTTACGGAAACTGCTGAGCAGACCGCCAATGTTTCCGCAACTCTCATTGCAGTGAATGGGAGCTACGTAAACAGCGTGGCAGAAACCCCAATTTACGGAAACCACTTAGTTTGCTGTGCTATATGCTCCCATTCACTGCAATGGGAGCTACAGAAACAGCGGAGTGGCGGTCTGTTCAGCAGTTTCTGTAAGCCCAGCCACCTGGGAGCAGAACTTGGTCCTATCTCACAGAAGAAACTGCAAAATGGGACAACCCCTTTAACCCCTTCCCGACCGGCGCGTACATGTACGGCACTCGGGCGGTGCGGGGACATGACGCCCGCTCGCGGGTGCGGCGGGCGTCATGGCCGGCAAGTCTCTGCTGTTTCTAACAGCAGAGACTTGCGGCTACTTACCGCCATCGGCGGCGTCTTCCGATGGGCCTCTCATTTCTTGTGGGCCCCTCTGAAGGCTTCCGGTGGCGTCTGTACCCGGAAGCAGTTCGCTTCCGGGTGATGTACAGACGACCCGATTGGCCAATCGGGCCGTCTGTACACGCTATGAAAGCTGTAATCCTCGCTGGTAAGGATTACAGTTTTCAAAGTGCAATTATTATTCTGGCCACTAGATGGCAGGCCAGGATAAGAAATGATGAGTTTTAATTCAAGATTAAAAATCAGAGATTGCTCATAGTGAAAAAATTAAAAGTACAATATATTAGCTTATATTTGAGCTTTCAAATAATAAAAAAAAATTAAAAAAATGTTAAAAAATATATAAAAAATTAAAAAAATATAAAAGTTTAAATCACCCCCCTTTCCGTATAATTAAAAAATAAATACCTAAATAACAATAAATAACAATAAATATAGACATCATGGGTATCACCGTGATCGAAAATGCCCGTACTTTTAAACTAAAAAAAAAAAATTCCAACACGGTGAATTGTGTGGCGGAAAAAAGCGTCAAAATGGTGATCAAAAAGTCAGAAACACCCCAGAATGGTATCAATAAAAACTTCAGATCTCCCCGCAAAAAATGAGCCCCCATACAGCTCCGTACACATAAATGCCAAAAAGTTATCGGGGTCAAGATATGACGACTAAAAAAAAAAAAAAAAAACAACCAACTTTATCATTTTTTTATCACTATCAAAACACAAGAAAAACTATACATGTTAGGTACCGCTGGATTCGTACTGACCTGTAGAATGAAAGTAACTGGTCAGTTTGTTTTAATGAACAGCGAACGCCGTAAATAAAAAACCCGGAAAACTGTAGCGGAATAGTGGGTTTTTTGCAATTTCACCCAATTTGGAATTTTTTTCCTGCTTCCCACTACACCATATCCAATAATAAATGGTGGCGTTTGAAAGTACAACTTGTCCCGCAAAAAACAAGCCCCATACAACTATATGAGCAGAAAAATAAAAAAGTTATGGCTGTATGAAGGCAAGGAGCAAAAAACGAAAACGCAAAACCGAAAAAACCTCAGTGGTAGAAAGGGTTAATATACGTTATAAATTTACAATCTGCCAGAATCAGATGCTCATTTAAACACCGGCAGAGAGCGACATCACTTCATTTTACTGTGTGCTGTGTGTACTGTACAGGACCCTGAAGAAGCTCCTCTATAAGTGAGTCCTGTCGACATAACTTTGTTTTCCGTCCAGGATAACAGAAACCAGACGGATCCATTATGCTTGTCCATATACTTCTATTATGACGGCTCAAAACGGAATGCCTCTAAAGGTTTCTGTTTTGATTTCCATCTTATGGATTCCGTTATTTTCCTTTATAACCATATTATAATGGAAAGCCATAACGGAATACATAACGGTGATGTGAACAAGCCCTAACCTTCATTTTTTTATATTATGGGATGACATCTGTGGATCTTCGGAACCAATTACTAGTTTTCCATAATGTTACCCTAAGTGGCAATATTTTCATGTTACAATCTTTGTCCAAGAGAAAATTAATATTGCAATTTGGATAGATTTAATATACTTTCATACAAACCTGTGACGTTATCAGCCTGTGTCTGGTCCTTATTCTTTTTGAAGTCAGCTGAGGTTGGTCTCTGAATACTATGCTGAGACCTGTAAAGGAGAGTTACAAATATGGAGCATCTCTAAGGGTAGGTTCACACTGAGGTTTTTGGAGGAGGATTTGAGGCAAATTTTCTTGCAGGTTTTTCAACCAAAGCCAGAAGTGGATCCAGCAGGAAGGAGAAGTATAAGTCCTTCCTTTATATCTCCAATTGCTTTTGAATCCACTTCTGGCTTTGGCTGAAAGACCTGTGCTTTAAAGGGAGTCTGTCACCTCATTTTCGCCTATATAACTAAGAGCACTGCTCCACAGAAGATTACAGACACATCCCAGACATACCTGTGTGCACTTTGTGCCTTTATTCCATGTCCAGGAAAAGCACTTTTATTCTGCAGGAAAACAGCTCCCAAGTGCCCAGCTCTGATGCTGCTGCAAACCAGACTGAAGAGGGGAGGGCTGCTTTAGCTGCTCATATCTTGGGATTGGTAGCAGATAGAAAAATGGTTCTGACATTTCAAGCTTTCAAATAATACCAAAATCACAGCATAACATCAAGTATATCAGAAGATATAGCTGTTAGAAATCAAGTCGGGAGAGAAAGCTGTTTTTAGTTTCACTTTCAGCCGGGCACTTGGGAGCTGTTTTCCTGCAGAATAAAAATGCTTTTCCTGGACATGTAATACAGACACAAAGTGCACACAGGTATGTCTGGGATGTGTCTGCAATCTTCTGTGGGGCAGTACTGTAAGTTATATAAAGTAGGTGAAAATGAGGTGACAGACTCCCTTTAAAGAGAATGAAGAAGTAATATGATCTGTAAAATAGACCAGAAGCACTGTGGGATCCCCATGGGTATCACTGCTACAAATGATGCAACTGCCACAGGAGCTTTGTAAAGAGTGAGTTAAGTATGTAACATAGTCATGAATTATTTAAAAAAAAATGTACATAAACGTACAATCTAGAAGGATTAACGGCGGCTGTTGTATCAGATGTCTCCAGCACATGTCCATGTTTTAGATGCAGGAGAGCAAAAGGCATTCTGGCAAGAATGAAATCACACTCATGTGAAGAAATATGAACATATGAACAAAGGAAAATGCCCTTAATACAGCACATAGTGCCTGCTATTGGCCTAGAACAGGGATGCCCAACCTGCGGCCATCCAGAAGTTGCAAAACAACAACTCCCAGCATTCCTGGACAGCCTACAGCTATCAGCCTACAGCATGGCATGGTGGGAGTTGTCGTTTTGCAACAGCTGAAGGGCCACAGGTTGGGCATCACTGGCCTAGAATACAGAGAAAGATCTAGCGCTTGGGCTGTTGCTTGTAAAAACATAAAGGAAAATGTCCCTAAGGAATAGCTCTAATTCAGAACTGTTCAGTGACACACTCCTGCCATGTTACACTTGATATCACAGGGCTGGGTCTGATGCAATCCTTGGTTCTAAATATAATACTTATGTACAGAACCATATACTTAAAAAATACAGCTCATGCATCGAGCATAATATTATCATGATTATATGGAGCTACCAAGATAGCGTGCCAAAAATCAACATGATCAAGCAAACAATAATATATCCAAGAGCTGATCCCTATAGTAACGCTAAATAAGTAGTAGTCTCCAAATAGTGATGAGGCATCACATAAACCAGGATATGTAAGGTGCAAGTGCTAATAAGTTTTGGAACTTTCTTCTTTTCCGTCTCTTTTACAAAAATTCCAAAAAGGCACTGATAGAAAATGTGGTAGTAAAGGGTCTGCTGAAAAGACTGATATAAGGAATGACAAAGGATAAGGTGTTTCCAAGCTTGGTGGACCTAAATATTGAAGGCCATGTGAGTCACCATCACTTTCTGATGAATTATTAAAGGGGTTTTCCAGGACTTTACCAGGCTGACCTATTCTCTGGATAGGTCATCAGTATCGGATTGGTGGAGGTCCGACACCCGGGACTTGCAATCAGCTGTTTGACAAGGCACTGGCACTCACAGTAGCTCTGTCTAGGCCATGTGATGCTATATTCATCTGTCACCTGGCCTTGACGCAGCTCAACCCCATTGACGTGAATGGGGCTGTACAAAGTACGGCGCTGTGTCTGGTAAGCTGAGGGAAGGCCACGGCACTACTGCGAGTGCTGGTGCCTTCTCAAACAGCTGATCAGCAGGGATCCTGGGTGTCCGACCCCACCAATCAGATACTGATGACCTATCTTGAGGCATTTTAAGTATACTACAATTTGAAGAACAAAAGCTAAATAAGAGATATCTCCAGCCCACATTGTCTCATAAATATTCATGGCTATATTAGTAATTTGCTGCATTCATTATCTGTTCCCTTACAGATGGAAATAAATATAATTTGGCTATAGCGTACATATAAGAACATGTTTTTCTCTTTTGTAAATAATGCGTTATTCATGCGTGAATCGCCATTATCTCCCAAGCACTGCTGATTGTAATATTTGAAAGGCAGCCAGGGATAGACCATTATAATGGCTCGGGTTTTCTTTATTCCAATGCAAATGATATATTTTATGTAACTAATTATTTGTTCCAATAATCGTATTTGAGCAAACAGAAGACCATCTGCTACATGTCTAACAAAGCCTTTGTTTGCAGGTTAGCTTTGCGTTTCATGCTTTATTAGCCCATTCTATGGATGTTATCATAAGTGTTCTAACTGTAGTATTGGTAACTATAGTGCATTTCAAAATGACTGGGATTCTGATTATCTAAACAAACTATTACGGCAAGGGAACGCATGGCACAGTTTTTAATTATTACTGTATTTAACAAACAAATATATCTAAAGTAGCTTAGATTTTAAGAGGTTTTCTAACATTACTATGGTTTTTAGTATGTACTTTATGCTCATGTAGTTCCTTACTTCATGTACTTCTTCGCCATGCGTTTGTTTTTTCAACTTGGACTTGACCAGTTTTTTACCATGTAGACCAATTATTCTGGTTTGTTTCCATCCTGTATATATCATTTCCTGTTGCTGTATCCAACCAAACCCATGATGCACTTCTCCTTCCTCTGCCACAGCTCCAGCACTGCCCCTAACAATTTCTAGCTATTTTTTACCTCCTCCCACCCAGCTAGTTACATAGACACTTCCCTCAAAGTCCCCTAATCTGAACATCATTGAAAATCTGTGCATAGACCTCAAAAGAGCAGTGCATACAAGACAGTCTCAAAGAATCTCACAGAACTGGATGACTTTTGCAAGGAAGAATGGATAAAAAAGGAAGAATGGATGAAAATCCATCAAACAAGAATTGAAAGACTCATGGCTGGCTACAAAAACTGATTACAAGCTGTGATACTTGCCAAATTGGGTGCTACTAGGTACTAATCATGCAGGTTGCCCTAACTATTGCTTCAGACCCTTTTCTTTTTTTGAAAATGTAAAAGATGAAACTCAAAAATGATTTTTGCTTAAAATACAAAGACAATAAGTCGCCTTTAAAGGCTTTGTACACCTTTGGAGACAATGTTTGTTTATGATTGCATTTTACTAATTTTTGGCTAAAAATCTTATTTTCCATTGGCCTTTATTAAAAATATTTAGCCGTTCTGTCACAAAGGGTTAGCTGTTTTTCTAACTCTGTGACTGGTACTTTCACTTTGTGTCGGTCATCTAATAACCCTTATCTTCAAAGTACTAAGAGGTCATAAACACTTATTTAAGCCACATTCTTATTAGTAAGATAAGAACTGAGCTATAATGAGCTTCCCAACTGATGGAAAAGAGAGAAAATCCAGAGGCTGCTACTACAGCATATCAGCCAAGTACACAAAAAAAATGATTTCTTGATTTTTAGTTAAAATGAGTACAATACAATAATAAAAAAAAAATTTCCTCCAAAGGTGTACCTAGCATTTAACTGTAAGCTTTCTTGAGATCATTTCATCTTCAATTTATTTAACTGTTCACAGTAACAGCCCAAACTTTTGCATGCCACTGTATATTCAGCCCTCTCACCCTGCTATTTTGACACTGATCAGCATGGCCAGTGCTGACAGTGAATACTCCTTCTGTATGCCCAGCGCGCTGAATAAATAATCAGCTCCCGAGAGATGCAGTAGCATGGGCAGTCTATTGTCAGTAAGTACAGAAGATAGTGTATCGGGAAAGATATATATATATATTATTTATATAACTGTATAACTGTCCCTATATAATGTAGAACATCTTCTCCCTGTCTCCCTGCCTCTGCTGCTGGCTGCTGATCTGTCCTGCATCTCCTAGTGGCTGGTTAGTTATTCAGCATGCTGGGATGCAGCAGGATCATACGTTGTCAGCACTGGCCACGCTGATCAGAGTCAAAATAATAGGGAGACAGGGCATAAATGCATATAGTATATACTGTCAGTTCCATCTACATATGAGGGAGCAGTGAGTTCAGCAGATGTGAACCCAGTGTCCTCACTGTTCTGCGATGTTCTGTACAGACAGATATTCCTTAGCAACGCCCCTTCTGCTAAGTGACACTTCAGACCCATTTTTTTCATACAAATGTACAAATTCACTTAATAAAGTATATTAAAAAAAACTTTTCTTGTCTCTTCCCTCACATTACAGGAAAAATGTAAATGACCATTACACTTTAAAGAGGAAATCCAGTCCAAGTGTATGTCAGATAACATACGGTATATACAGTACATTAGGATTTGGATAGAGATTTGTCAAAAGCCACTAAAAAATCACAAAGTAGATCCTCATTTGGTCTTTTGCAACAGACATCAAACTGCAAAGTTGTAGTCAGATGGAGCAATTGAGTACAAACAATAGCTAAAATTTTACAAGTTTGGCTGGTACTATTGGTAAAATGTTTTCTACCTGCTTTACACCGTTTGTACTAATATCATGTTTATTAATGAGTCCTGCTAAAGAGTTCAGGAGGGGCCTGGATGTATTTCTGGAGGGTAATAATATTACAGGTTATAGTTACTAGAGATAGGTCGTTGATCCAGGGAGTTATTCTGATTGCCTGATTGGAGTCGGGAAGGAATTTTTTCTCCTAAAGTGAGGAAAATTGGCTTCTACCTCACAGGGTTTTTTGCCTTCCTCTGGATCAACTTGTAGGAAAACAGGCTGAACTGGATGGACAGATGTCTTTTTTCGGCCTTATAAACTATGTTACTATGTAGTAACTTCACTAGATCCCAACATAATGTAGTCAACCAGTAGAGGGAGCTTTGAGGACACAAGACTAGAAGTGATTTCTTACAATCTGAATGTGAATACGGAAGTGTGAAGCTGCTAGATACAGTATACCATATGTCAGATTCATATTAAAAAACTGCCTTTAGCATGGAGCCTCTAACTGTACTGAGCCATTCTGACCAAATCCTGAAATATAACATAAAATCTGTCACAATACCAAGCTGTCTAAACAAAACCAACACAATATACAAATATCCACTTTTTGATTTGTTACATGTTCTAAACTACCATTTCCTAACTGGTGGCTGGAGAGTCATATGTAGCTATATGTAACTATACCCTACATATGCCACTGTACACCAATGGCACCATGGATGCTGTAGCATTAAAGTCAGGACACTACCACTTGCATTTGACACCAGATTTCAACCATCAGACTTGGCTTGTGGGTTATTTATAATCATTTGAAAATGTGTTCAAAAAAAGCAACACCACCTGTTATATGTACGAAAGTTTGGTCTTCAAGCTAAGCGAGGTTTGGGGCCTCTGGGTAATATTGTGGCCCTAAGCAGTTATCCAAAATAATATACAGTAGAAAGACCCTGTCAGGGGAGGGCAAGACTCATCAGAGTTAGGCCCCATTCACACGACCGTATGTACATTACCGTATCTTATCCGCATTTTTACGGATAAGATGCGGAACCATACGGACCCATTCATTTTTCCATAGGAGAAAAAAAAATGCTGAATGCACACCGTGTGGATTCCGCATCCGTATATTACGGAAGTTCTCCCGTAAAAAAAAAATGAAACATGTCCTATACTTGGCCGCAAAACACGTCCGTAGCCCCATTAAAGTCAATGGGTCCACAAAAATGCTGAACACTACGGAAGACATTCCGTATGTCTTCCGTTCCGTTTTTATACGGGCACGGAATACATACGGTCGTGTGAATGGGGCCTTAATCCTGAAAAAATACCCATTGGCTAAACTGCCCAACTTGCCCCTAACTTAATAATAAAATTTCAAAAAATAGCTTTATTTTGATTATTATAATAGAAAGGGTGTTTCTAATAATACCAAGTAAAATTAATTATCATTCCTATAAACCGATTACTGGAATTCAATAATATGATAATGGAAAAATGAGAGAAATTGACATTTACAATAGGATATCAGCGTTAGATCTGTGAGGCTCCGACCACTGGGCGCCAAGCTAATCAACAAAATGAATGGGACCCAGCTGTGGCACCAGGAACAGTCGTCATGTACAGACAAGCTATATCGGTATACATAATGAAGAAGCTACGGCACTTGCTGGCCCACTGAATACACAATGATGACCTATAGCAAGGATCAGCAACCTCCAGCACTCCAGCTGTTTTGAAACTACAACTCCCAGAATCCTCCTTTAAATTCTATGGGAGTTACAAGAGCAGCTGAATAAGTGTGCATGCTGGGAGTTGTAGTTTAACAACAGTTGGAGTGCCAAAGGCTGCTGATCCCTGACCTATAGTAAGCAATAGACCAGCAGTGTTTTACACCTGAAAACTAAATCCTGGATAAATGGAACAGTATTACTATTGGGAAACATTTCCAACTGCTTGATATAAATGACCCTCAGGGCTCATCACTGGGGTGTATTACAAATGTGCCTTTAATGGATCAATTATATGTCACCCATACAATGCTAAGCACCCACATGTGCTTCCGATCTTATACAGATATGGTATCCCATACTTCAAGGGTGTTCTCACCTAGAAGGACTACTTCTAAACAAGGCGCCATGCAACAGAACTAAGATGGCATAAAGCAGGCTCAGACTGGCCCACGCTGAGCAAGGTGTGCCCCTATTCTCCAACCCCCTGCACAAGTGGTAAATAACACGGTATACTATCATCAGCTGACCATGGATTGTGACCTCATAATGGAATCCTGGATACTATCATCTGCTGACAATACATTGTGACATCATAATGGAATCCTGGATACTATCATCTGCTGACAATACATTGTGACATCATAATGGAATCCTGGATACTATCATCTGCTGACAATACATTGTGACATCATAATGGAATCCTGGATACTATCATCTGCTGACAATACATTGTGACATCATAATGGAATCCTGGATACTATTATCTGCTGACAATACATTGTGACATCATAATGGAATCCTGGATACTATTATCTGCTGACAATACATTGTGACATCATAATGGAATCCTGGATACTATTATCTGCTGACAATACATTGTGACATCATAATGGAATCCTGGATACTATTATCTGCTGACAATACATTGTGACATCATAATGGAATCCTGGATACTATCATCTGCTGACAATACATTGTGACATCATAATGGAATCCTGGATACTATTATCTGCTGACAATACATTGTGACATCATAATGGAATCCTGGATACTATTATCTGCTGACAATACATTGTGACATCATAATGGAATCCTGGATACTATTATCTGCTGACAATACATTGTGACATCATAATGGAATCCTGGATACTATCATCTGCTGACAATACATTGTGACATCATAATGGAATCCTGGATACTATCATATCTGCTGACAATACATTGTGACATCATAATGGAATCCTGGATACTATTATCTGCTGACAATACATTGTGACATCATAATGGAATCCTGGATACTATCATCTGCTGACAATACATTGTGACATCATAATGGAATCCTGGATACTATCATCTGCTGACAATACATTGTGACATCATAATGGAATCCTGGATACTATTATCTGCTGACAATACATTGTGACATCATAATGGAATCCTGGATACTATCATCTGCTGACAATACATTGTGACATCATAATGGAATCCTGGATACTATTATCTGCTGACAATACATTGTGACATCATAATGGAATCCTGGATACTATTATCTGCTGACAATACATTGTGACATCATAATGGAATCCTGGATACTATCATCTGCTGACAATACATTGTGACATCATAATGGAATCCTGGATACTATTATCTGCTGACAATACATTGTGACATCATAATGGAATCCTGGATACTATTATCATCTGCATGACAATACATTGTGACATCATAATGGAATCCTGGATACTATTATCTGCTGACAATACATTGTGACATCATCATAATGGAATCCTGGATACTATCATCTGCTGACAATACATTGTGACATCATAATGGAATCCTGGATACTATTATCTGCTGACAATACATTGTGACATCATAATGGAATCCTGGATACTATTATCTGCTGACAATACATTGTGACATCATAATGGAATCCTGGATACTATTATCTGCTGACAATACATTGTGACATCATAATGGAATCCTGGATACTATCATCTGCTGACAATACATTGTGACATCATAATGGAATCCTGGATACTATCATCTGCTGACAATACATTGTGACATCATAATGGAATCCTGGATACTATCATCTGCTGACAATACATTGTGACATCATAATGGAATCCTGGATACTATCATCTGCTGACAATACATTGTGACATCATAATGGAATCCTGGATACTATTATCTGCTGACAATACATTGTGACATCATAATGGAATCCTGGATACTATCATCTGCTGACAATACATTGTGACATCATAATGGAATCCTGGATACTATCATCTGCTGACAATACATTGTGACATCATAATGGAATCCTGGATACTATCATCTGCTGACAATACATTGTGACATCATAATGGAATCCTGGATACTATCATCTGCTGACAATACATTGTGACATCATAATGGAATCCTGGATACTATTATCTGCTGACAATACATTGTGACATCATAATGGAATCCTGGATACTATTATCTGCTGACAATACATTGTGACATCATAATGGAATCCTGGATACTATCATCTGCTGACAATACATTGTGACATCATAATGGAATCCTGGATACTATTATCTGCTGACAATACATTGTGACATCATAATGGAATCCTGGATACTATCATCTGCTGACAATACATTGTGACATCATAATGGAATCCTGGATACTATCATCTGCTGACAATACATTGTGACATCATAATGGAATCCTGGATACTATCATCTGCTGACAATACATTGTGACATCATAATGGAATCCTGGATACTATCATCTGCTGACAATACATTGTGACATCATAATGGAATCCTGGATACTATTATCTGCTGACAATACATTGTGACATCATAATGGAATCCTGGATACTATTATCTGCTGACAATACATTGTGACATCATAATGGAATCCTGGATACTATTATCTGCTGACAATACATTGTGACATCATAATGGAATCCTGGATACTATTATCTGCTGACAATACATTGTGACATCATAATGGAATCCTGGATACTATCATCTGCTGACAATACATTGTGACATCATAATGGAATCCTGGATACTATCATCTGCTGACAATACATTGTGACATCATAATGGAATCCTGGATACTATTATCTGCTGACAATACATTGTGACATCATAATGGAATCCTGGATACTATCATCTGCTGACAATACATTGTGACATCATAATGGAATCCTGGATACTATTATCTGCTGACAATACATTGTGACATCATAATGGAATCCTGGATACTATTATCTGCTGACAAATACATTGTGACATCATAATGGAAATCCTGGACACTATCATCTGCTGACAATACATTGTGACATCATAATGGAATCCTGGATACTATTATCTGCTGACAATACATTGTGACATCATAAATGGAATCCTGGATACTATTATCTGCTGACAATACATTGTGACATCATAATGGAATCCTGGATACTATTATCTGCTGACAATACATTGTGACATCATAATGGAATCCTGGAATACTATCATCTGCTGACAATACATTGTGACATCATAATGGAATCCTGGATACTATCATCTGCTGACAATACATTGTGACATCATAATGGAATCCTGGATACTATTATCTGCTGACAATACATTGTGACATCATAATGGAATCCTGGATACTATCATCTGCTGACAATACATTGTGACATCATAAATGGAATCCTGGATACTATCATCTGCTGACAATACATTGTGACATCATAATGGAATCCTGGATACTATCATCTGCTGACAATACATTGTGACATCATAATGGAATCCTGGATACTATCATCTGCTGACAATACATTGTGACATCATAATGGAATCCTGGATACTATCATCTGCTGACAATACATTGTGACATCATAATGGAATCCTGGATACTATTATCTGCTGACAATACATTGTGACATCATAATGGAATCCTGGATACTATCATCTGCTGACAATACATTGTGACATCATAATGGAATCCTGGATACTATTATCTGCTGACAATACATTGTGACATCATAATGGAATCCTGGATACTATCATCTGCTGACAATACATTGTGACATCATAATGGAATCCTGGATACTATTATCTGCTGACAATACATTGTGACATCATAATGGAATCCTGGATACTATTATCTGCTGACAATACATTGTGACATCATAATGGAATCCTGGATACTATTATCTGCTGACAATACATTGTGACATCATAATGGAATCCTGGATACTATCATCTGCTGACAATACATTGTGACATCATAATGGAATCCTGGATACTATCATCTGCTGACAATACATTGTGACATCATAATGGAATCCTGGATACTATTATCTGCTGACAATACATTGTGACATCATAATGGAATCCTGGATACTATTCATCTGCTGACAATACATTGTGACATCATAATGGAATCCTGGATACTATTATCTGCTGACAATACATTTGTGACATCATAATGGAATCCTGGATACTATCATCTGCTGACAATACATTGTGACATCATAATGGAATCCTGGATACTATTATCTGCTGACAATACATTGTGACATCATAATGGAATCCTGGACACTATATCTGCTGACAATACATTGTGACATCATAATGGGAATCCTGGATACTATCATCTGCTGACAATACATTGTGACATCATAACGGATCCTGGATACTATCATCTGCTGACAATACATTGTGACATCATAATGGAATCCTGGATACTATCATCGCATGACAATACATTGTGACATCATAATGGAATCCTGGATACTATTATCTGCTGACAATACATTGTGACATCATAATGGAATCCTGGATACTATTATCTGCTGACAATACATTGTGACATCATAATGGAATCCTGGATACTATTATCTGCTGACAATACATTGTGACATCATAATGGAATCCTGGATACTATCATCTGCTGACAATACATTGTGACATCATAATGGAATCCTGGATACTATCATCTGCTGACAATACATTGTGACATCATAATGGAATCCTGGATACTATCATCTGCTGACAATACATTGTGACATCATAATGGAATCCTGGATACTATCATCTGCTGACAATACATTTGTGACATCATAATGGAATCCTGGATACTATTATCTGCTGACAATACATTGTGACATCATAATGGAATCCTGGATACTATCATCTGCTGACAATACATTGTGACATCATAATGGAATCCTGGATACTATCATCTGCTGACAATACATTGTGACATCATAATGGAATCCTGGATACTATTATCTGCTGACAATACATTGTGACATCATAATGGAATCCTGGATACTATCATCTGCTGACAATACATTGTGACATCATAATGGAATCCTGGATACTATTATCTACTGACAATACATTGTGACATCATAATGGAATCCTGGACACTATCATCTGCTGACAATACATTGTGACATCATAATGGAATCCTGGATACTATCATCTGCTGACAATACATTGTGACATCATAATGGAATCCTGGATACTATTATCTGCTGACAATACATTGTGACATCATAATGGAATCCTGGATACTATTATCTGCTGACAATACATTGTGACATCATAATGGAATCCTGGATACTATTATCTGCTGACAATACATTGTGACATCATAATGGAATCCTGGACACTATTATCTGCTGACAATACATTGTGACATCATAATGGAATCCTGGATACTATCATCTGCTGACAATACATTGTGACATCATAATGGAATCCTGGATACTATTATCTGCTGACAATACATTGTGACATCATAATGGAATCCTGGATACTATTATCTGCTGACAATACATTGTGACATCATAATGGAATCCTGGATACTATTATCTGCTGACAATACATTGTGACATCATAATGGAATCCTGGATACTATTATCTGCTGACAATACATTGTGACATCATAATGGAATCCTGGATACTATCATCTGCTGACAATACATTGTGACATCATAATGGAATCCTGGATACTATTATCTGCTGACAATACATTGTGACATCATAATGGAATCCTGGATACTATTGCTGACTCTGCTGACATATACATTGTGACATCATAATGGAATCCTGGATACTATCATCTGCTGACAATACATTGTGACATCATAATGGAATCCTGGATACTATTATCTGCTGACAATACATTGTGACATCATAATGGAATCCTGGATACTATTATCTGCTGACAATACATTGTGACATCATAATGGAATCCTGGATACTATTATCTGCTGACAATACATTGTGACATCATAATGGAATCCTGGATACTATTATCTGCTGACAATACATTGTGACATCATAATGGAATCCTGGATACTATCATCTGCTGACAATACATTGTGACATCATAATGGAATCCTGGATACTATTATCTGCTGACAATACATTGTGACATCATAATGGAATCCTGGATACTATCATCTGCTGACAATACATTGTGACATCATAATGGAATCCTGGATACTATCATCTGCTGACAATACATTGTGACATCATACATAATGGACATCATCTGGATACTATCATCTGCTGACAATACATTGTGACATCATAATGGAATCCTGGATACTATCTGCTGACAATACATTGTGACATCATAATGGAATCCTGGATACTATTATCTGCTGACAATACATTGTGACATCATAATGGAATC